>CM053790.1:198531662-199131662 GCA_028749045.1 Cupressus sempervirens | reverse complement strand
TTATGATAGAGGTAAGGAGTTTTAAAAAAAAAATTAGTGGCTTAAGACCATCGTTTGTACATAGTAGGTGTAGTTGTTTCCCTATTTTCAATAAAGTTGTTCAAGAGGAAAGTTTTGCTGTCATGTGTGTGGTCTGCTTCTTCCAGAGACCTGAATCTTTCCATGCCTACAAGGGGCATGCATCCCTAGTAGAGTCACCATTTTGTTGGCTCCTAATTTAACAATTTTGAAAATGACCAAGAAACTAGATAAATGCATCTAAGGCTAGCAACTTCCTATGATAGATACACTAGACTACAGTCTTGGGCCAACTATAAGGCTTGACCCTTCTTCTACTTCAGGCTCTGCTAAACCTAGGTGGGTAGACGTCAGATTCAAATGATATCATACTAGTGTAAAAAAAAATCCCTAAATCTATTAAGCAAATTTTACCCTTATTTCTCCTAATACTTGCGAATACCATAGAGTTGTAATTTTCTACTGCAGATCTATGTTATTGCATAGGTATTAGGAGAAATAAGGGTAAAATCTACTTAATAGATTCAGGGATATGTTTTTGCACTGGTACAGTATGATTTGAATCTAAGGTATACCCACCTAGGTTTAGCAGAGCCTAAAGTAGAAGAAGGGTCAAGCCTTATAGTTGGCCCAAGACTGCAATCTAGTGTATCTGTCATAGGAAGTTGCTAGCCTTAGATGAATTTATTTGGTTTCTTGGTCATTTTCAAAACTGTTAAATCAAGAGTCAATAGGCTTTATGCGAGAGTCAATTTTTTTTGCAAGATCAATGATTGAAAATTTTCAAGGAGGATTTAACAATGGAAATTGAAGGAGGATAAGGATGGATAGAAAGTTATATGTAAAGTTATATTTTTTATGTATCTAAATTCATGGTATGAAGGAAATTAGTTGTAAACCTAAGATTGATGATTTTGACCAAGTGACAAAAATGGAAGGATCTAGAAGTATTCAAAAATCCATTTAAGGAGGTGAACTGTGACAATTTAGATTGCTGAGATGACTTTGAAAGGTTGTGGAGCTAATCTCATGTTACTAGCCAAAAGGTGACTATGGTGAAGTGTTGGAGTTGCAGTAAGTGAGAACTATTGAAGAAAGTGAGAGAAGAAAAAAGTTTTGATACAAGTGAATCAAGTAGAGCATAGAGAAGAGTGTAAGAGAAGTTTGGGGAAGATAGAATCATCCTCATGAGTAAAAGAATAAGAAGGATCATGGAAAAAGATGTGAAAAAGAAAATACAGTTGCTATTCTTAATAGATCACTTTATATTTTTACGGTTCAACCTATTATAGCAAAAGATCTTGGAAGCAACAAGTGGAACTAAGAATTCTATGAAATCCTATATGGTAAAATTGATTAGTGATGTTTTTAAGTCCTTTAAATCATGCCACTCTTTTTAGTCCTAGATTGGGAGTGATAAGGTCTAGATGACCTTTTGGCAAGATCATCTAACAAGGTCACTTTAACAAAGTGTATGTAACCTTTAACAAGGTATTCTCCTAATAGAGATCACTTCAGAAGAGTGAAATTTTTGGATTTCCAGTCCCAAGTGGTTTTTCTCTTAACAAAATTTCCACATTAAAATTTGGGTGTTAATTGTGCGAATTCTATTTTTGTTGGAAATATAAATGGGAAAGTGAGTTTAGAGAGGGGTTTGTGAATTCGTAATTAAAATTTTTTACCAAAAAAATATTTCACCATTCATCCATATCATAACTTATTAGATAAAATGAAATATATCTAACCATACATCACATCCAAAGTATAATGTAAATCAACACATAACATAAAAGTATTTGGTTACCCAAAAACCCTCCAAGGTAAAGGTAAAACTAGGGTAGGATGACACCCATAAATCTTCATTACTATAGCAATAAAGTGTGGCCAATTATGGCTACAAAATTTTGATCATAAACTATGATCATGCCCTCTGAAAGGTCTTCCTTGTTAAAGGCTTACAAGACTATTAGGTCTTGCATTTATGAAAGGATTTAAACACACAATTAAGTAAGCACAATGTTAGGAGATTTACAAAAGTTTGTTAGGACTATTCTATTAAGAGATTTACCTTGTATCACCTGTCAAAATGATTCAATACTTGATCCTTCAATTAGCACCTTCTACTAGATATTAGATCTCCTCTTTACTAGTTGTATCTTGATCCTTCTAATCTAATTTCTCTTCTCTAACCCTTCATTTCTTGTCTTTACAACTGACTTTGTTCTTATCAACTAGTTTTGCATTATTGATCCTTCACTTAAGCATCCTCTCCATCATGAATGCCTTCTCTCCACTTAGAATTCACTCTCCTTCACATATGATACTTCTCTTCACTTCATAATTTATCCTTCTTAGGGTTTACCTCTTTAAATAGGCATTTGGAGATGATCTTAGGTCATAATCAACAACCCTAGTTGATTACTATTGTCATCTTAAGCTTCCCATTTTCTTGTTGGTTTCTTATGTAATCTAGGGATGCATGATATGACTTGATCCTTATCTCTTAATATTGTAAATTAAAAATTATGTAGGTAAAAATTATTTACATACAAGTTTGTGCCATTACAAACTTACATGTCCAAAATTGGTTGCTTGACACCAATAGGCTTCTGATGCTTGGCCTTAACTGTACTCACTACTGTCACTTAGCCTCTGAATAGCTAGAGACATACTATTTCTTGGATTTTGAATGACTTGGCACTAACTATTTTCTTGGCACCTGAATGAATTGGCATTAACTATTGCTTGACACATACTAACTTTTCGTATCAGCTCAACATGTATTGTCTAAATGTGTGTGCTTAGCTTGCTCTATTTTCTTAGCCTAGGTAGTAGTCAGTCATAGTTATGACCAACTAACTCTTCTAGATAATGACTAAGTGTTTTGTCACTAACTTGTCAAAACCACAATGAGATCAGCAATCTCCCCATTTGACATGAGTGGAAAAAACACTTTGTCATGGCATATATATTATGTAGCACACAAAATTCAAACAATGTATAGTATCTACTTGGTTTATAAATAAAATTTTAAAATCTACAAAAATGTTGCCTTATGTTGTCTCATACCTTGTTACTCACCGAGAGTAAATGATGCATTTTGGCTTTGTAACTCCCCTTGAGTAGATATTGTCAATATATATTGCATCCCCCTATTTCCATAATATCCCCCTTTTTTGACATTTATGTCATTTTGGGTAGTACACTTACAATGTGTTTATCCAAAAATATTTCATGGACTTGCTTAATGATGCCCAATGTGGAATCCCAATTATCTCTAGTTGCATCCAAAGATTGAATCTAAATTTCCAAATTTTCTACCATGTCCACTAGGCCTTCTTTAGTTGAAAGATGAGAATCTTTCTTCAACAATGTCTTGGAAAGTGTGAGTTCTCTTTGTAAAATTTCCATGTGAGGGGTCAACATGGATTAAATACTAATCAAAGTTGATCTAATGTTGGCATCCTTAGCTTGCAATTCAGCAAGTCTTCCCTTTGAAATAAGTTATCTCTAAAAATTTTATTGACTAGTGCCAAGAGATGTTTTCAATGATGATCCACTAGACTTCAGTTCTTCTTGCAACCTATCAATAGTTTGTTGAGTTTCTTGAGCAAAGAAATAAACATTACAAACTTTAGTATATAGAGAATATATATTTTCCAAAGTTTTCTACACACTCTCCATCTTTGTTAACAAGTCAACCTATCCAAGTTCAATAGTACTAGAGATCTCCCTTGTAAGCTATCTCAGGCATAGTGTGAAATTCTAGTGGTTCTCATAAATCATTGCTGATTAATTGAACATTTGTAACCTCTTTTCCTTCTTCTCTACTTCCAAACAACTTGCTACCATTTTATCTTGCTAGGATTTGAAGTTCTTGAAAACAATGTATCTTGACACAACTAAAATACCTCAAGAATTGATGATCAGGTCAAGAAGTGTAGTTGAATCACCTTGTAGTTGCTTGAAACTCTTTGCACAAATTGCCTCATTGCTCTTGATCATCTAGTAGGTGAAAATGACTTGAAAAATTGACTATATAGCCTCGAAAACCTTGCATTTAATGCTTCAAGCTTACATAACTATCATCTTAGTCTCCACAAGTTTTATTTTGAGTTTGGGAAATATTACTTACTTGACTAACATAACAATTACCTATGATACTTGGAAATATCATAGAATATAGCGATAGAGTATCTCATCCTTCTAACTATTAAATTACATCTTGATTTATGTTGATAAAACCTTTTCATACCTTAAATGTTTTGAACTGATGCAAAATATATCATTAAATAAATGTTAGTTCCATACATACCTTTGATTGCTTAGATGGGGGTCACCTAATCCATTGGGTAAATTGACCTCATCTTGGCTTGACGTGCTACAATATTATTTCTTCCTCCATGTTTTGTTCATCTAGCTCTTTACCTTTTCAATATCTACCTTTCCTTTTTCTTTGTTGAACTCACTACTCAGCGTAGGTGACCGAGTTGGGCAATTTCTGCTTACATGATTGACCTTAAGATAACTAGAGAATACAATCTCTCTATTTAACCACTTTTTGTAATTATCTCTAAAGCTTGCCCTTACCTTTTCAACATCTACCTTAACTTTTTCTTTGTTGAACTTGCTACTCAATGTAGGTGACCAAGTTGGGAAATTTCTACTTACATGACTGACCTTAAGATAACTAAATCATACAATCTCTCCATTCAACCACTTTTGTAATTATCTCTAAAGTGTGTCCTTATGCAATTTACAACAACATGGTCATATTCTCCACAATAGTGAAAATTATTCCTTTTATTGTAATCCCAATTGTAAGAATTTCCATGATGATGTACCTTTGTATGTTTGTTTGATGTCCACTTAGATTTGGATCTGCATTCATATGCTTTGTGTCCATATTTATGACAATTGAAACAATATCCTTCAAACCTCTGAGTGTTGATGGTCTTTTTCCTACATTCATGTGCCCGATGTCCTTTCTTCTTGTAGTTATGATAGCGTCCCTTTTTAATTTATGCTTAGGGTTTTGATTTTGAGTGTTGCTCCTACACACATTTGTTGTATGATCTATTTTTCCATAATGACAACAAATGGGTTTGATGTTCTTTCCTTTATCACTTCTTTGATGTTCACCACTTTTAGATGATTCTCCTTTCTCAATAGTGGAATATCACAATCTAGTAGTATCACCATTTGATCTTTGGTGTTTTCATCAATTTTTCAAATTACTTTCTAGCTTCACCAGGCTTATTAAACCTTTCACTGAATTCCTTCTCTATTTTTAATTCATTTTGGAGTAGGTCATTCTTTGATTTCAATGTTGCAACCTCAATGTATTTTGTGTTCAGTTCTTGATTTGAAAGCATCAAATGATTCATTAAATCTAGTTGAGTGTCTGCCAATTTTTGCACATTTGATAACTTCTCCTAAAGTTTGTTTTCCAGTAGTCTTTTATCTTCTTCAATCATGCCTTTATCTTCCTCAGCTTTCTTTTTTAGTTTAGATATCTCACACAACAATATTGATTGACTTTCTTGTTCCCTTTTCAGATTCTTGACTTCTTCATTTAGAGCACTATTCTTTTTTACTAGATTTGCAATAGCTGCATCACATTCTTTGGATTTCTTTTCTTCAAACAATCATGTAATGTCTTCTTCTTGATATTGAGTATCATTCTTCTAAGTGGAAAAATCCTTTCTTCTCTTCAATGATTACTGGAGTTCATCTCTTGCCTCCTTTAGTTGATATAGGGAAATCTATATTTCAATCTTTTAGTTATCAATTCTTTCCTAATTTATAGACTTCTAGCTTCAAGATCTTCACTCTTAAGCTATCAAACTTTACATTCTAGAGAACTAGGCTTTGATACCAATTTTTGGAAATATAAATGGAAAAGTAAGTTCTAAGTGGGGGGGTGAATCAGTAGTTAAAAATTTTTACCACAAAAAAATTTCACCATTCATCCATCTCATAACTTATCAAATAAAATGAAATATATATAACTATGTATCACATCCAAAGAATAATATAAATCAACACATAACACAAAAGATATTGGTTAACCAAAAACCCTCCAAGGTGAAGGTAAAACTAGGGTGGGGATGACACCCACAAGTCTTCACTACTATAGGAATAAAGTGTTGCCAATAATGGCTACAAAATTTTGATCATAAACTATGATCATACCCTATGAAAGGTCTTCCCTTTTAAAGGCTTACAAGATTGTTAGGTCTTACCTTGATGAAAGGATTTAAACTCACAATTAAGTAAGAACTTACCCTATGTCACTTGTCAAAATGATTCAATACCTAATCCTTCAGTTAGCACCTTCTTCTAGATAATAGATCTCCTCTTTATTGGTTGTATCTTGATCCTTCTAATCTAATTTCTCTTCTCCAACCCTTCATTTCTTGTCTTCACAACTGACTTTATTCTTATCAACTATTTCTGCATTGTTGATCCTTCACTTAAGCATCCTCTCCATCAAAAATGCCTTCTCTCCACTTATCATTCTCTCTCCTTCGCATATAATCCTTCTCTTTGCTTCATAATTTCTCCTCCTTAGGGTTTACCTCTTTAAATAGGCATTTATAGATGATCTTAGGTCATAATCAACAACTCTAGTTGATTACTATTGCTGCCTTAAGCTTTCCTTTTTATTATTGGTTGCTTACGTAATCTAGGGATGCATGATATGACTTGATCCTTATCTCTTAATATCATAAGTTAAAGATTACGTTAGCCAAAAATGATTTACACACATGTTTGTGCCATTACAAACATGCATGTCCAAAACTAGTTACTCAACCTTAACTATGCTCACTGCTATCACTTGACCTCTCAATATCTCTACACATATTGTTGTGCGGCTCTTGAATGACTTGGCACTAACTATTTTCTCAGCACCTAAATGAATTGACATTCACTATTTTCTTGACATATACTATCTCTCAACATTAACTGTTACTTGACACATAATAACTTTTCATATCATCTCGACATGTATTATTTGAACACTTGTGCTCGACTTGCTCTTTTTGCTTGGCTTAAGTAGTAGCTCACTCACGGTGATGACTGACTAACTCTTCCAGATAATGACTATGTATTTTTTCACTAACTTGTCAAAAACAAAATGAGATCAACAATTTGTGTTGCAAATTGATTTACATTCTTTACAATTTATTGCAACTCGGTAATAGCTAAGATATGACTAGATAATTATTGGAAATTTACTAACAATTGGTAATGCAAGGAAAAAATTGATAAAAATTTGGAAAGAAGTTGATATATGAATTAAGTATTAAGTTGGATATGTCTACCGAGTGATTGAATGTATTGGAGTTATTAATGTTAATGTTTATGTTTCTTTAATGGTGATGAAAATTTTGAAGGGACTGTGAGATAATTGGACATAGCCAATTCACCCTCCTCTCAATTATCTACCAACAACTTATGGCTTGACATGATTTTTTTTTGAGTAGTTCACTAACTTTGTTTTGGTACATATTCATTTACTTACCAATGTTCTTTTCTATTAAATCCATCATTATTGAATAATTTTCAAATCAGATTGTAGAGAGTTTTTGAGTAAACATAAATTGGATAATTAACTCATAGAGGGCTAATTTTTCCCTTGATTATATGTACTAACAAAATATTGCTTGAGATAACACTATCAAGGAGACACTAGTTTGAATGTAGTCTATGGTAGTATTTTCTATCATAGGATTAGATGTGTCCTTGTAAAAATTTTCCCAAGGAAAAAATTCACCCAAGAACTAAGAACTCAAACACAAGCAGAATTGTAGACCAAAAAGAGAGATTCTAATAAGAATGATGATATATTCATTAAATATGCAATGTCAAAGTACACTAGGAGTGCTTGTATATAAAGGCCTTTGAGATACATCTAGAATGCCTTGAAATCAACACCATGATATGTCATACAACTAGGCACATGTCCACCAAATATGGGTTATCCTCCATTAAGAACAAAAGTAAGTGCGGTGATGAGAGGATAAGCCTACAAGGGTGTGACACCCAAATCAGTGTTGTAGACACCATGTGCTAAAATAGAGTTGCATACTTCTATGTTGTTAACATGACAACTCAAAAAGGTACACAAACTCCTAAGTGTCTCACAAAATAAAATAATAAAATAATGCATTAACCTAAGTAAACTTAAGTAAGTGTAAATAGTGAATACATATTTACACCAACACCCCCCCTTGAGTGAAACTTAGGGGAATGCCCTTAAGCTTATGAAAACTAGGATGAAGTGCATTATGGGTCCCAACTACTAGGCCATGTTAGGTACACATGTACATAATGAAATGTAGTCTCTCATAAAGTAGAGAAAGAAGGAAAACCTCATGGGAAAAACCTTCCCCCAAAAAGAGAGATAAATAGGGATGCATGGATGGATGGAGTAATCAAGACCCCCCCATTATGACATACATCTAGTATATACAAAAGTGAAAGAATGAGAAGAACAAGAACCCCATAAGCAGAAAAAATCCCCCCCCCCCCCCCCCCCCATAAGAAAGAAGAGGAAGAGAGACAAGGTAGTCCCCCCCAAAAAATGGAGAATACCTATTAGTGAGAGCTGCTCTAATGAAGAAGCTAGTCCAAGAATTTAGAATGGTGTTCCTCCCTTTAGGAAGAAATAATGGAAAAGGTGCAATATTGAAGATTTATGGTGGCCCTGAAACCTACTCAAGTATCCCTATGTTGATGCTGATGTTTGCCCCTTCCAACTGTGCTGAAAAGAATGAATGCCAATCTGGCAAGGATGTCTGCTACTCAACTGAGAAAGAGACCTCCAATTATTGTACATAAGGATCCACAATCATGCCAACCAGTGAAGATTGATCATGTAGAGAATGGACATGAGGGTCACAGTGAGCCCTTGCAACAACTATAGAAGGATCATCTTCATCAATGAGAAGATGTAAGTCCTCAAGACTATCTCCCAAGTCAACTAAAGCTAGAGCTAGAAGATGAGATGTACCATGCTGTGATGGACCTTTCACTATGGCAATGTAAGCATCTGGACTGAATTGATGGCGTGACCTCTCACTGTAACTATCAATAGAACCCCACATGTCTAAATTTGTTGAAGCACTATTGCTGGTGTCACTATCAGTTTCCACTATGTATGATGTGCGGAGAGTAGAGGATAAGCTGGGTGAACCTTCCTCAAAGTGAACATCCTTCTCCACAAAAATCTCATGAGTCTCTGGATCCATAAGATTGTAAACCTTTGCATTGTCTTCATATCCAACGAAAGTATAAGGCCAAGGTGTTGGTGCCTTGCAACTCCTAGAAGATAGGTTTGCCTATGCTAGACAACCAAAGACTCTAAAGTGACTCACAACTAGTTTTCTACCACAACATCCCTCAAAAGGAGTCTTCCCAGCTAAAGCATTATGAGGAGACCAACTAAAAATGTGAGCAGCACTGATAATGGATTCAACTTCTAATGTAGGATCAAGAGACTTGGCTTTGATCATGCAACTTGCCATGGTTTTGAGAGTCATAATCATCATAGTTGCAACATTTGTCTTGTGCGAACTAAATGCTAGTGGATTCTGAAGATCAATCCCCTCAATTCTAAAAAAGTCCTTAAGTCTTCTGTTGACATATATGTTCTCATTGTCCACCCTTAGTACTTTGATGGCTTTCCTTGATTTGTGTTCAACATGAGTCTTGAAGTCTTGAAGCTTATGAACCACTTCACTTTTATGGTGAAGGAAGTAGACCCAAGTGAATCTTGAAAAGTCATCAACAAATGTGAGGATGTAGTGGCCTTGGCTGATTGAAGTCACTACAAAGGGTCCTGCTAAAACCATGTGAACCAACTAAAGAACAACTAGAGCTCAAGAAGACTTCCCTTTATCATACTTCTCCTTGAGATTCATATCCACTAAACATGATGAACATTCTCCCTTATAAAAGTTGATGTTAGGTAGACCTTTGACCATATGTTTTGAGCAAAGTTGCTAAAGAGAGTGAAGTCAAGGTGACCAAACTGCTCATGCCATAAGTTGATTTGTGAAGTAGAGTGAGTCAACAAGGCTTGAGAAGGGGACTTAGGCACAAAGTGGGAGAAGGAATAAAGCCTCTTTTCATCATTGACTTTCCCCACTACAACCAATGAATCATCTCTTAGACTTTACACCATCACTAAATCTAGAAGGAACTCAACTTTATGACCATCTCCAAGGTCAGTGATTTGGTAAATTGATATGAAATTGGATTTAAGGTTTGGAACATAGAGAACATCTTTGAATTCCCCATTTCCCATTTCCACATGTCCTTTTCCTACAACTTCTATTTTAGTATCATCTCCCATGAAGATGTGTGGTACCTTTGACTACTTCAATGAAGAAAAGTCTCCCTTTGAAGAACCCATATGGTAAGAGGCACTTGAGTCAAGTATCCATTTCGAAAAAGAACTTGTGTTTGCCATAAGTGCTTGCCATTTACCTTTTGAAGAGGTTGGAGTTGAATCCTTGGAAGTACTTGGCACTTAAATCTTGTTCTTCCTGAGTAGATTTTCTAACTCATCGATTCTTTTAGTTTTGCAATGATGCTTGTCATGATTTGGATTTTTGCAATATACACAAAAGAATTTGTCCTTCTTGTCATTACTTCCCTTCTTGTTGGAAGAAGAACTACCTTGTTGTGAGGAGGATTGTTGTGTCTCAGACTATGATTTTTGCTTCCACTGCTTCTTCTTATTATTGCTTTTCCCTCCTTGACTTGATTGGTGCTCATCACTAGCCACCAAGGCTTTGGTCTTTGATGACTTGAGAAGTCCTAAATCCATCTAGTGAGATTGTTCAACAATCAACATCTCTATAAATGCTTCAAATGAAGGCTTCTAATAAGTAGATCCCACAGTCAACCTGTGAGTATTAAAACTTGAAACAAAGGAAGCATACTCTGAAGGTAGCCTCTTTAGGATGTGATGAATCAACTTTTCATCCTTCATGGGATTTCCACAATCTTTAAGAAGTGCCCTATACTCATTGGCTTTGATGATGTAATCCTAAATTGTGTCAAAATTCTTTGGATCCAAGAGAAGTAGATCATCCTCAATTTGAAATCCATTTTCTTTATCCAGCTTATCATACAATTTTTTAAGTTTGTCCCACGCTTCTTTGGATTCTGAACAATTGGTAATGTGAAAGAGGAGATCCCTATGTACACAATTCTTGATAGCTCCTAAAACCTGTTGGTCTCATCTTTTCCATTCAATGAGTTCTTTAGCATAAGTAGGTTTAGAAATTTTACCATCAACATAAAGACTGTATCCATTTTCCATTAATCTACTCCATGAAATATCTTTCCATGTGGAATAGTTGCGTGAAGTTAGAGGTGGACATTTAAAACCCATGATGTAGAAATGAAAAGAGCACAAAAGAGAGACAAAAAAAAATAGTACAACCCCCACCCCCCCCCCCCCCCCCCCCCCCCCCACTTTTCACTCAATCAAAGACCCCCCCAAAAAAGATGATTTTAACACTTTATAAGTAGTGCATGTACAATGGGCCACTTGTCAAAATGAACAAAGTGGACTTTCTGATTTTGCTTTTACAACTACTTTATGAGGCCCAAATTTGTCACTAAGCACTATAGCTTAGATATACAAAATTTTTGAAAAAGAATCAAAGCTTTACAATGCAGGAAAAGGCCTAATTCTGAAAGTCAGATTTTGGTCCACACAACCCTAGAATTTGACTTCAGATCTGGAAAGTAGATGAAATAATATGCACTTTTAAAAAAAATGAAACTTGAAAAAGTGACTAGATGTGCTTGTATGGAGCATTTGAAGTTGCAAAATGTTGGATTATGTAGGTACAGTCACCAAAAAATGTAATTTTTACAAAATTCTTGCACCAAAATGAGAAAACAATACCACCACTAGAAAATTTAGGAAATTCTACCCAATTTCAAAAAAAATTGCACCTGAATCAGAGTCTGAATGTCCGAGTTATGGGCTCACAAAGTCAGGCTACCAAATTGAAAAACAATCAGGAGAGGGGTCTAGAAGAAAAAAGGTGAGCTTAAATTTGACGATCAAAAACCCATCACTATGGTTGTAAAATGACTAGGTGTGATGGTCAAATGGTTATCAAATTTAACCTATTGATTGGATGATGTCAACAAAAAAAGAGCCCCTACTGACGTGTCAGGCTGAGTTGACAGCCGTATAGTATGGAATCACACATGGTGATATGATGTACAGATGAGCACGTTTGATAGATTGACATGTCAAGTTGCTAACATGTCTTTGCTGAGGTGGCCCCTATTTGCATGGAAGAGACTGTGTGGGTCAGTTTGCGTGTTCGGAGGAACAATGTACGCATGTCAAAGAGACACAGATGCCACATGGTAGCTGTTGTAGGTTTGTCCGAGCCAATAAAAATGTCGTGTTTCCAATGTTAAAATAGTAGGCAGGAGAAAACACAATGTGTGGCCAAAAATTTTAATACTTTGCTGGGATCAACAATCTACTAGCGACATCTTTAAAATGATGAAATATCTTGTCATGGGGCCAGAGTAGTACATTGCACAAATTTTGTTAATGCGTTGCTGGAGAAATGGTGTTGGCATGTGCAAAAATGGGAGGAAAAAAAATAGGAGGTTGAAAAATCTTCGAATGCCAACGACTTAAATCAGAGGCACTAAGAAGTCTGAGACAGTGTGCCCGTGAAGGGTAACAAAGACTGTGGCATCAAAAATTATTGATAGCGGTCATGAACCTTACTATGGGCTAGATTTCCAAATTACTGGTGTGCTGACTTCCATCATCAGAGATGTATTTTTGGTAGGGGCTGGAGGAACATTTATGGTGGTTGGCGAAGGGACTTTAGTCCCACATTTGATGTGGGAATATGGCTAGCACAGTTTATATAGAAAATGTAGTGGTAGCTAAAACAAAGTCAAGTCGTTGGTGGTGGAAATGGTTGCTAGTGACTATGTGCTCGGGCTAGTGGGGAGAGCTGCTAAATTTTTAGTGATGCCTGTAATGTGTGTCGTGTGTAGTACGACCATGGTGTATGTGAAATACACCCTATTCCAAATAAGATAAATTCCTCCAAAAATCCAAATAGTAGAGTCAGGGTGTCACTACCCGGTTCTACTAAAAAAAAATTTCTATTAGGTGCCTGAAGGGAAATGTTTTTTTCAAAACCTGATGAAAATATGATAGAAATATAGAGAAAAAAATGCAGATCTGAATAAATCAATTAAATTTGCAAAAATTGAACATACCCGAATTGCAAATTGGGGCCTCCAAGTTTTGATTTGCAATTTTTTTCCCTCATGGTTGACTTTGGGCCAAGGTAGCTAACTTTAAAGTCAATCTTCACTGAATCAGGATTTCAGATGCAATGGCAAAGTCAGATCTATCTCTAGATGCTCCCAATTTCTACAGTACTTCGAATTCGGGTTGCAGTGCTGAAGTAATAGTAGTCTCAAATGGCTATGTGATGAGAAAATCTCCAAGCTTTGATACCATGTAAGAATTTTCCTAAGGGAAAAATTCACCCAAGAACTAAGAACTCAAACACAAGCACAACTATAGACTAGAAAGAGATAGTATGATTAGAATGACAATATGTTCATTCAATATGCAATGTCAAAGTACACTAGGAGTGCCTATATATAAAGGCCTTTGAGATACATCTAGAATGCCTTGAAATCAGCACCATGATATATTATACAACTAGGCACATGTCCACTAGATATGGGTTATCCTCCATTAAAAACAAAAGTGTGGTGATGAGAGGATAAGCCTACAAGGGTGTAACACACAAATTAGTGTTGTAGACACCATGCACTAAAATAGAGTTGCATACTTTTGTGTTGTCAACATAACTCAAAAAGGTACACAAACTCCTAAGTGTCTCAAAAAATTAAATAATAAAATAATGCATTAACCTAAGTAAACTTAAGTAAGTGTAAATAGTGAATATGTATTCACACCAACAGTCCTAATTAAATTCATTTTTCTAGGCATTTTTTGAAATCACTTACATGATGAAATGTGGGAGTAGTTCTACAAAAGCTAGACAATGTCATTGCCTATTTTAAAGAAATGAAAAAGGTATTTTTCTAAAATAGCAACTGAAAACTTCTTTCCACTTGAATTTCTCTCAATTGAAATGTGTTAATATGGAGAAGTGTTGAATGTGGTTGGAATCAAGAAAAGGTACTAAAAATGAAAGGATAAATGTTTCTTTTTCATACCACCTACTAGTTTTATGTTTTTTTTTGTTCCAACTAGTGTAAATGCTTGGCTAAGCTATTTTATTTAATGGATTTGTTGAACTACATATTTTTTTCCTTGACACATCCATGTTTATTTTCTACTTAGGCATATGTGCATGGTAGATTAGTGACATGGTTGCACCCGATTCATCCAATCCAACCATGCCAAGTTTCTAGGTTCTTCGATAACTTTATATCAATAAGAATCTCAAGGGAGATAACCACTTTGTGGTTGGACGGTAAAAGTTCCTTGGTTACATTCCCATCTTGTGATAGAAGATGGTCTTTGATTTCAAGGGCTTTTGAGGTAGGAGCTTTCAGATGAATCTCAAATTCAAAGGCATATCTTTTTATTGTTTGTGATGAAAAAAAACTATAAGTATGCATATATGAAGATGTATGGTTGTAAATTAAGTTTGACCAATTTGTTGGCTACTTGATGTACTTTAATCTCATGTTATGTATGATGTAACATTTATGTTTCAATGGTGGTCTATATTATTTTAGAATATATTGTATTGATATTTGGTTGAATTGAATACTTAATATATATTGTGCAATGATCTTGACTTTTCAAATTGACTTTTCCACTTTTCAGACAAATTTTCTAATGTGGCATTGTATGAAAATGTCAATCCTTACACTTATTGGCTGATGTTACTTTTTCTTTGTGTTATTATTTATGTTGTGGTGTTTTTGGCTATGAGATTAAACATCTCCTTTTGGGGAATTCTCTGATCTTGATTTTATTAGGCTTACTACCAAAGTCACAAGATGCAAACAAAAAGTTATGTATCCAAGACTCACTATCTCAAGTAAAAGATATATAAAACTCTTTATAATAGTTAAAGATAGATTCCCTTGATAATGTAGCTAATATGCACAATACTACCAAATTTAGTATACATTGTTGCTACCTTTTCTTTTCTACCACTATTATTGATCCATGCTTTGTTGATTGTAGCTATCTACTAATTTGCACATAATCCAGTTCCTTCACTTCATATATTTTGACAAAACTTAAATTGGAATTATATACAAGATATATTATTGGATATTTCAACAAGGTTGACCAAGCTAAAGGATATTATATAATTTAAATTACAAGCCAACCTTGGAAACAAAAAATGTAAAAAGGTCCCTTGTTGGAAGAAATCATACAGTATTGAATGGATCTAACTGGATGAGAGATAAATATCAATTCTATAAACTAGACCTAAATCAAGAAGCATGATCCACTCTAGGAGAGAGAGGGGACCATGAACACACTACACATAGTCCAATGTTATATTTATAATAACTAGAATAAATTTGCCAACTCAAACATGTAGATGCACTTTCCAAAGAACAACTTAACTTGTCAAATAAATTTGAACCTCCACACATGGTGCTAAGATTGAAACACACCACATCAAAATCCATTTCACTCTCCAATAGTCCATGTTAGAAGTCATCACAATGCATTTATAAAAAAGAAAAACAACAAAATAGAACTACAATACATGATGACACTAATTCTAGATTGCTAGAGAATGCCACAATGAAGACCAAATCTTGAATCTATTTGCATAACCATCAACCCTAATTTTTAGGGGAAAAACCTTTGGGAAAACATAATTATAAGCACAATTGTAGTAGTGTTGACTACAACTATAAAACTATATTTATCTATGACTAAACCACATACATCTAGACTACATCTAGACTTTCAAATAAAATATTATACTTCACGGAAGCACTAATGAACATGATCTTCACATGATCACATGATTTGTATATATGTCTTCTATTATACTATAGCATTGAAAACATACTTATCTAAATGTAATAGACTTCCAAACCATAGTGTTTGAGAAAATACAAACACTTTTGGAACACAATGTTTGACATTAATGACAACAAATAACCAATCAAACATTTCAACATCTATCTCTGTACATGAATGGTCCAAACTTTCACAATAAATGCTTCTATTATACATCTTCCCAATATTTGTAGAGCTTGCTATTTTAAGTAATACTATCCTTTTTATTAAAAAATACATCATTTGTTGTGACCATGTTGTGATATGGCAAATATTATTATCTATTGGAAAAATCTCCTTGGTGTAGACTACAACATATTTAATTAAATTTACACACTATTGTAGACAATTTTTTAGCATAGGGTGAATACTCATAGATTTAGTGTATTTTGTTAAATCTCTCAATTTCTTGATGTGCTTAGGATAAGATCATAATCACGTTTTTATTTCTTTTTCTCATTTGATTATTAAAGTGCAAGATAGGGGTTTTCCTAAAGAAAAAATCCAAATTAACCCAATGACATTTATCTTTTCTTGTGTTTGTAGGTGTTTCAAGAGCATTTATTATGTTTCCTTATCTATCTCACTTTGTTATATTTTTTGTGATGTTCAATCTAATTGAATGTATAAGGTAAGTTGTTAGATTGGATTAACACGTCCTCTAAAAATATTTTGATGTCTTATATCATATAGATGACAACACCAAGTACACATGATTATATAATAATTTGATGTCCTCAGAAACTAATTGTTACATTACCTTTGAACCCCTTGATGCTACTCGTTTGCAATAATTTCCTATGAAGATTTCTTCAATTTCTAATAATCAACACTTCTTTGATTCTTTTCTTATCTTAAGTAAATATAACTTTTATTTTATTTTTCTAAATTCTAAAAATAAATTAGTTAGGAAGTAATTGTCTTCTAATTCTCTTATTTTGATGATAGATCAGAGAGTGTTATCCAAAATATTGATGCAAATATATGAAAGGACACGTCTATCCTCCCTACAAATTGTACAATTGATCAATTTTCAAAATATCGAAAAACATCATGGACTTCTTTGAAAATTTTAGCATTTAATCTTCATGATCTGCATAGTTTGTAATCGAACTTTTTTTTTTTTTTTGAAAATAGTCACTATGTTTTCGTGAATCTGGGAAAAAAAAATTTGACTTTATTTTGTCTTTATTACATTTTGTCTGAGATTAGCCTATTCTGAGATTAGCCTATTCTTATATGAAACTCCAAAAACACAGTTGATATCAACCCTTATCATACATCTTTTTCCTTATCATGGTCATGACACATGTTTGATAATGTTATTAAACTTCGCACTCCACACCTTCACCATCTTCAATAATTCTTTGGCTAAAGATGACTTCAACCTTTTAAATGACGTTCGTAGAGACTATGGATGTCTTTCCTCTTCTCCTTCTACAACTTAAGCTTTCTTAAATACTCATTGTAACAGTTTGAAATGTGGATAGAGTGTCTTTCAGTGTATTGATTGATATCTCTTAAGATGATCCAGATTAGTTGAAACCTCGTTTTCCAAGGACAAAGAAGTCAGATAGAAAGCTACTTCCACTTCTACTTAATCAGAGATGTGGTGACTAAATGCATTTTGGTAAGACGTTATAATCCTTATATCAATGAGCTTTGAACAGCCTCTTCATCTTGGAATGCACAAAATGAAAAGAACTCTTCACTCATCCATTAAATATGTAGCGACTGGTTTATCATCTTTCAATATCTCAAAAGTAGGAGGTGGCAATGGTGTGAATTTGCTGGCATTTATTAACGACAAAACAAGCCAAAACTTTCAACTTGAGCGGCTTACAATGTTCTCGAATATATTCGAACTTGTTAATGACTTAATCAATATGGGCAATCATTACAGTTTCAAATCGAAGTCTCTGTAGAAGAAGATGATCATTAACATGACTTGTATGTGGGCAATAATATACGTTAGCCTTTCTCGCTGGATTGGGTAGTCAATAAGCACTGTTGATCTAAAGCGATTGTTCAAGAAGAATGAAAATGAAGGAAGAAGATTTGCATAATGCACACCAGCAAATCAATCTGGAGGTCGATATTGACTTGTACGTACAATTTGTTTCTATAATAATGGAGAGATAATCTTTTTGTGATTGAATAAATTAGTTACATTATTTCAAAGAGTTTGAAAAGGATTGGGACATTAAAGAAAATGGTAGACTTCTAATTATACAAATCAGAACTGAGTCACATTATCTTAGGCGTGTTGACAAAAAAAAATTATTTATTTATAAGAGATCAAAATTAAGGTTAATTATTGTTATGTATTGTCATTAATTATTATTATTATAATTTAGACCTTTTAGATAAGAGACTCACAAATTTACTATTGTGTTATATACTCTTTCATTAATAAAAGATCACTACAAAAATGAACAGAATGTGGAGTTCACGAACATATTGTTATGCACTATAATGATAATTTGAAGGTGAGTAGTCTAAATAAATTAGGGAAAGGATTTGAATGCGTTCTAATGACTATGGTAGCAGTTGTTGATCTAATACTTATATTTGTTTGTTTTATTCCCACATTTATTGACTTAATGTCTAATTATTTTGATAACATTCTAACAATAGTTATGATTTTGAAGTTGTTATTCCTATAAGGACTACCATAATTGAATGAAATGTACTCTTAGTTGGAAAAAATAATCAATCATGTGATGTCACATCAGCTCCACACTCGAATGGTTATCCTTTTTGCATTACCATTAGTTTCACACCTAATTTTTTGGCTGTTTTGGACCCCAAATGAAAACATAACACATTAACAACTGACTCCTAGGCTAAAAGTGTTAAATAGTCAAAGTTTTCTTTCTTGTGTGATGTTTAAGAGTGGCCGTTTTGGACACCTTAGCAAAAAATATATCTATGTAGCATAATATTTGACTATGTTACCTGAAATCTTAATTATGAATAAAAGACTTGCCAAATAAACCGCTATAAAACACAAAAAGATTTAAAATTTTCATAAAATATTTTGATAAGCCCGAAATTAAGATGCTTAAATACTAATCCTCTCCTACAACTTCTTGATCAAAGATTCAAAAGAGTGACGATGGAAGAAATTTAAAAATTGTTATTAACAATACTACTTGTTGATCACTTGTTCATTCCTTCTGCTGCCATTGAACTCCATTGATGACGGAGATGTTTATTCTCTTCTCGGTGTCAACGCCGTGGATCACGGAGAAAGCCGTCGGCTTGAAAGCTACTTGCTTGGAGTGAGGTTATTCTTTTCCTAATTATGAATTCTCATTCGAATCAGAAGTGTTTGGTTTCTTTCAACATCTCAAAGGTGGTATTCAAGTCAAATAGAAGAGAAGGAACATTCGAAGGGCCCCTCTAATTGAATGCTTTGATTTAACTAAGAAAATATTAATGGAACATAGTTGGAATCATCTCCTGCTATACTATGATACCATTAAGTTCTATCCCATCAATCATGGGGATCCATTATTGCACGCTACTGTCCAATTATTTTTATCAGTCCCATTACTGCCAGGTAGCAATGGTGCTTGACAACCTTCAATTATTTTATTCAAAGCATCACTTAACTTATATTTTCAAAACGTATGATGAAGTTTATATACACATGTCAATTTTAGAAAAAAATTAGATTGAATGGACTGATTTAGTTTAATTATATATCAATATGTCATATTTTAAAAATAAATTTGGTTCCTTTTATATATATAAAATTGCATTTATTTCTATGTTGATAACTTTAGCTTATTTTTATTTGTATATGTATTCTATATATTTCTTTAATGTTTTGAATTTAATATCTTTTAGTTGTTGATCAATGTCAAGTGTGAGGAATCAACTTCAAACTAACAATTTTAAATTATATTTCTATTTTTCATATCTGTTTTCACTAGTTCATGTGAGCCAATTTGATTCATACATGATTTATTAGCATGAAATAGACGTACTTAAAGAATATATAGGAAAAAATGGACTGTTCATTATGGAAAATATTAATATTGACTTGTAAAAAGAATCTTGGTATATATGAAAATTGCAATGACTATTTTATAAGTGTGATGTCTCTGATTTAGCAGGTCTCCGGAGTGTGGGTTTGTCAGCTCATTATCGTGACCCTCATGAGCTAATGTCTGGTTTTGGGGGTATTTGGAATGAGATTGCTATTTTTGGACTTACCATTTTTAGTCACTCTTGGTTAGTTGCTATTTTTGGATTGAGCAGTTCAAGCAGGATGGTCCTCTGGTTTAAAATATTTGATCTCTCTTTGGGATTTCTTTATTAAAGTCTTTTATCGGTGAGCTTATTGGCTTAATGATTATTTTATTTACTTTTAATAAGCATGGTAATTTATATTATAAAGTGTCATAACTTTATATTATAAAGTTGCCTTTTAAGAAAAAAGTGTGAAAGTGAAGCTGGATGGCTTGATTAGTCTTATAAATACAACTTTTTGTTGAGGAGAGATCATCTCGAAAATATACATTTTATCTCTTGATAATCTGGCAAGGGTTTGAAGGTATTGCTAAGTTTCCCTTAAATGATTGTGTTGAGGTATACAGTTGTTGTAATCTTCTACTATAATTTTTTGTGATTAAAGAGATTTTCATTTCGAAAACAAATTGATTGCTACTATGTCATATTGTTTAGCAATTAAAGGGAGATCAATTGGCATTAATGGTAGTCGTGGTTGTATTTTTGGAAGCATTTGAGACATTAGATTACTACTGGGACAACAAATAATATTACAAGAGGTCTGGATGTTGCATACAACTAGCAAGGCACTACCTACACACATTGCAATCAATGTGAGCAACCTGTGCAAGAAAATTGGGCATCATACATCAAACATTTTGGCTGCTAGTATTGATTGAAGGCGAAATTGGTTACCTGGCATTGGATGTATTGTACCTAGGAATTGCATTTGAGGTTGGAGTGTGTTGACGTGTATGTGGATGCCATAATTAGGGCATTTTGGATGCCTCTCACAAACTGGCAATACTTGTGTTTGTTTACAATAGTTAGGTTTATTTGTTTATTTAAATCTTGCAAATTTGGTTCATGGAATTGATCAAGACTTTCCTTATATTTAATCAATAAATCCAAAAGTAATTTTGGATTTGTTCTTAATCATAGTGTTCCCTTGTATTCTTATATGATCTAGAAAAAAGGAAAGAAAAAAGAATATATATAAAACAAAAAAAAAAAAAAAAAAAATCATCCTTGGCCAACTAAGATTTGTAGGAGTCGACATAGGTACTTTACAGTGGTACTAGAGCAGTTTCCTGCCAATCTGTAGGAATTGGGCTTAGAATTTTTAGAGCATTTTTTGTCATTCTATATCTTGAGATATGGATGATGATCAAAGGTTTATGCCAAGTATGCGCTACACTCGATAGGATCAAAATGTACCTCCTAGAGAGGGAGAGCTAGAGATTTAGTTTGGCTTGGTTGGTAGTCCGAGTGGTTTTGGTGGCATTGAGCAACGTGCTACAAATGCTTAGGTTGATAGAGATGCCTTGTACAAATTTAGAAATATTGCAGCCAGGCAACAATAGATGCCAAGAGTTCTCCAATAGTTGTCTAACACCTTGCAATAGTTAGCTTTGCCTCAAGATTGGGGAAGAGAGAGAGAGAGAGAGAGAGAGAGAGAGAGAGAGAGAGAGAGAGAGAGAGATGTTTCTTTTGGTTCCCATAGGTCATGTGTCGATACAGGGCCCAGGGCTGATGATAGGCATAGGATCAAGGATCATGTCAAGATGGATGACAGGGTGGACATGATAGGCTATATTGGTGCTTAGGACAAGCCATAGAGATCTACTTTTCTGAGACCTAAATTGGATGCAATTAGCACTACTTCTAATGCCACCCCATTTGTTGATGATGTAATGACTTATTTTCATGAGTGGGATGCTCTTCCTCAAGCATTAAAGGATAACTTGAGTTTTGATAGATATCAAAAAAAAAAAACCTGAGCATTCCAAGGGTAGGCCTACTACTAACAGACAATAGTGCAGGTATATTGAGCTCTAGCAGGCAATTGGTAAGATGACATTGACTCATTTTGATGGGACCAATAGAGTAATTGCTCAAGATTGGTTCCAAAAGCTTGACACTGACATTGCTTTGCATCCTATAACTGAAGAGGATGCCATCAAGTTTATTGTGCTACACCTTGATGGAGTTGTGCATGATTGGTGGTATCATGGTTTAGTATCTCTTCATCATGATTAGATTATATCCTACCAAGAGTTTGTTGATAAGTTGATAGAACACTTTGACAAGAAGGATCCTGAGGTATATTTTAAGGAGTTGGCTTAGTTACGATAGATAGCTAGTTTGGAGGCATTCATCAGTGAGTTTCAGAGGTTCTTAGTGATGGTGTATGATATATCTAAGCCAAGGAGGGTTATGCTTTTTTTGAAGGTCTTGCTAAGCCACTCAGAGGGTGGGTTAAGTCATTAGATCCCCCTTCATTGTAGGAGGAAATGAAAATGGCTTGTAACTTAGATGCTTCTACACCTAGAGACAATTTTGTCTCAAATCCTACTACATCCTCCTATGATAGGGCACCACTCTGGAGAGAGGAGAAGAATGAGGGAAAGCATCCTATTGCAGCACCCTTGGACTAGGAAACCATTAATGATTTGAGGAGGAGGAAGTTGTGTTTTTATTGTAGGGGTCTTTTTGATGTTGACCATGACTATCATATAAAACTAAGGGTAAAAATAAGATGATGGAGTGATTCTACAATGATCATGGTAGTGCTGATTTTCAAGAGTAGTCTGAGGATTATGAGCCAAATCAACATAGGAGTGATGATGTTGATCATGAGGTGGATGACTCTAACCTCAAGGTAGCTTACTTATCTAGTATGAGGAAGGAGGTAGCCTTCAAGATGTGTGGGCTCATTGCTGGATAGGGTATTGTTACTTTATTTGATATTGGAGCTACTCATAATTTTATTGATGCACGTTTGGTTACCAAGAGAGCAATGTAGATTAAGGATTTTGAGGGCCTATAGGTATAAGTAGTTGATGGTTACACTTTAAACTGTAACAAGATGATTATAGATCTTCCTATGAAACTTAATACTTATACTTTGTCTATTAATTTTTATGTGGTAGACATGGGGGGAACAAATATAGTCCTTGGTATGGCCTATTTACACACACTTAAGGATATTTAATTAAGTATAGAGAAGATGAAGATGAGATTTATTAAAGATGGGCAACACCAGGTTCTTGAATAAATCCTTAATGATGAGTTAAAGTAGATCTTCCTTAGGTGCATGCAGCATTTGGTTTGACATGAGGATATTATTGATTGGGCAGGGGAGTGCAGGATTATGCCTACTCAAAAGAATATTGAGGAGATAGAATATCATCTAGATATTAGACAGTTGAGAGTTAAACAATCTAAAGTGTTTAGTAATCTACCCCCTGGTTGGATTCTAGATCATGGGATTGAGCATATTATTGATTTGGAGAAGCTCATTAAGCCTATTATGATTACTCCCTATCACCATATGAAGAGGCTCAAAAATGAGATTGAGAATATCATATAGAAACTACTTGATTAGGGACATATTAGGCCAAGTAAGTTCCCATTTGCTTCTTTTGTTGTTTTGGTGAAGAAGAAGGATGGCACCCTTTGGATGTGCATTGATTATCACATGTTGAATAATAGAACTATTAAAAATTGGTATCCCATCCCACATGTTGTTGATCTCATTGATGAATTGCATGGGGCAAAGTATTTTTCAAAGATTGATTTAAGGTTTGGCTATCATCAAATCTAGGTTAGAGAACATGATATAGAGAAGACAACATTTAGGTGTTACTATGGGAATTTTGAGTTCTTAGTCATGCCTTTTGGTCTTGCTAATCTTCCTTCCACCTTTGAGTCTACTATGAACAACATGTTCCATAGTTAGCTCCACAAGTTTGTGCTAGTCTTCTTTGACAACATTCTAATTTATAGCAAGACTTGGGATGATCATGTTGCTCATTTGGATACAATTTTGGGTATTCTAGATAGGGATTCCTTGTATGCTAAGGAGTCTAAATGTGCTCTCGGTATGATAGAGTTGCTTTACTTGGGGCATATCATTGGTGCTGATGGAGTTCACATGGACCTAGATAAGATCTATGCTATTGTAGAATGGCCTACAACTGAGATCCTAACACAATTGAGAAGGTTTATTGGACTTTTTTCCCTTTTACTAGAGGTTTGTGGTTGGTCTCTCATGACACATTGCTCCCCTTGTAGATTTGACCCATAAGGGTGCTTTCTAGTGGTCAACGCATGCACAAGAATGTTTTGAGAAGTTTAAGACTATTATAACTTCATGTCTAGTTTTGGCTTTACCTTATTTTTCTAGGCCCTTCAATTTGCATTGTGACACTTTTGGAGAGGGTATTGGTGTTATTTTATTTGAGGATCAACATCCCATAGTTTGTGAGAGTAGGAAATTGCAGGGTCTTGAGAGAACTTTCAGCATTTATGATACAAAAATGTTAGCTATCATGTATGCTTTGGCTAAATTTAGGCAATATTTGGTGGGCAACAAGTTTTTCATTAAGACTGATCATAATAGCTTGAGACATTTCTTGGGAAAGAGGGATTTGAATGAAAGGCAATAGAAATGGGTCAACAAGCTATAGTCTTATGATTTTGATATCTCCTATATCAATGAGACTCAAAATATAGTTGTGGATGCTCTTTCTGTTAGTGTAGTTTTTTATTTTTCCTATTTTGGTAGGTTTTTCCTACACTTTTAATAATTTTGCTTAGGTTAATAAAGCATGTCTTATTAGGCGAATGGTTGTGAGGTGTCACCTTCCTACATGTGAGCATCCATTAGCTATCTTGGGAAGATACTTTGCTATCTTTAGTCTGATAGATGGTTGCTCCTCATTGGTTGGTGTTGCCACCTCCTCCCTCTTCCTAGCCTATATAAGCATGCTACCTAGCTTGTATTTGCATCTCTTGTTTTTGCATCCTCTTAATGCTATTTTTCTTCCAGCATTTGTTTTACTCTCTTGGAGACTAACTCTATGATGCTATTTTGATTTTGTATCATTTGCATTCATAGTTTAGATATTTATTCTTTGCACTAGTTTTTTGGGCTATTAATCTTATCAGATTCTAACATGGTATCAGAGCTTTTCTATGTGCAAGAGTAGATTTTAGTTTCCTTATTTGAGATATTCGAGGGGGGGCTAATAAACTTTATAGTAGTTTAAAAAAAATATGAAGTATGCTCTTCTCTTGCATCTTTGGATGATCTTAAGAATCAAAAAAGTTTTGACAAAAATGATTTCTCTTTGGGGTTTCAATCTCAAATCTGACAACCAACTTGCCTATTTGGAGTTTTCAATCAGTTTTGTAAGTTTCAGCATTCCATTGATGGAATTAAGAAGCTGATCCAGCATTTTCATGTCATATTATGGTTGTTGGGGTCATTTTTTGATTTTTGGAGCCATTTTTTACTGTTAAAGGTGTCTAATTTACACTACAGCAACATCTTTTGTACATCAGCAAGAAAAATGCTTTCTGGGTTTTGTTCGCAGCCCCAAAAAACCATCTGGGTATCTTTTAGATTTTGAATGCAAGCTGTATATTTTGCAAAATAGAGCATAGAAAGCTACAACCATACCCCTCTCGATTGGCAATCGCAAATTTGAATGCAGTTTTCAAATGTCTCGTTCTTGCTCATACAGACTCCAATTTTGATGATTCTTATTATGAACTTGGCTATTTTTTTGTGCTCTATCCACTAGTGGAGTTATTTTTTGATTTTCATGCATTAATTCTTCAAAAATTGCAGATTCTCGGCTGTGACTGTGCACAGTTCTCGTTTTGGAAACTTCAGAGGATCATAACTTTCTCATACAACCTCGTATCGAAGCGATTCTTTTTTTAAAAGTGCATGATTTTTGAGTAGATCACAGTGGTGCTATTTTTTTCCTTGATTATTGTGCCTAAATTTTACTTTCAACATATGCTCTTCATGAGGGTTTGTAATGCATTAAAATCAAGACCACTACATATTGCTTTCTAGTGGTAGTTGTAAACGCACTAAAATAAAGTGCCAAATCATATTTTTTTCGAGGAGTTCTTTGATTGAGTAAAAAGGGGGGGCATTGTCATGGCTGGGTTCTCTTTTTTTTAGCATTTCTTCTCTACATTTCTTCATCATGGATCAAACAAATATGCCCATCCTAACTCCATCGAATTACTTTGAGTGGAAATCACGCATGACAATTCACTTAAGGAAAGCTAGATTAAATAGGATAACTATGGGACTTGAAATTGAACCTACTAAAGATGAAGATAAGCCTAAGTGGTTTAACAAATGTGATGAGGCATATGGAACATTGTGTTTGTCTGTTTCTCCTAACTTGCTATTTCACATTGAGTCTTTGGATACACCAAATGAAGTATGGACAAAGCTAGAAACACTATTTGGCACACAAGATTCAATGAGGGGTCATATGTTGGAAAATGAATTAATTAGTTTGAGTCCAAGAAATTTCAACACAATCCAAGATTTTTTTACCAAATTGAAATCACTAAGGCTGCAGTTAAAACAATGTGGAATTGAAAAGAAAGATGAACAACTGATTCTTAGTATTCTCTCTAAGCTAAGTTCAGAATATTATGTGTTTGTCTCTACCTTCTATGCTACTAAGGGTGCACTTGGTACTCAATTAACTATGCCATCTTTAGATGATTTTGTTTTCAATCTCACTCGAGAATAGGACAAGCTAATCCAGATGGGCACTCTTACATCCTCTAAGTCACATGCCTTAGTAGCCAACCAAGGCACAAAAGAACAATAAGGACAATGTAGTAGCAACAATAGTAAGGACAAGAAACAGAAGAATAGCGAGGAGAAGAAGGATCAGATACTGGTTTCTTCAAAAGCAACTATTGATACACCATCTTCCAAGGGCGATAAGCCTAAGAAAGAAAAGGTCAAATGTGCCTATTGTGAAAGACCTAGTCATGATGAACATAAATGTTTGCAGAAACAACTTGATCACTTGACATACATTCTTGAGAAGAATAATATCAGTGTTCCTGAGTCTATCAAACAAAGTTCTAATGAAGGGTCTAACAAAGAAAAAGAAAATAGCAAGGGGAAAGGAAAGGGCAAGGCTCTTTTTGCAGTTGCTTCCTCACCATCCACTTGGGTTCTTGATTCGGGTACTTCATACCACATGGCTTCATCTAAGAAAAAAATTGCATCCTTGGAGCCATGTACTATGCCTTCTCTGTTGATGGGTGATAACACTGAAATGTCCCTTTTCTGATTTTTTTATGATATTTCCAACCTTTAATCAGATCTTTAAGATCAAACAACTGATATCACAAAGATCCACCAGATTTCTCAAGAAACCCCAAATCGGGTATGTTGAAAATAGTGCCAAAAGCTTCACAACTTCACAAATTATTAATGAATCTAAAAATGGAAATTTTTACAGAACTTTCAGCAGCATAACAGCCTACAAATTGACATTTCCAGATCCGTATAGCCTTTATACAATAGCTTGAAAATGTAGGACCAAAACTATGCTCATCGGGCTCCCGAAATAGCACAAAATATGCCCGAAAACACCACAAGAACACTAATAATCTATCTCAGAAGTTTAATCACGTCCCAATATATATATTCAGATCTATTTTAACAGCTTAAAGTATAAAATACAGCAGCAACCAAAACTGATATGAAATACTCAACCGGAAACACCAAACTCTTACAAAAATACACCCGAAAACTCACAAATCTGCACTGTTCAGCACAAAGGCAAACTCTGTATGAGCATGCACATGGAATGGCTTCAAACTCCCGTCCTTAGCCTTCCTGGAAACCTGCAAACTCCCGTTCTTGGGTCTCCCTGGAAACCTGCAAACTCCCGTTCTTGGGTCTCCTTCTCCACAGGTTTGGCAGCCTCTGAAGAATAACAAAGAATGAGTGAAAATCAAGTCTGGAATCCCCCCAAAATGCCTCCAAACCTCTTTAAAAAGGGCATAACTGTAACTCACGTCCAAGAGAGGTTAATGAAACATATTTTAATAATAATTATCATTTATTAGTCCAACGGTTTCCAAAGATTAACTCCCTTTTTCCGAAACTTCACTTTCTTGGGCCTGCCTGCCTTAGCAAAGATTTTCTTTTTTTTAAATTATTTGAAAAGGGGACATGACAAGTCCTCCCCTCCCAATCATTGCTTGTCCTCAAGCAATGGCTGAACAATAAACCAATCAATCCACCTGGATCCCAAATGTAGTCATGAACTATACTACTACCAATTAACATAGGCTCCTGCAATATCCTTTGCAATATGACCAAGAGGAATCCATAATCAAATTGACAATTATAGCTCAACCAAACTCCGAAATCACCACTACCACAAACAAAAACCCATGAGGCACAAACTCTTAGAACATCAGAACCCAAGTAAAGTGGACAAATCAAACTACCAACACAGTAAATACCATCAACGCATCCCACTGGCCTATATGGAATGTACAATCCAACTCTGAAACAATGGTGAACCCTCTTGAATGAAACTGTACCAAGTATGGAGAATCCACACACTGTACAACTCCTGCAGTCAACACAACTCTGCAAATCATCGGCCACTATCTCATAACCATAACTCCCATACACTGCTGATGGTGAAAAGACATTACAAGATAAAGAGTAAGAAATGGAATCCAAACCAAATTTGTCTACCATCAACTCCTCAGCACAAGGATCAAATGCTAACTGATGTACATACCCTGCAATATAATGTTGATAAAAAAAACCAACCTCAGTCAACAGCTCACCATGAAGAAGTGATACAACCCACTGTGACTGATCACCAGCTAAGTCAAGAGATGTCATAGCCAAAGGAGTAGAATCAATAACAACACCTGCTGAAGCATCACTCTGAAACTCCTGCTCTAAGTCATGTATTATCAAGCTGTCAACTGTAGAACCTATCGCCATGTCATGCCCATCACAACTCTCATCTTGAGGCATCAAATTGTCCCATAACTGATGATAAGCACTAGGAACCAAAGTACATCTCTGTATCATCATCTCATCAACATGGTCATCAAAGGTAGATAGATGAGCATACCTCACAGTGTAATGCCGATAGAATGCACCAATCTCAGTCAGTGGCTCAGACTGCAATCCAGATGTAACTAACTGCAATCGATCATTAACCAAATTGGAACTGACTACTACCTCTGAAGACATTGCGAAGGGAGTAGTATTACTAGTAGGAACCATGCCAACTATCAGCTCACCAATGTCACACATGGTCTTTGATACAACATCTCTAGTCTTCGTGCCATTAGTACTAGAGGTCACCACCATGTCAGGCATACAACAATCTGCTACAACACCCAACTCAATTGAACCTAACTCTAGTGGGAATGAACCTGATATTCCAATGTTAGTATCAAGAATGGATGCATCCCCATCTCCACTGTCTCTGACAATCTCGGCCATGGACATCCTCGGATCACCAAACACCACTGCTTGTGACTGTATAGAATCAGGTGAAGACTGTAGTCGCTCTAACTCCATGGTCACCTTAGCCAAATGAAACTGTGACTCCTTGAAAGCCAACTGTGTACTCTCAAGAATCTCAGAAGTCACCACAAGCTGCTCAGTAATCTCACTCACCTCATCTTCCTTGGCCAACAATGCATCATATGCTGTACTGCCCCACTTCATAAGATAATCTCTGTCGGCTACCAACTGCATATAATCCTGTCTCAGAATCTGGATAGCCTCCCATAAAGAGTGGAACTCTGTCAAGGAAAGATAACTGCCTCCCTGCTCATCACTAGTAGGAGAACCCCATCCATAAACTGCTAACAACTGACGAGCAGCATCGAAATGCTGGCAAGTGATAGCAATGTCTTGGTCACTAACTCTCAACTGATTAGACACATGATGGCACTGGCTTGACTGTCTCCTACAAACCTCCTCTGATGCACTGTCTAAAGGAGTATCCTCAAAGTTACTAGTCTCTAGAGTATTACCATCCATATCCTGTGAATCAAATCTAAAACTCATATCAACATACAGAGTATCAAAAACATTAGCATTTCTGTCCAACTCCTCTATACCCAAGGAAACTAAGTCTTCAAAATTGCCCATTGCATCCTTCTGGATGTCATCAATGCCAATATGATCCTGGGACTCATCTATACACACTGCCAAATATGAAATATCATCAACACATTCCAACAAGTATGGCCGACTGGATATATGAACAAGGCCCAACATTGGTGTATAAAAACTAATACCAACATCAGACAAGATACTGGCACAAGAAAAGACAACACCATGTAATCTGCTAATCAAATCCATGATAGCACCCAAACAAACACTGCTACCAAAAAGTGTTAAAGATATCCAGTCAACTGAATCCCAAATGCCAATATAACAATCTCGAGTCCATATCCGTAAACTAGAATCAACTGGTAACTCAAGCAAACTCCTCACCTGAGTAATATGACCAATACCAACTAACTCCACATACCTGTCATGATGAGATAATGAAGTCACAATACTATCTTGGTTCACCTTCAGCTGGCTGGACAAATCATGTGAAGTACTACCAGCCTCAACCTCATGTGATGAAGCATCTAACTGTGCCTGGTACTCTTTCTCAGCAAAGTCATGAATGCTCAATGTCTGCTCATCTCTACCAGGTATCTCACCATCCTGCACAACAACATCCTCATAATCATCATCTGAACCCACTACACTGTTGTCACTGCCTGTTGTAACTATACCATCCTGAATACCTGTGGCATCACCCTTTGACAACCTGTAAACAATTGTCTCAATTTGAGTATCAAGTTGACCGTTACTATCAATCTGTGTAATATCCTTTCCCACCACCTCCTGTGGCAGAGTAGAATCTGAGACCTCTACCTGGCTATCAGCTAGTTTCTCAAACTCCTCATGCAAGTTCTTGGAAATTGTGTCATCTGTCCTGTGAGAAAATCTGCCAAATAGAAATCCAGTCAACTTATCCACCTTAGCTGGGTCAGATAACATGTCATTTATACGGTGGTGCTCAACCAACTGTTTAGACATGTCATGGCTTATTTTCATAAGTTTATCTCGAATGTCTAAATAACCATCCTTTCTATTATTTTGACTCTGGCTATCAATTGTCCAAGATTGTTCCCTCTGAGACTCTGTACTATACCTGTCCATTCTGGATAAAGTAGAGTGTAACCCCAATAGGATATAACTTCTTCAAACACCAAGAACTAACATGCAAATGATTAGAAGTAGCATGCAACCATAGATTTGGACATGCAACTGATTAGAAGCAACATGCAACCACCAAATTATGACATGCAAGATCTGGGTAGTTGTCAAAACTGACCTGCAACTTCTACAAACCCTCAGGCTGGCAAGATCATGGCTCTGATACCACTGAAATGTCCCTTTTCTGATTTTTTTATGATATTTCCAACCTTTAATCAGATCTTTAAGATCAAACAACTGATATCACAAAGATCCACCAGATTTCTCAAGAAACCCCAAATCGGGTATGTTGAAAATAGTGCCAAAAGCTTCACAACTTCACAAATTATTAATGAATCTAAAAATGGAAATTTTTACAGAACTTTCAGCAGCATAACAGCCTACAAATTGACATTTCCAGATCCGTATAGCCTTTATACAATAGCTTGAAAATGTAGGACCAAAACTATGCTCATCGGGCTCCCGAAATAGCACAAAATATGCCCGGAAACACCACAAGAACACTAATAATCTATCTCAGAAGTTTAATCACGTCCCAATATATATATTCAGATCTATTTTAATAGCTTAAAGTATAAAATACAGCAGCAACCAAAACTGATATGAAATACTCAACCGGAAACACCAAACTCTTACAAAAATACACCCGAAAACTCACAAATCTGCACTGTTCAGCACAAAGGCAAACTCTGTATGAGCATGCACATGGAATGGCTTCAAACTCCCGTCCTTAGCCTTCCTGGAAACCTACAAACTCCCGTTCTTGGGTCTCCCTGGAAACCTGCAAACTCCCGTTCTTGGGTCTCCTTCTCCACAGGTTTGGCAGCCTCTGAAGAATAACAAAGAATGAGTGAAAATCAAGTCTGGAATCCCCCCAAAATGCCTCCAAACCTCTTTAAAAAGGGAATAACTGTAACTCACATCCAAGAGAGGTTAATGAAACATATTTTAATAATAATTATCATTTATTAGTCCAACGGTTTCCAAAGATTAACTCCCTTTTTCCGAAACTTCACTTTCTTGGGCCTGCCTGCCTTAGCAAAGATTTTCTTTTTTTTAAATTATTTGAAAAGGGGACATGACAAACACTCCTGTTTAGGTGTGTGGGAGAGGGTCTATTAATGTGGGGGATGGCACATTCCATGATGTTCCTTGTGTACCCTCATTGTCAACTAATCTCCTATCGGTATACCAGATCACTCACACAAGTTTAGGCAAGCAGGTTGAGTTCACTCCTAGTTCAGTGGAGATATGTGAGTTTCACAATGATTCTACAGTTGCAGTTGGAGGAGAAGATCATCAGTCATGACTCTATATGTTTTCTCACTTTGTTCCTAATCCTCCTTTGACTATTTTTCTCACTCACTCTAATGATGTGAGCAGATTATGGCATGAGCAGTTTGGCCATCTTAACTTCCACTACTTGCATCAGCTTAACCAGCAAAGCATGGTCACAGGGTTGTCTTCTACTTTGACATTGGAGTCACTTGGAATACATGATAGATCTTCTAATGGGTTAGATTCACTTGAGAAGTCTTCTACCTCCACTTTTGATGTAGAGAGTGATTCAGAGGACTCACCTCCTTCCTCTCCTAGTCATCATTCATAGGTTGATGATTCTCCTCTAGATTCTCCATCTTCTGGTCCACTTTGGGCTAGACAGACCTTGCAGTTTGCAGGTGATTGGGTTGGGGATCCATCAGACACCAAGCAGACTCGTTCACAATTCTAGGATGCTATACATATCTTCATTGCTACTACCTCAAATCCATAGTCCTTTCATGAGGCTTTTGGTATTTTTGAGTAGGATACATCGATGCAGGAGGAGTATATTTCCTTGATGAGGAACCACACTTGGGATCTTGTCCCTTTTCCTAAGGGAAGAAAACTTGTTCGATGTAAGTGGATCTACCAGAAAAAATTTGCAAGCTTTGTTGGGGGTGTGGGATGCTTCATCTTTTGGGGGGGCCTCTTCCTCTCACTTGGAGTCCTAATTTTCTTTGGGGAGTCTCTTTTCTCTCTCTTTTGGGGGAATTTTATGTACATGGCTACCTCATTAGGCTTGACTTGTCGGGACCCATTTCTACATCCACCTAAGCTTCGCTTATGGGGGGGTGTTAGTGTAGTTTTTTATTTTTCCTATTTTGGTAAGTTTTTCCTACACTTTTAATAATCTCGCTTAGGTTAATAAAGCATGTCTTATTAGGCGAATGGTTGTGAGGTGTCACCTTCCTACATGTGAGCATCCATTAGCTATCTTGGGAAGATACTTTTCTATCTTTAGTCTGATAGATGGTTGCTCCTCATTGGTTGGTGTTGCCACCTCCTCCCTCTTCCTAGCCTATATAAGCATGCTACCTAGCTTGTATTTGCATCTCTTGTTTTTGCATCCTCTTAATGCTATTTTGCTTCCAGCATTTGCTTTACTCTCTTGGAGACTAACTCTATGATGCTATTTTGATTTTGTATCATTTGCATTCATAGTTTAGATATTTATTCTTTGCACTAGTTTTCTGGGTTATTAATCTTATCAGATTCTAACACTTTCAAGGAGACCTTAACTTTGTGTAGTTTCTAATATTTTAGAGGATTCGAGGCAATGAATTATAGCAAAATATACTAGGGATTAGTGGGTGATAGGTATTGTGGATGGTAGTATTTAGGATGATAGATATTTTCCTTCAAGGTAGTTGATTATCTACAATGGGAGGATTTATTTGATTCTAGAGTCAGTTGTGCATAAGATTATTTTACAAGCATTCCATGACTCTCCTATGGATGGTCATCGAAGGTTTTTTAAGACTTATTATAGATAGGTTGGGGAGACATTTACATGGAAGGGGTTGCAGGATGATGTTCATCCCTATGTTTGAGAGTGTTCGATTTCTTAGCAGAACAAACATGAAAACAAATATCCTAGTGGTTTATTACAACCATTTGCTATTCCTGAGAGGAAGTTGGAAGGAATTTCCATGGACTTCATTATGGGTTTACCTAAAACCCAAGGGTGAGATTGTATATATATGGTAGTAGATAGGCTCACAAAGTATGCTCATTTCTTCCTTATTACCATTACCTATTTAGCTTTGTAGTTGGCTGAAATATTTTTCAAAGAGATCTTTAGGGTACATGGTCTATCTAAAACCATTGTGAGTGATCATGATAGTAGATTTATGAGTCATTTTTGGTAGGAGATTTTTAAATTGTGTGGGACCAACTTGACTTCCAAAATTAGCTACCATCCATAGACTGATGGCTAGAAAAAATTAGTAAATAAGGGTATAGAGGGATATCTACGGAATTATGTCTCTTCTCAACAGAAGGCTTGTATAAAGTAGATTTACTTATGTGAATATTGTTACAATTCTACTCATCACATGACTATATAGATGTCTCCTTTTAGAGCTCTATATGGATATGATCCACCTAGTTTTGTAGACTTGCTATGTGGTGATAGTAGAGTACCAAGTGTTGGGGAGTTGTTGCAGGATATCTAGGATGTAGTGAGGATCTTGAAAGATAATATACAGAGAGCACAAAATCAGAAAAAGTAGTACGTTGATTAGAAAAGAACAACTCAAACTTTGTAGGTAGGGGACATGGTCTACTTGATGTTGCAAAAAAGAGAAACGAATATATATAAAACAAAACCAAAAAAAAAGATGTTTCTCCTTGGCCAACTAAGATTTGTAGGAGTGGACATAGGTAATTTACAATAAGTCTACATATGATATCTAAAATCATTTTCTCAAATCCATTAATTTGGTCTAATATAGAGGTTTACTATAGAGAATTTAACCCGAATGATCTAACATTTTCTCTATTTAAATACCCTTATCTATCTACTAACTCATCTATCCAAGATTTTAACAAATATGGTTTCAAAAGTTACTATCGACCATATTAGATTTGTCTAATAGATGTTGAATTGACATCACAAGATGAAACATGAGCCACTTGGGACTAATCCAAAAAATGATTAGGAGACTATTATGATATTTAGGCAACAAACACATCAAGAGTGTTAATTTTTTACTACAAAAAGTTTGATTTGACACATCCTCAACTTCATGTTCCTTCAATGAAATTTAAAGATATAATATTCCATCCATTTCTATGTTAGAATGATTTAGAATAACTGTGAGGGGAGGTGAATCAGTTATCCTCATGTCCAAAAGTACCAATTCAACTTTAATCACTTCAAATACTTCAGATTTAATCATTAGGTAGCTTAATCTATATAGAAAATAATCAAGAACATAAAACTTGTAGCCCACTATCCTAATAGTAACAAACTTATATAATTTAAAACATTAACAATAAATCATCTCAAATAACATCCACACAATTCTAACACCAAGATTTAATGTGGAAACCCAATTTGGGAAAAACCACTAGTAACATGCTACCAAATTTTCACTCTTCTAAAGTGACCCTGTTAAAAGATTTAATCACACTATTTAGAGTGGTCTGGTTAGAGGACTTTCGAACATTCCATTAGAATGTCACCTTGATTAAAGGATTTAGAAATGACTGTTAGGTCAACCTTGATTAAAGAATTTCAAACTAAAAAAATTGGTCAGAAATTAATAGTAGGTTGATTTGAATAAATACAACTCATTTTACAAATATAGAACTCAATGTAGCTCATATGTTGATCCACTGATTGACCTTCACTATCATTTTTGTCTTTGACTTGCTTGGCAGTTCTTCAAGAAATCTTCACAACTCTTGTCAACCTCCTACTTAAGTTTGCTAGTCAATAGCATCAACAAAACATCTGAAACCTTTTAGGTTACCCTTATGCCTCCTTAAGTAGGTAGTTCTAATCTTTTATTGCTTAAACATGTTGGAGCTCAAAATTGCATGCTCTTTTTGAGTCACAAGTTGAAGAAATTTTGAAATCTAGCTCCCATGAACTTCATGCATATGTAACTGATTGTTATTTGAATGCCTAGGTGGTATTTCAATTGTTTAACACCCTTCATCAGGCATATGCATGTGTTTTGTATTGTTATTTTTTCATCCTGATTGATTCAGTGAAGTTTGGTTTTGAGCTAGTGTCATATTTCACAATTCTGCCCAAGTGTCAAACCATGTATAGTAGCCCAATTTGACTTCAAATATCTTGTACCCAATAATGTTTCATGACTTACCACTTTTGGATTGTTTAGTATTCATATCAACAAACCTATGGTTCAATTTTCAAGTAATTTTGATATGTTTTGACTAGGTTTTGAATCCCTCAAAGTTGGTTACTTTTCTTTATCATGTTGATGCAAAATGTCCTGGAATTTGGAAGGCCTTATTTGAATGATTATAAATTTGACCCAGGTGACCATACAAATAAATTTATTTTTGCATTACATTCTAAAAGTCATAAACTTGCTACTCTCTAGATTTGAGCTTGCGATGAATCTGTTTGAACATTTTTCAAATGCGATTCTAAGTGCAATTTATAACTTCTTACTAGTGTCATAAAATGTAGTTTGTTGGATACCCTTTTTGGGATGACATAACACTGATTTTGTAATAGATGAGATCAAATGGTTTGTACCCCTACATTCTACTCTAAAAATACTTCAATTGTGCCAGTTTGTAAACCTTGACGAATCAGTCTGCATACCTTCTAAGGGCCATTTCATTTGCAAAAAAAACTTTTATACCAATGTTTCTCGTCCTACAAATCTGAGTAGTCCACTTCATGCGCTTGCTAAACTTGTCCCATTATTCATCATGACCTCTAATCATAGAATTATATTCCACTCATGACGATGAACTAATTCCCTATTTTTCAAGCCTTCAAGTACCAATTTGTCCAGTTTTCAAAGCTCAAACCAAACACATTTTATGGTTTTGTGACAAGTTTATTTATAGATAATTTTGACTAGGCAACTTTGAACGTCAATATCTTTTGACTGAATGATCATCATCAGATGAGATTTGACAGGGTCCAAGGATGTGGAACAAAGTATAGACATGCCATCTTTTAGAGCCCAATTATTTGTATGGGTCAATTTTTAAAGCTAGCCGATAGGTCCTGTTATAAAAAAATCACAGTTTAAAGAATAGGGTAAAATAGGTTTTTATTGATGATTCAGTGCCTGAATTTGAATTTTGATAGTTTGAGATGATCAATGGATTAGTTTGGAATGTTGGTTAATCGAAAATGAATTTTTTTTTAGCCAGACCTGCTTTGGGGGTCTAATTGATTGCTTCAAATTGATAAAATGGCGTGGGGATTGAATTTGTCTTGCCTTGATTATATCTTGAAGATTTGAAATAAAAGTGAAGTTTTTTCTTTTTCATGTCAAGACATACATAATTGGTTGTGATAGGGGTAACAGGGAAAAATGGAAAGCCACTACTAGTTACGTAATTTTAAGAATGTGTATGTGACCATGAGCCTCAAGATAGGGCTATTTGGTAAAATTTAATCATTTCTTCACAACAATCTTTAGCTTGATACTTATCTTATCATTTTTGATGTTTTAAACATGCAAAAGATTGATGGGGAAGATAAGAGGGTATGTGCAAGATCATGGTCAACCAAACTATGGCCTTAAGTGGCAATGAAAAACTAGCAAATTTGGGTTATGTCAACTTGATACATAATTTTAAAGTGGTTTCAGAATTTATATCAAAAAGTTGTAAGAAAATAATCTGTAGGAAATTGAATTTAGTTTCTAAATTACTAGGCCTTATCTAGAGAAAAAAATAATTGATTGGTCAAAAGTTTGGATTTTAATGTAGTACTACAAAAATTTCAGAGCAAAAATAAAAAGTAGCTGTATGTCTAACCACGTTAGTCAAAATCAAATGATAATATTTTTTGAATATAATTATAGATATGAAAAGTAGACTCATGCCTGGATGTGATGCATATTTTTGGATATTTTTATTCCAAATAAATAATTAAATATGAATTTTCTACTAAAAATTTTCAAAAAAAAACTCCCATGTCTGACCACCTTAACTAATAGAAAACATTACCAAATTTAATTTTTTTAAATTTTTCTTATACCAGGCAAAGCATAGAATGTGACACAACTTTTGGATTTAAAAAATGTTATACCGTTTGAAAGTTATAGTTATTTCTCAATTAGTATGTCAAGTAGCACTTTATAATCATCTTCATTGAAAATAAATAATAAATATTTATCAAACTTATAAGAATTTGATAGCAATTATATCGATGGAATCTCGAGAGTGTTATAAAAAAACCCTTTTTGTTTTATTCAATTTTGATGAAAATAACATTGTTAGATGCCTACTCGAAGTCTGAGTGTCAATGAAACCCTTCTCAAACATGTTTTGGGGGTTGATCTAATAGGCTTGTTAAATACCAAGGCTAATCGGATACCCAAATACAAATCCGATATCTAATTTCAAATCGCATACCCAATGTGAAATTAGGTATTTGATCAAGTCTGGGATTTTTAAATTGAAATTTGGAGGGAAATTTGAGAAGAGAGATTTTCCAATGTTAAATTTGGAGAGAGGGTAGTTTGAGAGGAAATAAATTTAGGAGGGAAATTTATTTGGGGGAAGTGTGGACATTGATATTATTATTATTATATATGATTATAATTATTATTATACTATAGTAACATGTATGATTATTATTATTAAATATAATATAGTTCTAAATATAATTATTATTATAACTAAATATAATATAGTAATATATATGATAAATACTATTATTATTAAATCTATAATCTAGTAACATATATGATTATTATTGTTATATAATCTAATAATATATTATTATTATATTAAAATATATAATATTATATTATTATTAAATATAATATATAATATTATATTATTATTAAATATAATATTGTCATAAAATATCTTTTATGAAAACATATGTCCTTAAGGCCCCTAGTGACCCCTTTTGACGCATTCCCAAAGGGTCCCTAGGGGTCCTAGGGGTCCTAAGGATAAACATTGTCATGAAATTCAACCTATGACCCCTCTCAATGCATTGGAACCAACCAAATGCATCCCTAGGGGTCATAGGACTCCTAGGGACATAGATTGTGATGAAATGCATAGAGAGGGGTCATAGGTCATACTATGGCCCCTTTCGACCCATATAAATGATTATAATATGTCCTTAGGGGTCCAAGGACTCTTAGAGACATATGTCATCATGAAATGTGTCGAAAGTGGTCATAGGTTATCCTATAACCCCTTTCAACTCATATAAACAATTATAATATGTCCCTATGGGTCCTAGGGCCCCTAGAGACATATGTTGTAATAAAATGTGTTAAAAGGGGTCATAGATCATCCTATGACCCTTTTTGAACCATATAAAAGATTATAATATGTCCCTAGGGGTCCTATGACCCCTAGAGACCTATCTCATCATGAAATGTGTTGAAAGGGGTCATAAGTAGTCCTATGGCCCCTTTCGACCCATATAAATGATTATAATATGTCCCTAGGAGTCTTAGGACCCCTAACGACATATGTCATCATGGAATGTGTCAAAAGGGGTCATAGGTCATCTTATGGCCCCTTTTGACCCATATAAACGATTCAAATATGTCCCTAGGGGTCCTAGGGCCCCTAGAGACATATGTTGTAATAAAATGTGTTAAAATGCGTCATAGGTCATCCTATGGCCCCTTTTGACACATATAAACGATTGTAATATGTCCTTAGGGATCCTAGGATGCCTAAAGACATGTCCTCATAAAATGTGTCGAAATGGGTCATAGGTCATCCTATGGCCCCTTTTGACCCATAAAAATGATTCTAATATGTCCCTAGGGGTCCTAAGGCCCCTAGAGACATATGTTGTAATAAAATGTGTCGAAATGGTTCATAGGTCATCCTATGACCCTTTTTGACCCATATAAATGATTCTAATATGTCCCTAGGGGTCCTAGGACCCCTAGCGACATGTGACATCATGGAATGTGTCGAAAGGGGTCATAGGTCATCCTATGGCCCCTTTCGACCCATATAAATGATTCTAATATGTCCTTAGGGGTCCTAGGACCCTTATAGACATATGTCATCATGGAATGTGTTGAAAGGGGTCATAGATCATCCTATAGCCCCTTTCAACCCATATAAATGATTTTAATATGTCTCTAGGGGTCCTAGGGCCCCTCGCGACATATGTTGTAATAAAATGTGTTGAAAGGAGTTATAAATCATCCTATGGCCCCTTTCAACCCATATAAATGATTCTAATATGTCCCGAGGGGTCCTAGGACCCCTAGAGACATATGTCATCATTGAATGTGTCAAAAGGGGTCATAGGTCATCCTATGGCCCCTTTTGACCCATATAAATGATTCAAGTATGTCCCTAGGGGTCCTAGGGCCCCTTGAGATATGTTGTAATAAAATGTGTCTAAAGGGGTCATAGGTCATCTTATGGCCCCTTTTCACCCATATAAATGATTGTAATATGTCCTTAGGGGTCCTAAGACCCCTAGAGACATATGCCATCATGTAATGTATCGAAAGGGGTCATCGATCATCCTATGGCCTTTTTCGACCCAATAAACAATTCTAATATGTCCCTAGGGGTCCTAGGACCATTAGAGACATATGTTATCATGGAATGTGTCAAAAGGGGTCATAGGTCATCCTATAGCCCCTTTTGACCCATATAAATGACTGTAATATGTCTTTAGGGGTCCTAGGACCTCTAGAGACATATGTTATCATAAAATGTGTCGAAACGGATCATAGGTCATCCTATGACCCCTTTCAATCCATATAAACAATTATAATATGTCCCTAGTGGTCCTAGGACCCCTAGAGACATATGTTGTAATAAATTTGTGTCAAAAGGGGGTCATATGTCATCTTACAACCCTTTTCAACCATATAAATGATTCTAATATGTCCCTAGGGGTCCCAGGGCCTCTAGAGACCTATGTTGTAATAAAATGTGTCGAAAGGGGTCATAGGTCATCCTATGGCCCCTTTCAACCCATATAATTGATTATAATATGTCCCTAGGGGTCCTAAGACCCCTAGAGACATACTTCATCATGGAATGTGTTGAAATAGGTCATAGGTCATCCTATGACCCCTTTCAGCCCATATAAATAATTATAATGTCCCTAGGCATCTTAGGACCCCTAGAGACATATGTTGTAATTAAATGTGTCGAAATGGGTCATAGGTCATCCTATGGCTCCATTCAACCCACATAAATGATTCTAATATGTCCCTAAGGGTCTAGGGCCCCTGGAGACATATGTTGTAATAAAATGTGTTGAAAGGGGTTATACGTCATGACCCCTTTTGACACATATAAAGGATAATAATATGTCCCTAGGACCCCTAGAGACATGCGTCATCATGGAATGTGTTGAAATGGGTCATAGGTCATCCTATGGCCCCTTTTGACCCATACAAATGATTCTAATGTTCTTAGGGGTTTAAGGACCCCTAAAGACATATGTCATAATGGAATGTGCTGAGAGGGGTCATAGGTCATCCTATGGCCCCTTTCAACCCATGTAAATTATTATAATATGTCCCTAGGGGTCCTAGGACCCCTAGAGACATATGCCATCATGGAATGTGTTGAAAGGGGTCATAGGTCATCCTATGGCCCCTTTCAACCCATATAAATGATTCTAACATGTCGCTAGTGATCCTAGGACCCCTAGAGATATATGTTATCATGAAATCTATTCAAAGGGGTCATATGTAATCCTATGACCCCTTTTGACTCATATAAACAATTATAATATGTCTGTAGGGGTCCTAGGACCCCTAGAGACATGTTTTAATAAAATGTGTTGAAAGGGGTCATAGGTCATCCTATGGCCCCTTTCAACCCATTTAAACAATTATTGTATGTTGTTATAGTAAAAAATATAAATAATATAGTAAAAAGATAACAATATAGTAAAAATAATAATAATATAGCATAATAATCATATATATATATATATATAATATTTATAGATTATAAAAAATAATAATAACATAATATATTATTATATATTACTAGTTACATTATTATATTAAATAATAATAATAATAATTTCATTTCATTTCATTTCATTTCATTTCATTTCATTTCATTTCATTTATATATTAATATATATTATATATTTATAGATTAGTCATAACTCATTAGTCATAACTCATAAATTTATTTTTCCCTCCAATATTTTGGTGCTAGCCAATATCGAATATCTGATTTCATATTGGATATCTGATTTAAAATCGGGTATCCAATCTGAAATCGGATACCCGATATTTACTAGCATTATTTTCCCAAAATATTCCTTGTCACTGTAGACCTGAAAACGTCACTTTTTTTGTGCCTTTTTCATGGGTTTTAGGAAAAGTCACGTTTTGGAGCCCAAACAATCGAAAAAAGTTTGATAATATATCCCTAGGTGTTCAATATTGTCATTTGAATGGAGAGCAACAGTTGTTGAAAGGCTAAATGCAAAAGGAAGGTATTCAATGAAGACATTGTGGCATATAGGGAAGGGAACAAAATAGAACACCGAAGGAAAAGACAAGGTATGTTAAATGTGAGTCAAGTTGACAATGAATTAGTTGAAGGTGAAACCATAGAGTGAGATAATGAATATGTGCAGTTGGGGAATGGAAATGTACCAATTGAAAATGATAATGTTGGAATTGAAAATTTAGAAAATAAAAATTTGGAGGAGGAAATGCTACGAGGTCATAATGTAAATTGCATAATTGACCATGTCGAACATGACAATGCACGGGAACTTAATGCACATGAACCTTATATATCTCCTAATTATAATTGACATGAAGGTTCTAGAACACTAAAATGGATAATTGAAATTGATGAAACAATTATTACCAATTTGGAAGGGAAAAACTTAGAAAGAACAAGTTGGTTATGGGTTTCAAGACTATATAAGATGTTTTTGGAAACAAGATAGTGGTGGAGCAATGTCAGCTTTTTATGCACTTATTAAAGATGAAAAAGATGAGACCTATGCTTTCCAAATTGAAGATTCATGTCAATAAAAAGTTGGAAAGAAATGCCATTATTGTGAAGAATCTTTTCAGTGCTCTCAATAGCATTGGAAAAAATAGCAGGGAGAAGGATAATAAAGCTGCTCGAAGGGTTATTACAACCTCTTTGGTAAGTCATCATTTGAAAAAGCGTAGATATATGAGACAAACTTGTATTGATTTGAACCTAAATTGTACTACTTTGAGAAGAGCACTTAGTTGACGAGTGAGAATTGATGATCTTGTTCAAAATGAAACATGGGCATTTGGTGGGAGACTCCCATGTTTTGATAAGAAGTTATCTAATGATGCAAAGGAAGAAATTGCACAATTTTAACACTCTAGCTCATGAGTATCACCCAATGCTAAAGACATGTTAAAGTTGAGAATTGGCATCAGAGACTGCATGCCACATCCTAAATACTATTTGGAGGTAAGTCAAACTATGCTCAAAAATTTAGAGAGAGTCATCCAAGTCTTCATATATCACAAATGACTTTTAAATATTTGAAGCCATTTTATTGTGTGCCACTTAAAATTCAAAATACATGTTGTTGCAAATATCATGTCAACTTTTCTATGCACCATGAACTATTACGCTCCATCCATTCTACTCTGCATAGTAATGAAATGTTGGAGAATTGTGGTGCTAGTGGACTTCCAAAATCATCAAGAGACTTGCTAGATCAATTTTTATGTCATAGAGTTGATGGTTGTTTCTTTTATAGAAACACTTGCTTAAATGAGAATTGTTCAGAATGTGGTGGTTTATCCAAGTTTGACACATGTTTCCATGTGGGGTGCGAACAAGATCTTGGAAAGACAATAGTAAAAAAAAGGTATATGAAACAATGAAATACACATTAAAGAGTGGGGGTGAGGGCTCTAGATGTGAATTGGTTGGAAAATAAATTAGTGTGGCTAGTTTTATTTTAGATTTCAAGAAAAATCTTTCTATAAGTATGCAAGACATAGTCACAGGTCTTAGTGGTTGGATCAACAATTTAGAATGTGTAAGGAGAATTTTTTCATTGGCACTATTATATTAGTTGTTGATTTTACTGAGAACTACACATTGCAACCTCAAAATGAGACACAATCTTAGTATTACAACTTCATTCAGATTGTTATTTTCATACATGTAACATATAGACATGCCTCTGATAGTGCAGAAGATAATCAAAAGATTATTAGAGAGTATCATTTTTATATGAGTGATGATAGATCTCACTCTCACGAGTTCGTACAACATTGTTTCAAGAATTATTTTGATTTCTTATAGGAGGATGCAATTGCTATGGATAGATATATCATTTGGTCAGATAATTGTATAGGTTAATTCAAGAATGCTCGCATGTTTTATTAGTTGTGTAGGATGCACGTAGAGAGGGGATGCCTCATATTTGGAGTTTTTTTGAGCCTAGCCATGGGAAAGGGGAACATAATGGAGCAGGGGCATGTGTGAAGAGAACTCTAGTAAAGGAGCAATTGAAGATTTCAGCAGTAGAGCTTCTTGATGCTCATAGCATTGTTGATTGGTGTAGTTTAGCATTATCATAGGGGGGGACTCTTGATTTAGTGGTATGTAGGTTCTTTTGGTTGGTTGAGGAAGGGTCCATAGGTGATAGATCAGATTGTGATATAGTGAGAGATTCATAAAAAATACATTCATTCCAGAGCTCTGATTCTAGTACATGGACCATTTGGACATGACTGCTAGCTTGCTTTTGTCCTAGTTGTTTTCAGTGTGATTGGGATCACTGTGAGTCAAGTGAGTGGGTGGACACATGGGCTCCACATTTTCTTACTCCATTGTCTATCATACCCTCTATTAGAAATAATGACATGAAAAATTCACTTGAGCATAACCATCTAATAGATCTTCTTCAGCCAGGACATGTCTTTGCATTGGCTACACCATAGGGGAATGATTGGTTAGCACATTGTGTAAGAGGTAAACAAAATCTTGCATAATTGATCACAGATGATGATGGATTCACATATCCTACTGGTTCAATGGTTGTCGCTGGAATATGGTAGCAGACATATATTCTTAGAAGGAATGGAATTCCTGCATTCAAAGACTATCAAAAGCACAAAATAATTCTCATATATTCACATCTTATTATAGCAACAAATGTAAAGTTGTTGAAGCATAAAGGAAGACCAAAAGTAAAAGAACCTTTTACTATTACTAATGTTGATCATGAAGCCCTGTTGGAGACCCTAAAATAGAGAGAGGACCCTATTGGAACAGTCGACTAGGTATATTTACTTCTTATGTTATTTTCTTCATAATGATTCAGTGAATCAATGATTATCTTTTTTAATACAATAATTTACTAATATTTTTTATGATATTTGAATGTAGGTCTTGGGGAGAATTCCTAAGATTTATGATGTATTATGATGTAAAATGTGAAGTTTTTTTATATATGGTTTTTGTAATAATGAAAAAGATAGGTTAAATTAATTACACATTCTAATTTGTATTTGGTAGGTTCTTTGTAAGGAATTATAAGAGGAAGATATTGAACAAGGTCTTGCAAATCATATTTGCATGTGATACAAGGCTATAAGGACAATTTTAAGAGCATTTATAACTATAAGAATATTGGAGAAAGGAGACAATGAAAGATAATTGCTTGCTGATATCTTATTACAAGTTTGGTTTTTTCCTTATTTGACATAGAGCTGACATTATGATTATTAAAACCATTTTTATCAATGTAATCAAATAAGACAAATCTAGAAAATACAGATGAACAATTAGAATACTTGATTCCTTAAAAAAAAATTGTGTAAGATGTCAATAAGTTTGAACACTCATTTGCAATGAGGCATTGAAACAAGAAGTGATTTTATGATGCTAATATTTTGTAAGCCTTTTACTACAAGTCTTATTTATGCATTTCATTTTTTTTTATGGTGTGAGGTTTCCATCTCTAGGTTATTATAAATAAAGACTCGTGGTGCAAGAAGAGCGATGGGTGGAAGAAATAGTTGGTTTGGATAATGTTTTTCTATATCTTGAGAATGCTAGGGTGGTTCTGTTACACTTTATTAAAGTTGGTTGTGATAGTTCAAGTCAAATTTTGGGTTCTATATATTATATAGGCTCTAATTGTGTGACAACAATCACATAAACTTATTGAAACACTTGTGTTCTTTGATACATTTATCTAATCTATTTGTATAAACTCAAAGTATTGTTGTCCATATATATCCATTGTATATTTTACTCATTATTTTTTTCTAATAATCTGATCTTGTATATTGTCAAAATTAAACCCTTGCCTTTTTTTCTCTTTACCTATCTATGACAAGTCCTTGCATACATGTGTTCATGATTTTATATTGCTCAAATTCTACAATGGAAAAAAACAAAGCAAGCCTACAAGTCACCCAAATTCAAAATTTACAACTCAAAGAAAAAAATTACACTGGGACCCAATGTCCCTAGGGAATAGATCAACCCAGGTCATCCTATTTTGGAATAGTTGGACCTAGGTTAACCTATTCTAGACTTAGTCAACTTAGGTTAACATATCCCAAAAAGAGAAGACAATGAATTATGATAATGGCATTGAAAAATTAATCCTCATTGGTTATTATGACTCCAGTAAAGCCTATTGGTTGTATGATCCTAAGGGGGGTGAATTAACATCTCTAAAGATATGTCAAATTAAAAAAAGTGTTTCACCTTTCAACCTTTTTCCGTGTTGTTTTATTAGAAGAGAGACATGGTAGTGACACATCATCATACTTACCCAAAAATGTTGAGCTAGAATTCAAAATTCCTATTGAATCTATGTACAAGAAAGGAAAGATATTAATGAGCCAAATTTAGGCTTAATGTACACTCCACAATTGACAAGTATTATCCAAAGGTAACACTTGTAGCAAGCTTGAAAACTAACCTAGTCTACCCTACCTAGTAACAAGACAAATGCTAAATAAATTCATTCACTAGTTGGCTAAAATAGCTGACTTTATTCTTAAAAGTGCCATGATTAACATGCTTAAAGGGAAATACCAAAATATGGATAAATGAACAATATTGAATCCTTTGATGCAACATCTATTGAGGAATGAAAATGGTGTGACTTAATTCACATTGTTGATTGAAAGTATCAACATTTGGGACTGAATCAACAATTTGCATTTGATCCTCTCCATAATCATCTTCATGTTCAAGTGCTAGTTTGAATGGTGACTCCTCCCTTGAATTGATCTGGGAAAAATATGCAATTGGAAAGCTTCTTGAAAGCACAAACTTTAACCTTGATTTGCTGGTTTTTATAGTGTTTCTCCTTTTTGTTGGTTCATCATGGTTACCATGCATTATTACAACCATGCCAACTCTTCCTCCATGGACAAGGAGTCCCCTGCTTTTGTTAAGGTAGCTCAAAGTTCATAACAACTATCAACCTACTGAATGCTCTTGAGAAATGGATCCATCTTGTATTCATGCTTGGAATCATTAGGAAAAATGCATATACTCTAAATTTTCAATAGCAAGGTTCTCACAAAATTTTTTTACAATACTATAAAAATAATCTTCTAAGCTTTGGTTAGCTACCATCTCATTCATATATTTTATCTTGGCAATGAATCGTCAGCTCCATTAGCTCTGGATGGGTGGGTGAACCCTAGTGACACCCTTTTTCTGGCCATAGAGACCCTCCATCATCCACGGCCACCCCGTATTGAGTAGTTTCCAAGGTTCTTTAAGTGTATTTTGAGGTCAATCTTCTGAGGGTCATAACTTAGAGCTCATGAGGGCTATCGATGAAATGTCAAATTCTATAGGATAGTGATGCCAAGGCCTAAAATAAACTATCTCATTTTTGAGAGATCACATTCCATTTGGATTCAACATAGCAATCTCGCTTGATGCCAAAACTTGCAGTGTGCCTCAGTTCATAGGTGCACCACAGCGTAACTTTGAAATCGCTGACCTTGGCATCAAATCATTAGAACCATTAGCTCTAGATGGGTGGGTTAACCCTAGTGAAACCCTTTTTCTAGCCATAGATACCCTCCATCATTTGTAGGTAGCCCATACCGAGTAGTCGCCAAGGTGCTCTAAGTTTATTTTGAGGTCGATCTTCTAAGGGTTGTAACTCATAGCTCATGAGGGCTATCGATGAAATGTCAGATTCTATAGGATGTTGATGCCAAGGCCTAAAATAACCTATCTCATTTTTGAAAGATTACATTCTATTTGGATTCAGCAGAGCAATTTTGCTCGATGCCAAAATTTGCAATGTGCCTCAATTCATAGGTGCACCACATCGTAACTTTGAAACCGCTGATCTTGGCATCAAATCATCAGAACCATTAGCTCTAGATGGGTAGGTGAATCCCATTGACACCCTTTTTCTAGCCACAAAGACTCTCCATCATTTGCGGCCACCCCATACTAAGTAGTCTCCAAGGTGCTCTAAGAAAATTTTGAGGTCGATCTTCTAAGGGTCATAACTCGAAGCTCGTGAGGGTTATCAATGAAACATCAAATTCTATAGGATGGTGATGTTGAGGAAAAAAATAAAATATCTCATTTTTGAGAGATCACATTCAATTTGGATTTAACACAACGATCTTGCTTGATGCCAAAACTCGCAGTGTGCCTCAGTTCATAGGTGCACAACAATGTAACTTTGAAATTACTAATCTTGGCATCGAATCGTTAGCACCATTAGATTTGAATGGGTGGATGAATCCTAGTGAAACCCTTGTTCTAGCCATGGAGACCGTCCATCATTTGCAGCCACCCCGTACTGAGTAGTCTCCAAGGTGCTCTAAGTGCATTTTGAGGTCTATCCTTCAAGGGTCATAACTCAGAGCTCGTGAAGGATATTGATGAGACATCAAATTCTATAGGATGACAATGCTGAGGCCTAAAATAATTTATCTAATTTTTGAGAGATCACATTCTATTTAGATTCAGCACAATGATCTCGCTCGATGCCAAAACTTGTAGTGTGCCTCAGTTCATAGGTGCGCCACAACGTAACTTTGAAACTATTGATCTTGGCATCGAATTGTCAATGCCATTAGCTTTGGATGGGTGGGTGAGCCCTAGTGACACCCTTGTTTTAGCCACAAAGACCCTCCATCATTTGCAAGCAGTCCATATCGAGTAGTCTCCAAGGTGTTCTAAGTGCATTTCAAGTTTGATATTCCAAGTTTCGTAACTCAGAGCTCGTGAGGGCTATCGATGAAATGTTGAATTCTATAGGGTAGTGATAATGAGGCCTAAAATAGCTTATCTCATTTTTGAGAGATCACATTCCATTTGGATTAGGTACAGCGATCTCCCTCAATGCCAAAAGTTGTAGTGTGCCTTAGTTCATAGGTGCACCACAACCTAACTTTGAAACCATTGATCTTAGCATCAAATCATTAGTGCCATTCGCTCTGGATGGGTAGGTGAACCCTAGTGACACCCTTGTTCTAGCCATAGAGACCATCCATCATTTGCAGGTAGCCCGTACCGAGTAGTCTCCAAGGTGCTTTAAGTGCATTTTGAGGTCAATCAATGAAATGTCAAATTCTATAGGATGGTGATGTTGAGGTCTAAAATGAAATATCTCATTTTTGAGAGATCACATTCTATTTGGATTCAACATAGTGATCTCGCTCGATGCTAAAACTCACAGTGTGCCTCAGTTCATAGGTGCACCATAGTGTAACTCTGAAACCCCTGATCTTGGAATCAAATCATCAATGCCACTAGCTGTAGATGGGCGGGTGAACCCTAGTGACACCCTTGTTCTAGCCATAAAGATCCTCCATCATTTGTGGGCAGCCTGTACCAAGTAGTCTCCAAGGTGCTCTAAGTGCATTTCGAGGTCAATCTTTCGAGGGTCGTAACTCAGAGCTCATGAGGGCTATTGATGAAATGTCAAATTCTAAAGGACAGTGATGCTAAGGCCTAAAATAACCTATCTCATTTTCAAGAGATCAAATTTTAATTGCATTCAGCACATCAATCTCGCTCAATGCAAAAACTTGCAGCGTGCCTCAGTTCATAGATGTACCATAGCATAACTTTGAAATCTTTGATCTTGGCATTGAATCATCAGCACCATTAGCTTCGATTGGGCAAGTGAACCCTAGTGAAACTCTTGTTCTAGCCATAGAGGCCATCCATCATCTTTAGCCATCTCGTATCGAATAGTCTCTAAGGTGATCTAAGTGCATTTCGAGGTCAATGTTCCAAGGGTCATAAATCAAAGCTTGTGAGGGCTATCGATGAAATGTCAAATTCTACAAGATGATGATGCCAAGATGTAAAATAATTTATCTCATTTTTGAGAGATCATATTTCATTTGGGTTTAGCACAATGATCTCACTCAATGCCAAAACTTTTAATGTGCCTCAATTCATAGGTGCACCATAGCATAACTTTGAAACCACTGACCTTGGCATCAAATCATTAGCAACATTAGCTTTGGATGGGTGGGTCAACCTTAGTGAAACCCTTGTTTTGGCCATGGAGACCGTCCATCATCTGCAGCCACCCCATATTAAGGAGTCTCCAAGGTGCTCTAAGTGCATTTCGAGGTCGATCTTCCAAGGGTCGTAACTTGGAGCTCGTGAGGGCCATCAATAAACCCTTACCAAGTTTGGTGAACTTATCTAATTAAGAATTTAAAGTTATATAAAAAATTGTTCAAAATTGCAAAATTGCAACTTTTGCAACTTTTTCTTGCAAAGTGAAAATGAGTGCAAAGAGTCAGTTAGGGGTTTGAGCATGACCATACAAGGTTGGAAACACATATATCAGGTGTGAAATTATAGCATGCATTAATGAAGCCAATTTTTTAAAGTGGATCAGTATGGGTTATGTGAACCTTGTGTACAAGGTTAACAAGTGTCTTTATATCATGATAACACTTCAAATTAAACATTGCATCCAAATTTGATAATAAAAGTTGTTAAAATGTTATTCACAAATTATTGCATTTGAATCAAATATAAAAAACATGATTAAAATTATTGATATTCCATAAACATGAACGATACACATGATCCATAATAAATTAAACAATACTAGATACTAAATTAATATGTATACCATTGTACAAATAAATGACAAAAATATATATCAAAATACATGTATCCATAGACAAATTACACAAATATATATCAAAGATCATGTATCCATAGACAAAGTATACAAATATATACCAAAATACGTAGATTCATGTACAAAATGTGGTTGATCATGCCATCAAAATGTGTATAATATCAATGTTTCTGTAAACAATGTGGCATATGCCATCTCAAAATGTCTCATGACATGTCCTATGAAAACTATACTATCCTAGGGTGCTGGTGGATGATCAAAGTGCAGCCTCTTTGCTGCACTAGGTGGATTAGATGCCTCCTACATAAACAAAAAAGGAAAATTCAAAGTTAGACTACTAAATTTATATGATTCTTTGTATCTAACATTGAATTAATCAAATGCATAATGATCTTTTTTTAATGAAGATTTATACTATTAAACTTTCATAATAAATACCTCTCTCATCAACCTCCTACACTGGTTAGGAGTCCTCTCATATGCCCTAGGCAATGCTTGTACCTCGCTGATTGTGGGCTGTGTATGTTCAAATATGTTTGTTAGATGAATCTACAACTTAAACTATAAAATTATAATTCATAGCATGCTAAATTTATAACATATTTAATCATGAATTCAAACTATGACTGACTAGTGTAGGCTCCTCCTAAAGATATAGTGGTTGCATCATCAAATCTACATAACTCTCCCGTCAAACCTCATGTGCACTAGGAGTCTCCTATGAGATACATAATAGTAGTTGTTAATATCTCAGAAATTAGTTTTGAATTTATTTATGAAGATAAGGAAAATAAAAAATAAATGATACTTATACATACAATGGGGGTCTTGGTGTGAATAGAAATGCTTGAGCATCTACAATGCAGAATTTGTATGAGTTCATCGCCAGTAGCCAACCCTATATACAATAAAGAATGTAATTAAATTTCATTACCAAAAACATTTTACAAGAATGCATTGATATTTAATAAAATAGAAAAAACCTAATTACCTTTCTTTTGTCAATGGGTGCTGGCTCATCCCTCACACTTTGTCCCCCCAGGACAGGTGGTACCTGCAAGATAAAAGAAAGATTAGCAACCATATATGCTAAATATCAAATAGAAAAAACAATGAGAACACAACATAATGTACCATAGATGTCTCAAGGCCAAATAAAATGGCTGAGAGCATGGCATCATCAATCTGTCTGAGCTCCTCCTCAGTCATCAACTAAACATGAATGAAGATCACATATATGTATAAGTCAGTATGGATAAAAAATTAACTTTAAATCACATATGTCATAACAAAAAAATGTATACATGTACCAACATTGAAGGAGTTCATACCTCTACATTCCCCTTCTCTCTCACATTAGGGTCTGTAGCCTCTGCATGTGTGTTTGGTGTATCCTCGTCTAATACAAAATGATACTTGAGAAGATCACCTATGGGACCTAGGAAAATATTCTTGCATGTAATACAAGTGTGAGGCACAAAAACATGTGATGAGCTAGCTGATGATGAACTAGCACCAACATCATCAACACAGGGAGGTAGGACTAACCTAGCTTAAGATATCAATAGGTTACTTAGCCTATGAATGGCTATGATGGTCTAAGAGCTAGCCTTTTCCATAATATTAGGATTCTACACTTGAGAAGGGGGGGAGATATCAGTAGGGGGGACACAAGTGCCAGATTTCTTCGACTGGGAAGAGGGTCTATCCTGAGGAGCTCCTAATGCTACACCCATGTTGGGCTTCATGCTCCAATAGTTCACTTTGAGTTTCAACACAAATTCGGCATATAATTTTCTAAGGAAATAAAATGGCACCTCTAAATTTATATGTGGAGGGATATCAAAAACCATCCACCAATGATCCCAAAAGTTTGCACATATGGTGTCATTTGTGCACCATTTAATCGATAGTTTGGGGTTTTTTTTGTCGACTAGTATACCCATTTTTGGGTTTGCAAAAACGCTAGCCAAATCCTCTTTGGTAATATTGAGGGCCGCAACCTCATCATAGTCCAAGTCATCATCAAATATCTCATGCATTTAATCATGCCCACTATTGGCGCTCAAAATTACATGGTAAATTTTGAGTACCTTTGAGAAAATCGAGCCCTATAAAAGCTTTTGATCCACATGAACCCTACTATCAATTTGAGGCCCCAAGAGGTGTTCAATGTTTCTAACACCCTCCATTCAGCTTTTCTAAGTGTTCCATGAAGTTAAATTAAGGTTCTGAGCCATTTCGTGAAATCCTATTTCGAGCACATTTCAAATCTGCATTTTATCCTTAGTGTCAAATAGCAATAGAAGGCCTTGTTTGCATCTAAAAATCTGGCACCGAGAAATGTTTTGTGACTTTTCACTTTGAGAGTGTCTAGTGTCCATATTTGAGAACCTATGTTTCAGATTTTGAGTCGTTTTGAGTCCATTTGTCTAGGTTTTGAATCCCTCAAAGTTGGCCAGTTACTATTTTCATGCTTTTGCAATTAATTTTGAATTCTAGGAAGCCCTGTTTGGCATGTTATAACTTTTGACTAGTTGACCCAAATATTGAAATTCTTTTTATGTTGCATGTTAGATGTCAGAGACTTCCTATGTTTCAGTTTTTAAGTCTTGACGAATTTGTTTGATCAGTTTTCAAATGCGATTCCAAACATAATTTCTATCTTTTTACTGGTGTCAACATTTGCAGAATGTTTGATACCCCTGTTCATGACGTTATAACTTGAGATCTTTGATTGCCTAGATCAAATGGATTGTACCTCTATCTTGTCCTCCAAAATTTCTTCAAGTATGCTAGTTTGCAAGTTTTGATGAATCTATCTACACACTTTTCCAGGGTCATTCCATTTGCAAAAAATACTTTTCTGTTGTTGTCTCTTGTCTTGCAATTCTAAGTATCCAACTTCAGATGCTTGCCAAATTTTCTTGGTCATTCATCATGAGTCCAAATCACAGAATCATATTCTCCTCATGACAAAGAATCAATGCCATAGTTTTTAGAACCTCAAGTGCTCGTTTACCTAGGTTTCAAGACCAAAACCAAACACAATTTCTTGCATTCTGACAAGTTTATCTGTAGGCAGTTTTAATTGGGAAACTTCGGAGGTTGATGTCTTTTGACCTCGATGTCATCATGCGATGAGATTTTGTAGGCCTATTGAATGTGACGGAGAGAACAAAGATCCTGAGTTTTGGAGCCTGGTCAGATGTTTGAATCAATTTTTAAAGCCAGGCAACAGGCCTCCTGACAAAGATTTCACAGTGGTGCAAAAATAATTGAAATAAGTTTTTAACGGTCAATCAGTGGTCAAAATGGATTCCAATCAGTTTGAGATAATCAATGGACCAGTTTGGAGTATTACTTGTCTGGAAACAAATTTTTTTTTAGCCGGACCCACTGTGGGACCTGACTAATCCCGTCAGATTGATAAGTTCTACAGATGAAGAGTATGATGAAGAAGACAATGAAGTACAAGGAAGTGGATACTCATAGCCTGATGAAAATCCCCTAAGCAGTGAGTCAAAAATATATTTAAGGAATTCTAAACAAAAAAAATTTGCTGATAAAGATAGGTCACAAGATGATCTCATGCCTATTACTAGTTCATTTCAACATGTTGAAGATAATGTTGATGGAGAATGGCATTATATCTCTAATATTTCAAAATGGCCTAATCATTCTCCATTGTTTGAGTGGATACCTCAATAAAGAGATTGCTCATTACAAGAGAAGGGAATATCTTGTTTGACTCAGAACAACGCATGTCTTTCCCTTTATTCATAGTTTTTTCTTTATAGGGGAGGTTATAGTTGTTCTTGTTGAATCCACAGTATGAAAGAATTCCCCAATCAAGGAAGAGCACCCAAAGAAAACACAAGAGATGACATTTCAATGAGAGAATGTTACATGTAATGAGAGATTCAATTTTGAAACTATTAATAAATTTGGGATCTATGAACGTTTAAGTTTTATTTCTCCCTCTACGTATCAGATCTTTCCAATCAGCATAGAGGCTCATGCAATGAGAGTAGCCCGATGCAAGCATGAAGAAGATTATGCATGAAAAAGTGCCCAGCATTTGAAGAAAGACTAAAGAGCTCCCATGCAGGTAATGTTAGAAGATAATGGTTTAAAACATGAAACTCCATGCTAAACAAGAACATAACACCCACATCAAAAGAAGAACTCGCCAAGTCAAAGTTTAGTCGTAGGTAAAGGATTAGTGGAGCCATGGCACCATATATGAAGCCAAGAAAAAGGAACTCCATGTATTCAAAGCCACTAAAGAGTTTTCTTGCCAAAAAAAAAACTTAGTCAAAGCCACCATCAAAAGCTCCTCATGCTAGCCATTGAAAAAAGAAAAAGTCAAAACAAAAAGAAAGCCATTCATGCCATTTTAAAGGGGAGTTGCTATGGATGTTTGCGCATTAGAAGGACCCCACACTATAAGAGAAAGACCCTATGTCCAAACACACGAGCCACCAATTTGAAAGATACCCTGCATTAAAAAAAGGGAAGTTGCTAATTACTGGATCGACCATGCAAGCATAAATAGAGGCATCTTCACAAGAAGCCATGGCAGAGGAAATTTGCTAGCAAAAATTAAAGGGGAGGCATCCATAAGGTAGGGATAGGCTACAAAGCATACCCACATATATAAGCATAGGCTGTGATAGTATAAATGGGTAGAGAACACCAGTCAAAGGACAACCCACACACAGTAAACAAAAGAGACTCACGCCATGAAGGAAGGCATTCAAAGTTTGGAGAATTAGCTTTAAAAAGGACGAAGCCACCACAAACAAAGTAGCTGGCCAAGAATTCCATGTGAGGACCCAACACCAACACATGGGAAGAATCCATAAGGGAGTTTGGAGTTCAAGGGGGCAGCATTGATGCCACAATCCGCAAGGGCATTGTAAAAAAAATGCAGGAGGTGTTATCCCACATTGGCTGGGATTTGATCTTTATAACATTTTAAATGCCCAAACACACAAAGAGAAGTTGTCTTCAAAAGGCACAACTTTTATAAGCTGCATGCATAAATGGTGGGGCCTGTCAGTGGTTAGATCAATGCAGTCAAAGATAAACTTTTGAATGAACATGCTTCTAGAGAAGTGTTGATGTGGAATCTAGTGCATCAGATCATGCCATGTGGTGAATTGAGCGACCCTCGCTATCTCGCCACGTGAAAGATGCATGAGAGTTAACATGGTGAGATAGTGATGCTGACATGGTGGGGATGACATGGTGGTGATGTGGAGTTACTGACCAACCACAAGGTGCCAAGTGGCACAAATTCTAAGGCAAGTTGTGATGTGGTGAACATGTCTAGAGACACACTAGATCATGCCACATGGTAAATCTGAGGGTTCTTGTTAACTTGCTTTAAGAAAGATGTAGGGAAGATAACATGCAAAAGTAGCCAGAAGACAACACGTGGTGTTGATGAGGATGTCCAGTTAGAATGTGACACGTGGCACTGCTCAGGTCTGAGCCAATCAAAAGATGACACATGTCAAGCATGGTCAAACCAGGTTTGACCTGAATGAAATTGTGAGGGAAATTTAAGAGGTTCGAAATAAAGTTTTAATTTTATTTTATTTTTTGTAATCATGTACAAATCATTCTAAAATAAATATTGAAGTTTATCATATAGTCTGAAACTTTAATGAAGGGTAAATTTTTCAATTTTTCAAATGAATCTGGAGATCATGAACAGAAGGAGGGTTTTTCAAACAGCTGCCAGAGGCTCATTTTTAACCAAAATGGGCACTCCAATATACCACTGAAACTGGGAGAATCTAAATTTTCCAAATTTTAGATTAGTTTTTGCACAGGTGCTCACTGATTTGAGCTATAGGTCCATTTTTAAAACTTGGGGCATTGGCAATAGAATAGGTAAATGTGATCATTAATCATCAGAGTTTGTTACAGGGTAGTTATGAAGACCTTTTGGAATCTAAATGTGAAGATAATCAAGCTTAAATAGTTTCCTTGCATCCTATAAGCCATTTTCAACTGATTTTTTACTTTTATCGAGTTCATTTCAACACCAAAATTAGTTGCATTTTCATCATCAAGTTTCTGAGATATTTTGATGCCTTTGAGAGGTAGAATGATTGGTTTTGATTTTTAGTTACAGTGAGAAGGTAGAGAGAGGGTTTTTTTTGCTTCTTGGGAAGGAATTCTAAGTGGACACTTGTCATCTCCTGATCAAATTTGGGATTCTCTTCTTCTTCCTATATCTATATTTTTCTTTCTCATTGTAGGGGATTCCAATTTTTTGTGACTAAGAAACTAGTAGGTTCCACTTATGGGGAGAAAATTTGCACATTACTGTGAGACCATATTTTGGTTCTATTTTTGATGTGTTTCCTTGACTATGATACCATTCTTCAGTATTTCTTCTTGTATGAATAGCAATTAAGTTTTATGCAGATAGTTCTAGTCTATTAGGTGATTTATGAGTTAATTTATGTACATTTCATGTATTTAGTTTCAAGGAAAGCAAATAAAGAGTAGCAATGGTTTCAAAGTTCAGTTTGAATCTTGTCTCTTATTTGTGGATTTGTAATCTTTTCTAGTTTGTGATCAAAGACCATAGATTAGGTTGCATCTCATTTAGTGATGTATGTGATTGAAGTATCTTGCTTATCCAACAAAGAGCCATGTAATTTCTTGGTGTTCATCACAAGGTTTACTGATTTCATGAAAGGATTGTCTGAGTATGAGATTCAAATATGAAGTAGATGTCTATTCACAAGGTGAAAGATAGATTAGGGATCTTGATGTAGGAATTATGTCAGAGGTTTCCAAGAGATGTACTATTGTAATTCATTTTAATTACCCAATAGATAAGGCACTGGTCAGAGATAGGATCATTAAGTTCTATTTCTCGTACTTGGGTCTTGCTATTATCAACATATTAAATCAATTTTCCCTTTTATGTTGAAAGATATTCAATGTCAACCCGCACTTAGCTTTCCATTTTCATGAGTTATGTTCTTAGCTATTTCATGCTTGTGATTCCTGATTAAGTATAGAAGATTTAGGGGTTTTTATCTACTTTACATTAGATTTAGTGTATCCTTTGATAACTGGTACCATATAAAGAATCTATCAGTATACTTGCCTAGGTTTTTTAGAGCTTGAAGTGTAGAAGGAATATAGCCTTATAGTTGGCCCAGGTTCCTAGTGAAGTGTGTCCATTATTGGAGATAGCTGCCCATAGACGCATTCTTTCCTTGCATACTTGGTTGTTCAAACATTGTTAAATCAAGAGCCAACACCAACAAAGAGTGGCATTTTGTTGGTTGGTAAGGGTTTCAATGTTATCCACTATGGTTTTTAATGTGGATAACATAGGAGCCAATGTAGGTACATTATTAAATGTTCTTTGAAAAGTCCTCAATTGGGTGAGATTTTGAATTATCAAATTGTCAATTCAAGGAGGGTTTTGAGGGGGTAAAGGATCATTTGGTGGACAGTTTTGCAAGGGCACTGGATCATTTGGTGGGGAGTTATGAGGAATATTATTCCTTGCCTCATTATCATCATTTTGATCAGCCATTCCTATTAATTTGTAAAACATAATATATATTAAAAAAAAGCATAATTTTAGCAATTTCTATCAAAAAACCCTAAATTCAACTAAAACTAACAAATTAATGATAAAATCTATTAAGTTTATATTAAAATTGATTAAACAACAATTTTTTTAAACCTTATATCATATATCCAATCTCAAATTTGATATTCGAGGCGTTCAACACAATATAACCCTATGAAAACAACCCAGGGGTTGTGTTGTTTTTTATAAATACTGACAAATATCGGATATCCAATATTTGCCATGTCAACCCACAAGTTGTCTTTTTTGAAACACCCCACGGGTCAAGTAATGTATTATATTATAATGTAATGTATTATATTATATTACTATATATTATATTTTAAATTATAATACTATATATTAATTAATGTATTATATTATATTATACTATTATATTACATTTTACTCATATTAATATTTGTGAATGATTTTTGAAATATAAAAATATTAATCTTCATAAATAATATAATATATATTTATTATTTTATAATTATATAATGTAATAACTAATTTATTATTTCATATTACTTTATATGTATTTCATATTTTTAAGTGTTATTGGGTATCTGATATAAAATCAGATATCTAATAAGGGTTGGGCTTTACTTTCCAGGTTTGGTACTTGGATAGGTGGAAAAAAGTCAGAGCAAATTTTGAAGTGCTTTTAGATGTTTTCAAACTCTATTTTTTTTCACATCACCACTTTTTGGCACACCATGATCCTACACATACCCAAGAAGATGAGGCTTCTACTCAATTACAATTATGGGTCTTTGTAAATATAGATAAACTAGAAAATAATCCAAGTTCATGGTAGTAGTAGATGCTTTACATCTGCAACAAGAAAATTTGAAGGAGTTCCATGAATAATACACGTAGGTAGTGGAGTTTTTCAGAGGATGAGCATCTATGGTAGTTAGAGGATTTTTGATTATAAGCATGGAAAAATGAGTAGAAAACCTACAATGAGCAAGCAATCCACAACAATTTTGGATCTGCATTTCATAGAAAAAGGAGGCAAAGATATATACAGGTGATCCACATCAAAAGTAAAGGGAACATCCAAGAAAATTTACAAGAAGATGCCATAGTACAAGACCCACCCATGTATTGGCAACAACAAATCTGCAACATACAAGGGAGTCTCCACGACATTGAAAGAGGTGGAGAGAGATTTGCATCCAACCTTCACCGGGATGGAAACACTCACGACAAGGAAGAGAAACCATTGAAAGATGGAGAGCCATGGCAGGCACAAGAAGGTAGAGCTTCCACAATGAGAAACAGAGGAGTTGTAGTCTGCAACAAGGGAATTGAAATGGGTTAATCCCATATTCATCATGGAGGTAGTTTGTTTTGCTTTAAATAAAAGAATACGAGATACTTAAGTGTCTTCAAAGACACATTTCTTGAAGGACACTGTTGCTTTCGTGGAGGGGCCCATTGTGGCCAAAGTTAGGTGAATTTTCACCCATGAAGTATGCCAAAATGGGGTGCCATGTGTCACATTCTGGGAGGGCTTTTGTGAAATCATGGATGGAGTTTGGAGGAGTTACAACCCTATGAAATTTGTAGGATCATAAGAGGAAGATCATACATTTATGATCCTATGGAGGAACCATGAGATTGGGGAGGTCAAAATTGTGATGTGCAATGCTATGATGGGCCCCTTGTCATGTGGTCAGGAAATGGAGTTATAAAGGATTTGATATTACAAAATTTTCATAAGATCGTGGAGTTCATTTCAAATTCTTAAGATACCATGAGGGAGTAAAATTAAAGTGTTAAGATATTTCAAAGTAAACTCATAATTTTCAAATATTTCAAATGATGATTTTCGAATCAAAATTTGACACTTGGCACATGCAGATTAGGGGATGTGGATTAGGGAAGTGCAAATATTTAAAAAGATAAAATCCAGATGTTTCAATGCTTATATTATTAAAAGTTGAGAGTTTTAAAAAAATTTAAGATTTAATATAGTTTTGACTATGTATTTTTTTTTTAAATTTCATTTTTAACTCTATTCATGACATGGGGGCTAGAATTTTGAATTGATCTTAGGGGTAGGATTTTTGTCCAAACTATATAGTATAATATACTATTGGAATGGGGAAGAAGTGAACTATCCATTTTTGCAATTAGTTTTTGCACATGTATTCACTAGAATTAGCTATAGGAGGATTTGTAATTTTACGAGCTCCTCAATGCAAATGCAAAGTTGATGTTTTCAAAAGGAAATAGTTTAGATATAGCCAAATTTTCATCTGATTTGAGTTCATTGAAAACTTTAAAGATGATTTGATTGTTCTAAATGAAGTTGTTTGCAAATGAAGTTTTTGCCAACATCATAGATTTGATGTGTATCTGATATTTTCTTCAAGGATATTTTGCTAATTACTTTAGGGGGATATATCAAATATTTTATTACATCATTTATGATTTTTGATTATATGTAGATGAAGAAGTTTAGTTTCAACAACATTAGATTGAAGAGATTTTCAATGGGACACACATCAATTTCAGATTCTAGATCCTGAAATCTCTTCTCTTCTATATATCTTTCTTCTCTGCTCATTGAAAAGAGTTCCAGAGTTGGAGAATTTCTTGACTATTGTGATACCATTTCTTCTCAATATTTTTCTCTATTATGAACATAAGCAATGTATTTCTTCTAAAGCATTTTATACTATACAGTCATTCAATTTGTATCTTCTAAGTTTGGACATACAGATGATGTGTTGGTTTTAATGAAAATAATACAAGAGCTTCATTTTCCTTAGTTTCATTCTTTTTCTCATCTCCTTCCTCTATTATCTACAATCTTTTGTGTTTATGAATAGAGAGCTTAAACTCAATTACAATCCCTTAAGTTTGTATGTCTAGATAAGTTTGTTGTTGGAATTAAGAGCAAAGTAAATGCTTATTTACCTTGATAAGGTTGCAAGTTTCACCCAGAGGATATTATCATAAGAATGAGGGTTCTTATGAAGATTGATGTCTATTTGCAAGTCAAATAGATAGATCAGATGTTTGGATTTACAAGCATACTTCAAGTGTCCATTTGTATGTTAAGGTTTAGTTGATGCCCAATGGATAAAGGACTAGTCAACTTAGATGTTGCATGTTCTTTGTTGTTGCATACCTCTGTTATGTTGAGATCAAAATCTTTAATTGAATATCGTTGCCCTTTATTTTTAAGGAATTAAAATATTTTTCCCTCACTTGGTTTATCAAGTTCATGTGCTCTATTATTAGCTATTTCACCCATGACTTCTTGCATAAACATAGAAGATTAAGGGGTTTTATCTATTATCTAGATTTAGTTGTATGCCTTACACTGGTACCATGTGAAGAATCTAAGGTCCACCCAACTAGGTCTTGTAGAGCCTAAAGAAGAAGGAATTATGCCTTATAGTTGGCCCAAGATCAGAAGTCAACTGCATCCATTATAGGAATTTTCTAATCTCAGATGAATTGGTTTGGTTTCTTGGTTATTTTAAAATCTGTTAAATTAGGAGTGAACAAAATGTTAGGATAAACTACGGACAGAAAAAAAAAACTACATGCAAATATAACCAATAACAAAAAAATAATAGATCACACAAAAAATGAACACAAGGTACCAAGATTTAACGTGGTTCACCCAATCCCTGGGCTACATCCACCAAACAACAAGTCCGATCTTATTACAATCCAGTGATTACAACCTGATTACAATCCGTAATCCCTTATAGCTCAATACCGCCGCAAGAACCAATTTTGCATCACAACATTATATGAAAAATACCCAACCTTAAGCCCTTTTATACAAGTATTAAACCTCTTTAGGGTTATAACATGTCGGCCATAATATGTCGGCTACCATGTACAGTATGTACAGTACTTTCCTAATCAGTCACCACAATCTAACAATCTCCCACTTGGGGACTGATCAGGCTCCACACTAAACAACAATCTCCCACTTGGAGACTAATTTTGTAGCAATACCACTACCACATGGGGCTCCCACTAGATCAAACCATCCTGGACTCTACTATTCTTTTATTCATGTTTAGTCTAAAAGACCAACCAAAGCTGAAGAGGAGTTTAGCTTCTCCCTTGTTACAACCTTTGTCAACATATCTGCTAGATTGTCATTGGTATGTATCTTCTCCAGCTTTAACTGTCCATCCTCAAAAACTGACCGAATGAAATGGTACCACAACTATATGTGTTTGGTCTTAGAATGTGGAGCTGAATTCTTAGCAAGATGAATGGCACTCTGACTATCTGTGAACAAATAATTATCCTTCTGAGGATGTCCCAATTCTTCCAAGAAGAACTGAAGCCATATCATCTCTTTGGCTGCCTTTGTAGCAGCAACATACTCTGCCTCTGTAGTGGAGAGAGAATTAATATTCTGTAACCTAGAAACCTAGCTCACGGCTGCCCCACCAATAGTAAAGACATAACCTATAGTACTCCGCCTGGTATCAATATCCCCAGCCAAATTGGAGTCAACATATCCCTGTAAATTAGTAGTAGAGCCCCCAAAGTGTAAAAACTTATTGGATGTTCCTCTCAAATATCTGAGAATCCACTTGACAACATTCCAATGCTCAAATCTTAGATGACTCATATACCTGCTAATGACTCCCATTGCATGTGCAATATCTGGCCTAGTGCATACCATAGCATACATCAAGCTTCCTACAGCTGAAGCATAGGGTACCTTGGACATCTTATCCTCCTCTTCCTATGTCTTTGGACACATCTCCTTAGTCAATTTCAAATGACCAGGTAAAGGTGTGCAGACAGCTTTAACATTCTCCATAGAGAAACGTTGCAACACCTTCTCAACATAATCAGCTTGAGATAGCGTCAATGTTATGTTCTTCCTATCTCTGCAAATCTTCATACCAAGGATTTTTTTTGCTTCCCCCAAATCCTTCATAGCAAATGCATGTGCTAATTAGCATTTCAACCCCTTAATATGATCCATGTTAGACCCAGCTACAAGCATATCATCAACATATAAACATAAAATAATGTAGCTATCATCATCCAACCTCTTAAAATAAACATAGTAATCTGAATGACACCTATTATATCCATGCTCATGCATAAAACTGTCCAATTTCAGATACCATTGCCGAGGTGCTTGCTTCAAGCCATATAAACTTTTCTTCAATTTGCACACTAAGTTCTCCTTACCTTTGACCTCAAAACTCTGTGGCTAAGCCATATATATTTCTTCATCCAAATCACCATGAAGAAAGGTTGTTTTAACATCCATCTGCTCTAAATGCAAATCTTCAATAGCCATAAGACTTAAAACAGTACAAATAGAAGTCATTTTAACAACAGGAGAAAATATCTCATCAAAATCAATTCCCTTTTTCTGTGCAAATCCTTTTATAACTAACCTGGCCTTAAATCTTTTCTTACCTCCTTCCTCTTCTTTCAACCTGTAAACCCATTTATTCTGTAAAGCCTTTTTACCTACAGGCAACTTGCACAAATCCCATGTCTTATTTTTCAGCAAATAGTCCATTTCATCTTTCATTGCAGACTTCCACTGAATCTTAGTATCCACCTGCATAGCTTCATCATAACTTTTAGGTTCACCAGCATCAGTAAGTAAAATAGAATACAAAGAGGGAGAAAACCTTTGTGGAGGTCTAATTTTCCTTGTTGACCATCTAACATTCACTGGTGTGTGTGGTATTTGTTGTTGCAGTTGTTGCACATCAGGAGGAATGGTTGGAACATCAGCTTTTGGAGTATCATCTAGCACTACATAATCATCTTCTTTCTTCTCATGTTGCTGCAACAGATCTTTGTACAACACTTTCTCATTGAATATGACATCCCGACTTCTAACAATTTTAAGATTTTCAAAATCCCAAAGCCTATAGCCAAATTCATTAATGCCATATCCAACAAAGACACATTTCTTTGATTTAGCTTCTAGCTTGGTTCTATTTTCAGAGTCTATATGAGCAAAAGCTTCACAACCGAAGGTCTTGAGAAAAGAATAACTCACCTTCTTACCAGTCCATGCTTCCTCTGGAATACCACAACCCAAAGGAGTAGAGGGACCTCTATTAATCAAATATACTGCAGTATTGATAGCCTCTGCCCACATGTGTAAGGGCAACCCAGCATGCAACCTCATGCTCCTTGCACGCTCCATTATAGTCCTATTCATGCATTCAGCCACTCCATTTTCTTGTGGAGTCCATGGAACAATTTTTTGTCTACGAATACCATTAGTGGAGCAATAATCTTCAAATTCATGACTGCAATACTCACCACCATTATCAGATCTGAGACATTTTAATTTCTTACCAGTCTCATTTTCAACCAAGCATTTCCATTTCTTAAAAGTTTGAAATACATCAGATTTCTGTCTAAGGAAATAAACCCATACTTTTTTAGTTGTGTCATCAATAAATGTAACATAATAATGATAGCCACCAAGGGAAGATACCTGGGCTGGTCCCCATACATCTGTATGCACAAGCTCTAATTTCTCCTTTTTGTTTTCCTTCCCTGTCTTTACAAAACTCACTCTCTTTTGTTTTCCATACACACAACTTTCACAGAAATCCATATTCACACATTTTAGACCTGGTTAAACTTTCCTTGAATGAAGTACTTTCATACCTTTCTCACTCATGTGCCCAAGTCTATTGTGTCATAGCGTTGTATTAGAATCTACAGCAGCTATTTGTTCTCCCTGCTCAACTGCAGTAATTGTTCCTGAATATTCATTTTTCTCTGAAACAATCAAAGTAGAAGGAACAATATGACTTGTACAAAGATATAAGGTGCCTACTTTCACACCTTTTTCTACTACAAGGGAACCTTTTGAAACCTTCCAATTTTTATCATTAAAAGTAACTATACAACCCTCATCACCGAGTTGCCCTGCTGAAATTAAATTTCTACTTATTTTTGGAACATGTCTTACCTCATGCAGTAGCCAACGATTCCCATTCTGCAACTTAATCTTAATTTTTCCTTTTCCAACAATCTGACAGGGTTCATTATCCCCCAAATAAACAAGCCCAAAATTCCCTTGGACATAATCAATGAAATAACCTCTATGAGGTGTAGCATGAAATGAAGCACCAGAATCTAAAACCTATGAATCATCAACACTCTCTAAAGATAGAAGAAAAGCATCCTCTTCGGATTTGTTACTTACCACATTTTCCTCCTTGTCTCCATCTGATTTATCTCCTTCATTTTTCTTTCGATTCCAACAATCTTTCTTTTTGTGCCCTAGTTTCCCATAGTACCAGCAATCATTTGGTCCTCTCGATTGAGACCTCCTCCCTTTTGACTTTCCTCTTGATTTCCCACGATTTCCAGAGTTACTTCCTTTTTTAGTTGTTCTGCCCCTGCTTTGTGCATTTAAAGCACTTCCTGATGTAGATCCACCTGAGGATTTTCTATGAGTTTCCTTACTTAAAATAACACTGATCGAATCATCATATTTTAGGGTACTAGATCCAGGAACAGAATTACTCACCGCCATTCCAACTTTCAGGCAAAGAACAAAAAATCAAGAGAGCCCTAATTTCTTCATCAAAATTGATACCCACAGAAGATAACTGACTAGTAATAGTATTAAACTCATTTAAATGATTTACAACAGATCCACCTTCTTCCATTTTCATATTAAATAAACGCTTCATGAGAAATACCTTATTTGAAGTGGAGGGCTTTTCATACAGTGTCGCTAGGGTTTTCATCAAATCTTCTGTTGTCTTTGCTTTTTAAATATTAAATGCCACCGATGATGCTAAGCATAACCGAATGCTTTCGAGTGCCTTTCTGTCAAAAAGATCCCATTCAACCTCTGAAATAGTTCCCTGATTCTTGGATTTTCCTTCCAACGGCTTCCATAAATCCTTCTGATATAGATAGTCTTCCATTTGCATCTTCCATAACTGGAAGTTCTACCCATTAAACCTGTCAACCCTCAGCTTACCCTCATCTACCATCGCTCCCACTCAACCGTGAGACTCCCACTTAATCGTGAGACTTTCCTGCAGAGGATAACTGAAAAACAACTAGGCTCTGATACCACTTGTTAGGATAAACTATGGACAGAAATAAAAAACTACATGCAAATATAACCAATAACAGAAAAATAATAGATCACACAAAAAATGAACACAAGGCACCAAGATTTAACATTGTTCACCCAATTCCTAGGCTACATCCACCAAACAGCAAGTCCGATCTTATTACAATCCAGTGATTACAACCTGATTACAATCTGTTATCCCTTACAACTCAATACCACCGCAAGAACCAATTTCACATCACAACATTATGTATAGTACTTTCCTGATCAGTCACCGCAATCTAACACAAAATGGAAACTCTGGTGGGGGGATAATGGAAAATACACCTTGTTAAACGGAAAAGAATCTCTAGTGTGAATTGAATATTTCAATTCTAACTTTTAGTTTTTTTTTCCCATCTAAGTCACCAACAAAATGGCAACTTTTTTGGGGTGTATTGCAATCTAAATGGTGATTCAATAAAATTGCGAGAAAGACATGTGCAAAGTTTGTTATTAGTAGCATGGTCATGCTGAAGTTTCATGCCTCCCAGTAATGTTTTATCTAGGACAACAATATCTTTGAAGGTTGAACAAAGATTTTATTGTCACTAGTGATTCCATCATCAGTCAGTTCGGCTGGGAATTGTTTTTAAAGTGCTATAGTGTTCAGAGTTAAGAATGAACAAGCATGGTTTATTTTTTGTCTTTCAATATTTTAAATCTATAAGACTGGGTTGATGATCTGTATTTTTCCCACCATTGAAAGTCTAGTTTAGATTTTTTCAAGTGACAAATCTTGTTGTATTTCTCATGTTTATGAGTGGTGACTCTATTTCTATACCATTGCATCCTAGTTGATTTCATGTTTTAAAAGTTGAAGGACTTTCATTTGTATGGGCATAGTTGAAGCTCTTGATAGTTTCTTGGAAAAGAAGTGTTTCTTGATTAAGTTTTAGTGTTGTTGCTTCTACTATTGAAAGAAATCTAAATGTGCAAAGTAAATCACTACTGTGATTTAATTTTCCTCTTCAAGGAGGTGGTGGCTCTATAGTGGTTTCATATATGGTGTGAGGAATTTTATTTTAACACTAGTGCCAAACCAATAGATCAATGGTTTCAACATCAATACTTGAGGTATTTTATTTTTCATGATATTGTTCTTGTCATGAAAGAAAGTGGCATACATACGAGTTCTCCATCAAGTGATTTTCAGCACTAGGAGGAGGAGAATAGTGTGATAAGTTGTATACACCTCATTGTAGTAAGTTTTAGCTTATTGTATAAAGTTTTGCAAAGTTTTTGAAGAGAGTCATTTGGTAGAAGGTTATAAGGCTACTACAAATTATGAATCAAAATTATTGTTGATGAGTGTCAAGGCTTTGAAGAATGACATGTTTCCTTTCATCAAGTATGCAACCAGTTAGTGATGTTTGTAGATTGTTTTCTACCAAGAGGTACATGCCATTATGCTTTGATGGTATCTATGGTATCCCAAATTTCATTCCTAATGATATTAGAATAACTTTTCCTAAATTTAATGGGAACCATACTATTTCAACTAGTCATCATGTTCAAGTTTTTAGTGACTTGATGGATGACTATGAGATTGCTCATGAGGATATGCACATGGAGTTATTTGTTTAAACTTTAGAAGGTGATGCTAGAGACTAGTTTTCCTTTTTACCAACATGTTCTATTTCATCTTGGAGTGAGTTGCATTTAGCCTTCATGGAGTAATTTGGAGAAAGGTTAAGCATATTTGATTCATTTAGTAAATTTTTAAGGATTCATATTGAGAATGGTGAACTTGTTCCTCAATTTAATATTAGATTTGCAAGAACCTTGAATGATATCCCTAAGAAATATAGAGTGGATGATCAAGTGTGTCTAATTGTTTTCTTTGATGCATTTGATAAGAAATGACTATCTACTAAGGGATAAAGAACCTTAGACATTATATTAGGCTTTTATGATTGCTATGGATATTGTAAACATTTGAAGTATGGATTGACTAGAGATCATTTTTCTGTGAATAATTTTTGGTATAATGGTTATGAAAGAAAACTTGAACATAGTGTTGACACTTTAATTCCAAATCAGAATATCAACACCCTATTGTAATGCATAATTATATTGAAATTTCAAATCAGAATGTGTGTGTAGAGAAGAATGAGTTTGTTATAAATGAAGACACATATGTTCATGATGTTACAGTAGTAAGATGTATTTAAGACTTTGATAGAAATGAGCAATGTGATGATATTATAGATCAAGGATTAGCTATGGTAGCGAGTTCTTGTAGTGCTGATTATGTACATGATGATGTTGCTAATGTTTCTAGACATGAAGTTGCTACATCTAGATTTCAGTCTTGTGCAAATGAGCAGGCTAAGAGTTATTTCTTTGATGATGGGTTTGATGTTGTTGATCTAACATTCCATGGAGAGGTAACAGAAGATGAAGAATGTGAATCACATTTATCTTAGTCATAGTCAGAAGAACATAATGCTGAAAATGATAATATAAGTGAGAATGGTGAAGGAAGTGATGTTGAGATGTCTTCCTTTAAGTCAGATGCAATAGGAGAAAAATAAAGCAATAATCGAAGTGAACATTCATATGAAAGTGAAGGTATGAATTCTTTTTTTGAATCTGAAAGTGAAAATGCATCCCAGTTTTTGCATTACACAAATTAGTTAGTTAATGAAGAATTTGAGAGTGATTTGTCCTCAAGGTATGAAGACAAAGAAATGGTGAATCCAATTTATAAAAAAGAATTTGAAAATGAAGACCTCAAGGAAGGGTTGTCAAATGTTTTTACATTATACAATAAAGTTGCAACATGTAGTGAAGGGTTTAGGAATGAATCATGGTCTATCTGTAATGGTTATCCTAAACAAGACAATGAAGAGGACATAATTATGGATACTATATGCTTGGTAGGAGAAATAGAATGTGAGTCTTCATCTAGTTCTAATTTTTCTTCATATGTTGAGAGTCTCCATGAAGATGAAATGGATAGTGAGTTTAAAGTGTATACTAATGCTTTATATGATGAAGATTTTAATGATGATCAACTCATATTTTATCAAAATGTTCAAAGAGGATCCTTCCATAGAGTTATCAATCCATTGTTTGAAGAATACATGGAAGTTTTATATTTATTTGAGCTAGATGCAAATGGTGACACACTATCATACTACTGTAACAAATTAGAATGTTTTTCTTCCATACGTGATAGTGAATATTCTAATGATGTTGCATTTTTGAGCTTGAAGATGAGGTGCTTTATGGAGTTGTCTTTGAAAATAAGATGACACTTCATAGTAAGTTTTGGGATGATTCATATGAGGTAAAAACTAATCAACATTTCAATTGTGATGATGATGACGAGGTGTTAGATGAAATGGTTATTGAAAATCTACTTGCACCTTGTAAGGAATTTTTCTGATGAATGCTCTAATGTGATTGATCCATTTGCTGATTTTGAAGAATCAATGGAGAGCCCTAGATTAGTTTTAGTTATTAGCAAGGATAATATTGGTGAGTATAAATCTGAATACTCATTTGAATGTCAACTGGCTATACATAGAGATACACATTTTCAAGGTATGTTTGATCTATTTTCCAAATTTGATAGCATACATAATTCATCTATTGAGGATAGTTATCAGTTTGATCCTAATATATTTGAACATGCTGACCCCTATTTTCATAGTGAGCATTATGTTAAGGATGTCCCTAGTATACACTATGAAAGTCACGAAAGTTATTTTGTTTTGCCAACTCAACTAATTGAGAATTTTTTTGTGTTTGGTAAAATTGATGGAAATTTTTTTCCAACTTACCTCAGGGACATGTAAATGAGAATCAAGTGTTTGATAGAGGTAAGAAGTTTGGAGAAGTTTGGTGGCCCAGGGTCACTAGCTTGTACAGTTAGAATAGATTCATTGCTTTCAATAAATTGTTCGTTGAAAGTTTTTGGGAGTGGTATTATTTCTCCAAAGATATAATATCTTTTGCATGCCCACAAGGGGCATGCATCCCCACATAGAGCCACTCTTGGGACTCAAAATTGCATGCTCATTTTGAGTCACAAGTTGAAGAAATTTTGAAATCTAGACTCTATGAATGTTTTTCATGCATATGTAACCAATTGTCATTTCAAGGCCTAGGTGGTTTTTTAGTTATTTAACACCCTTCATTTGGCATATGCATGTGCTTTTTATTATTATTTTTTCATCCTGATTGATTCGGTGAAGTCCCATTTTGAGCTAGTGTCATATTTCACAGTTCTACCCAAATGTTAAACAATGTACAATAGCCTAGCTTGACTTCAAATATATTGTACCCAATAATATTTCATGACTCACCACTTTGGGATTATTTAATACACATATCAGTGGACCTATATTTCAATTTTTGAGTCATTTTTATATTTTTTGACTAGGTTTTGAATGCCTCAAAGTTGGTTACTTATCTTTGTCATGACAATGCAAAATGCCTTGAAATCTAGGAGGCTCTGTTTGACCAATTATAACTTTGACCCAATTGACCATATAGATAAATTTATTTTTGCATTTTATTCTATAGGTCATAAACTTTATGCTCTCTAAGTTTGATCTTGTGAGGAATCCATTTGATTAGTTTTCAACTACGATTCTAAATGCAATTTATAACTTCTTAGTGGTGTCATAAAACATAGTTTGTTCGATACCCTTGTTTAGGATGACATAACTATAATTTTGGAATAGATGAGATAAAATGGTTTATATCCCTATATTCTACTCTAAAAATAATTCAATTGTGCTAGTTTGTAAACCTTGATGAATCCATCTACATACTTTCCTAGGGCCATTCCATTTGCAAAAAATACTTTTATAATGATGTTTCCAGTCCTGCAAATCTGAGTAGTCCACATCGCATGCTTTCCAAACTCATCCCATTATTATTCATGAGCCCTAATCATAGAATTACATTACTCTCATGACAATTAACTAATTTCCTGGTTTTCAAGCCTTAAAGTATGTTTTTACCCAATTTTCAAAGCTCAAACCAAACACATTTTATGGTTTTCTAACAAGTTTATTTATAGAAAATTTTGACTAGGCAACTTTGAACATCAATATCTTTTGACTAAATGATTGTCATAAGATGAGATCTATCAGGGTGCAAGGATGTAGATTAAAGTATAGACAAGCCATCTTTCATAGCCCAATTATCTATATGGGTTAGTTTTTAAAGCAAGCCGACATGCCCTGTTATCAGAAAATCACAGTTTAAAGAACAAGGTAAAATAGGTTTTAAAGTGATGATTTAGTGTCCAAATTTGAATTTAGATAGTTCGAGGTGATCAATGATCAGTTTGAAATGTTGGTTGATAAAAAACAAAAAAAAAAAAGCTGGACCTGCTTTGGGGGTCTGATTAATTGCTTCAAATTGATAAAATGATGTGGATATTGAATTTGTCTTGCCTTGATTATATCTTGAAGATTTGAAACAAAAGAAAAGTTATTAGTTTCTCATGTCAAGACATACAAAATTGGTTGTGATAGGGGTAACAGGGAAAAACAGAAGGTCACTACTAGTTACCTAATTTTAAGAGTGTGTATGTGACCATGAGCCTCAAGATAGGGCTATTTGGTAAAATTTAATCATTTATTCATAACAATCTTCGGCTTGACACTTATCATTTTTGATGTTTTAAACATAAAAAATATTGATGGGGAAGATTAGAAGGTGAGGGTTCTCCTTGATTGCAATGATGAGTCTTTGAAAATATAGATAAAGGAACTAGAAAATAATCCAAGTTCATGGCAGTAGTAGATGCTTTACATCTGTGGAAAAAAAATCTAAAGGAGGATTTCCATGAGTAATACACATAGGTAGTGGAGTTGTTCAGAGGATGAACATTGGCAGTAGGAAGAGGATTTTTGATTATAAGCATGGAAGAATGAAGAGAAAACCTACAATGAGCAAGCAATCCACAAAAATGTTAGATCTACATTCCATAGCGAAAGGAGGCAAAGATATATACAAGTGATCCATGTTAAAAGAAAAGGGAACATCCAAGGTAATTTACAAGAAGATGTCATAGCAAGGCAGCCACCCATGCATCGACAAGAAGAAATTTGTAGCATACAAGGGAGCCTCCATGACATTGAAAGAGATGGAGAGAGATTTTTAATGAACCTTCATAGGGAAGGCAACACCCATAGCAAGGAAGAGAAACTATTGAAAGTTGGACATTGACAATAGGTGCAAGAAGCCAAAGCTTCCACAATGAGAAATAAAGAGCTGTCATCTACAACAAAGGAACTAAAATGGGTTAATCCCATTTTTTTAAATCTTAGATTGGTTTTGAAAATTGAGTGTCAACACACTTAATTAATTTACTTGGTTCATGCATGTTGAGTATAATATGTAAATACAAGTTCATGCCAAGTTTTAATGAGTAATAAGTCACTCAAGTGCCGAGTAGATAGACCATGTTGAGTGATTCACGTGCCAAGTGAACAATAGATGTTGAGCAGTTCAAGTGTCAAATTAGAAGCATAATTATAGTGTATGCTAAGCATAAGTAACTACATATGTTGAGTAACACAGATTGGACATATTTATTTGTTATGTCACAAACAACTATGTAAACCATTTTTTAGCTGACATAAGCTTAGATTTCAATTCTTTAGAGATAAGGACGAAACTACATGTAGATTCCTTATGCAATTACATGAAACCAATCAAAAAATGCGAAGGTTTAAGTAGAAAAATAGATGAATCTTAGTTGTAGATTCATACCTTACCCTAAGCCACCTCAGTCTTCTTAAAGAGGATGAATCCCTAAACTTTTTTGGAGAGAGATAAGAGAGTTGAAAGAATTATGAAGGGGTGAATGATGAAATTGAAGGTGCAAACAAGACACTTTGCAAAGCATTCACGATGACTTAACAGTGAGAGTGAATTGCAAAATTAGCTAATTGAAGAATAGAGGACAGAGGATACAACATTGTTACATCAAATCATGAAAGATCAATCAGAGACTGAATAGAGGTGATCAGTTATCAGGCAAGCAAGTGCCAATTGTAAGATCTATGCTTAAACATTTTGATAGGTAATTTTAGTTAAATCTCCTAAGAAAAGTGGTCCTAATAGGCCTTATAAAATCCTTTAATAGGGTGACATTCCAAGTGAGTGATCAGAAGTCCTTTAACTAGGAACACTTCCAATAGGGTGTTGAAATCCTCTAACAAGGTGGGACTTAACAATCTTTGTAAACCTTTCATGGGGTAGATCATGTTTCATGGTAAAACCATTATAACCTTAATTGGCTACACTTTATTGCTGCAATAGTGAAGATTTGTGGGTGTCATCTACACCCCAATTTTACCTTCTCATTTGGAGGGTTTCTAGGTGATCATATTTGGTGTCAAGTGTGTGTGTTTAATTACTTACATGTTTTAGATGCATTTTCTTTACACGTTATTTTAGTATGTTAAAGCATGTAATGTATGAATGGTGAAAGTTTTATGGGTCTAGTTTTAAACTCTTGATTCACCCCCCACCTCATAAGTTTACCTTTCCCACTTGCAATTCCAACACATATTCATCATGGAGGAAATTTATTTTGTTTTAAATAAAAGAATACGAGATACTTAAGTGTCTTGAAAGACACATTTCTTGAAAGACATTGTTGCTACCATGGAGGGGCTCACTATGGCCAAATTTAGGCAAATTTTGACCCATGAAGTATGCCAAAATGGGGTGCCACATGTTGCATTGTAGGAGGGTTGTTGTGAAATCGTGGATGGAGTTTGGAGGAGTTACAACCCTACAAAATGTGTAGGATCGTAAGAGGAAGATCATACATTTATGATGTTATGGAGGAACCATGAGATCAAGGAGGTCAAAATTGTGATGTGCAATGATATGATGGACCCCTTATCATGCGGTTGGGAAATGGTGTTATAAAGGATATGATATTACAAAATTTTCATAAGATCATGGAGTTAATTTCAAATGTTTAAAATGCCACAAGGGAGTAAAATTAAAGTTTTAAGATATTTCAAAGTAAACTCATAATTTTCAAATATTTCAAATGATGATTGTCAAATCAAAAATTGACATGTGGTACATTTGGATTTGGGGATGTGGATTGGGGAAATGGAAATAGTTTAAAAGATAAAAGATGTTTCAATGCTTAAATTTTTAAAATTTGAGAGTTTTTAAATAATTTAAGATTTTATATAGTTTTAACTATGTATTTTTTTTTTAAAAAAAATCATTTTAAACTCTGTTCATGGCTTTGGGTCTAGAATTTTGAATTGTGCCCAAAATATATAATATAATATGCTATTGGAACTGAGAAGAAATGAACTATCCATTTCTGCAATTAGTTTTTGCACAGGTATTCACTAGAAGTAGCTATAGGAGAATTTGTAATTTTAGGGACTCCTCAATGGAAATGTAAATTTGACGTTTTCAAAAGGAAATAGGTTCAAATATAGCTAGATTTTCATTAGATTTGATTTCATTGACAACTTAAAGATGATTTGATTATTTTAAATGAAGTTGGTTGCAAATGAAGTTTTTGCTGACATCACAGATTTGATTTGTATCTAATATTTTCTTCAAGGATATTTTGTTGATTACTTTAGGGGGATATATCAAATATTTTATTACATCATTTATGATTTTTTATTACAAGCAAATGAAGAAGTTTAGTTTCAAGAACATTAGATTGAAGATAATTCCAGTGGGGCACATGTCAAATTTAGATTCTAGATCCTAAAATATCTTCTCTTCTATATATCTTTCTTCTTTGCTCATTGAAAAGGGTTCCAGAGTTGGAGAATTTCCCGACTACTGTGATACCATTTCTTCTCAGTATTTTCCTTTGTTATGAAGAGTAGTAGTGTATTTCTTCTAAAGCATTTTATCCTATATAGTCATTCATTTCTTATTTTGTTAATAAATTGAAATTTGATGTTTTAAAATTATCTGAGTTTAAAAATTATATATAATTTTAAAATATTAAATTTCAATTTATTAACTGAACTCATTAATTCAATATACATTTTTCATGTATTTATTTATTCTTAATTTTTTAAACAAACTTAAATGCATATAAAATAGATATCTTAGTAGATAAACTACAATCATAGAAGTTTGTTCCACACACACACAAATAAAAAAAGAAATGCAATATATATGTTTCAAACCTTTTTGATTAGCCCCAAGTGCTTGGGAGTAGAAAAGGACTCACAATACCCATATAAACTATGAACTATAATAAACATTTGGTACTAAATCTATTAGCTCCACATAGCTAGTAGCTAGTGAAATCTAGAGTCATACATACTTTTTGATTTATAAGATTCTATAATGGAAAAAATATATGAATTCCATTTACAATATGTTCCCCCATAAAAGTATCATTAATCTCTTTTTCTCATCATTAACAAGTTGAACCAAACACTCAATTTTATTTGAGGATTTCTGTGAGTTTCCCTTAATGTTCATTGTATATTTATCTCTAAAAAATGCCGACTACAAGATTAAAATTTGTAAATACAAAGATACGCAAAGGAAATATTCCTCTAGAGAATGAGGCAATATACAAAGAGGTTTTTTTTTAGGTAGGACTCTAATCCAATGAGGTTTAGCACATAACCACTTCTAAAATCCTTGAAACAATTGGCATCTGAAATGTATATGGTCCATATTTTCTTTCCATGATTCACAAATATGACACATTAAAGGTCTAGGATAAAACCTAATATTTTAAACTTATCCACTAGATTAAAATTATATTTTAATGGTAGGAAAAGAGTAGTAAAAGTTGATTTATTCTTAAAGCCAAACATCAAAAGCAACTAAAACATAGAAGAAAATTATCTAGCATCATCTAGAAAGACAACTAGAAAAACAACTAAAGAGAGAAGATAATTAATTCTAAAAGATAATGAGGATGTTGAAGATAGTGAAAGAACTAAATATGATGAAGTGGTTCAGTTTAGAGTTATCTTGTATGTAAAGCCTATGAATGTGGATGAAATAGAAAAGTATTTCACAACACATGGTGGCTTAGCTGTATTTCAATATATTAAGTACAATACATTGAGTGATGGAGATCAAAAAAAGATTAAAGATGCTCTAATTGACATGATGAAAAAGTTCAAGAATACTCTCATTGGAATTGGAACTATGTTTCATAAGAATTTGTATAAGAAAATTTAAAATAGATGGTAGTATTCCATGATCACTGAATGATAGATGAGGGAGAGATCACTTGTATCTATTAAGCCTGATTTGCATATATTAGAAATTATTGAAGCCATGAAGAAACACAATAAAGTATTTGTACCCAAGCATGAAGAATTAGATATCTTGATAGGAAAGAGGTGAGAAGTTGACATTAAATTTTAGATGAAATGGAAGAAAATTTTCATGATCATAGACCCTAAAGATATTATTCAAGTTGATGATACTAAGCTGAAGTAGAAAATAAAATTAGATAATCAAGAAGATGACTATGGTCATAATATTGCACTTGAAGTACATAATATGGTGATAGTTGTAATTACCAAAGAAGATATCATAACCATAGAATATATACCAAAAAAACATCCAAGAGAAGAAATAAATAACAATGAAAATTTTATGACTAAAGCCAAGTACAAAGACGAATAACTAGTATCTACCGAGTCAGATCATGCTCACATATTGAGATTTGCACTTGTTATTGAAAAAATGAAAGACTATCCTAAGATCAAGATATGGAAGGAACCACTAAATGAGAAGGATATACTCATTATTTATGACACTATTCTAAGAAACACTAATGGATAACAAAAAGATATAGATACCAAACACTAGGCTCAAGAAACACAAAGGGGAGAAAACATTAACAATGTAGACACCAAACAAAAGGATGATGATGTTAATGACATGAATACATAAATAGAAAGAGAATCAACCAAACTCAAAGCATATGACTCTACTATAGATGAGAGAGAAAAAAACCCATGAACCTCTGAGTGCAGGTAATATTGGGCAAGGACAACCAAATATTAGAAAGGAGAAAAAGAAAGAGCATTTGTCATTGTCAACATTTACACCATAGTTCATATATCATCCTATATTGATTGATATGACTATCATAGGACTAGAGGATGATAAGAAAGAGAAGGAAAAGAACAAGGAAGAGAAGAAAGATAGTGATGTAATTGATACTACACTAAAATAGTCAGAGGATATGCCTCCTATGCAACCATTGCAAACTATGATAATTATAGTTAATGATCAAGGTGATAAGAAAAAGGAAACATAGATTTAGATGAAAGAACTAAAAGGATAGATAAAAAGACTAAAAGTTCTATTTTCACCCCAAGTATCCCCAAGTGCAAGCCATGTTGACTCAAAAGGAAAGAAGATGAAGAAAAAGAAGGATACCACAGCAACCATTAGGTCCAATCTAATAACTTTAGATAAAGTTATAATTATACCTAATTGGATTCCAAATACCTTAATGGTTGATGCTATAAATGTATATACTACAATATGTGAAAGAAAAGATTAGAAAGAATGGTTGATAAAGGAGTACAAGTAGAAGAAAGTTTTACATGATGTACAAGAAATATTACTAGAATTTTTGCAAGATATCACTTTCAATGAGAAAACTCCTATCTTAGACCAAATTTTATAGATTGTTGAGAAGCTCATTGTACTAATCCTTCTATATTATTTAGAAGGTTAGAAAGTTCAACTTTCCTTATAGAAATTTTAGTTGAAACTTTTTCCAAAACTTGCTTCTCAAATTTATTCTCATACCAATGCAATAGTTTCTCATGTGCATCTATATCCTCGGTATTGATCTTCTCAACAATATGCACTAATTGAGATATGATAGGAACTTTGACATAAACATCCTAAATATCACATGCATCAACAAAAATATCTTTTACTTCTTGGAGTACCTATTTTTGTTGATGTTCTCTTCTTAACTCTTCTTACCTTGACTTCCTAGCCAAAAGGTCCTATAGAATTTGCATCTTCTCACATGTTATGTTATGTGAGTCATATTTTGGAAGCACTATAACCTCATCTAATGTTACAAGCTTACTGGGTGCACTTTCTTTCTTCTTTAGTAATTTCTTATTTAGAGTGTTGCTACTTGGTAGTGCTATCTAAAGTGAGTGTGATGGAATATCAACACTTGGTCTGTATGGATCACTGCTCCAATAACATCTAGACTTGTTGACATTGATTCCTTCTTAGTCACAATGACTTGCTATTTAGGTGTACCACCTTCTCTAGTCTTAGATTGAGTAGAAAATTCTACTCTTGGCCTTATTTTTGTTAGTACTTGTTTTTAACATTGTACCTCAATCATTGTAACATTTGTTGGATCTATCTGATTATTTCCCTCTATAAAAGGTCATGAGATTAGCACTTGGATCTCACCAATAGTAGAATTATCTACTTGTCTATTTTGCATATTGTTATGACCCTCTATAGTCTATTCATCCTTAGTAGGCTCTTCACCTTTCTTTTATTCCATTTCTGACCCACTTTGTTCCTTGGCATCTATATATGATCAAAGTCTTCCTTTTTTATTTATTCCAATTGCTGATTTAAGTGAATAGTAAAAACAGGTGCTTATTATAGTTACCTGTTTATCCATTCCTTACTCTCCAATCTTAAAATATTCATTTATTTGTACTAACATTGGATTGGATGTATCAATCAACAAATCTTTAATAGATTTTGGAGCTTGGTCTCCATGTTTTTTCTTAGGAGATACTATCTCTTTTGAATCAGTTAAAACTTGTGTCACTTTAGGAGTTTCATCCTCAATAGTGACTGAGTATTTAATTTACCTTGTCTTGAGCCATCTTTTCTATAGTTTCTAAAAATTTTTCCACATCAATATAAAAATCCTTAGTATTATCCAATTTAGTTTTCTTATCTTTTTTCTCTACTTCTTTTGCACCTGGTACTAGCAATCCAAATTCTTTCTTCCATATCAACTTACTCTCTTAAACTACATCTTCAATTTTATTTCTCAAAATTTTACAAGCCCTTGTCTTGGGCACAAACTTCTTGGCATAATCCCTTAGGGATATACACATACGTGTCTTCAATCTGACATCATTTGGACTAGGGTTCTTTCTCTTATCTATGTCTCAATAGACAATGCTCATTTCTATTTTGAATCCATATTATTATATATCTCCTCTGGAAATACTTTCCCTATCTCTGTAGGACTATACTTAAAATTAATAATCATATCTAGTATTCTTATTCTACTTTTTTGTTATTACCTTTATCTAAAGAATCATATTTTCCATGTTTAAAACTTGAAAGGCCTACTAAACCTCAAATTTTTTCACATACTTTTCCAATTTCACAAGGATCCTATCTAGTTGCAATCTAAAATTTACTTAGATCATCAAATTCTATCCATTCTACTTCATTATCCTCCTCTTCATCATTATGTTTTACAACCAGCTTTCTCCTTAGTCTTTTCCTTTTGCCTTGCTCAAATTCTTTGGCCTCTGATTTCCTTTTCATAGGAGCCTTTCCCTTTTTTGGCTTAGTGGTCTTGATAGTTCCTTCTTGGGCTTAGAAACTATAGGAGATGATGCCTTTGACCCTTGTCGAGTGGCTCTTCTCTGAGAAGTAGGTGGAGTAACCACTTTCTTCAAGATTTTCTTGACCTTTGGATCAACAATTACAATTTTCTTTCCTTTAGGTGCCCAGGGCTTGACAACCACCAATTATTTCCCTTGGACTCATTATCATTATCTTCTTCTTCACTCTCTTCATCTTCCCATTTTCCTTTAGTGATATGTAGGGGTACCTTACCAAGTTTGGCCTCTAAATCTTCAATTATTTTCATTATTTTTTGGTCCATCTTTGGAGCTTTGGTATACACAATAATTTTTATCTTAGTAGTCTCATATATGATGAATGTCTTGACATTCTTGTCAATTTCCTATGACATTAAAGTTTTCATTGCTATAGATATCTCATCAACATTCACTTCAAATTACATCAACCTCAACCATGGAACCCTTGGTATAACAACTTGGGTATAGGTGTAGTCAGTATCCACCATAAAGAAAATGTGATCATAATATTGATCTACTACTAACTTTTAAATTATCATCCTATTCTTCATCTTTATCTTGAACTCGTCAAAATAACCATCCAGGATTTTTACAAAATTCTCACCTAATTGCTCAATGTAACCATTAAGTTTTTCAGTTACCGACCTATATTTATCCCATACTACTTCACCAATGGTGGGATATGAATTTTGTACATAAAATAATATGAACATTAGGAGTGAGCTAAACTTACAAGAAGTATTTTTTTATTTCCTTATGGCTTTTGAATTCACTACTAGTTGAATCAACTATAACTCAGTGAAATAATAGTTGTGGTCCTTCTTGAAAATTTTGTAACCTAAATCAATTGCTACATAGGGTAGACTATTCAGTCAACTTGACTAGTAGAACTTATGAGAAATGACCCTGACTATGAACTCTATAACAGGATCATCAATTCCATCAATTTACATCTATCAGCTATTGCATGTATCCTTTGGTTGTTCATCTATCACACTCCTTGTTCAACATCACATGGGTTTTACTCGGTCCGCTATAGGATAACCAATGACCCGATGAATTATCAATTTTCTTATTTTAATGGCTCATTTTCTAGCCATAACTTCATATAGTGAATTTAGATCAAAATGATTTTCTTCCATTCAACATCAATTTTTTTTTGGAAATATTAGGGCACAAGTAAGGCCTTTCTTCGTAATTAGCTTGTTCTCCTCCTTCAGAACTCTATTTTCACATAATTTGTCATAGGCATTCCTTAATTCAAAGTCTCTAATCTCTCCTATCTTGTACACATAGTGGGATTGCATGTCATGTACCATGATAAAAAGAGGAGGGATAGTTTATAGAACACTAGGTGCATCTCTAGTCATTAGGATCTCAGGATAGGCCTTGAACTTAGGTAGGGGCATGTATCATTCCTCACAATTTGCACATTACTATCTTTCAATACCTCCTTTCCCCTAATAGACATAGTAGATGCCATGTCTAACTAGGGTTTTGAAACTTAAGAACAACAACCAAACTCAATTTAAATAAGCTTTACAAGGTGTTACTTACTTCTGCTCACTATTACTAACAACACACACAAGATCTTTCTATGCTTCTCACAAATTGTTCTAGAATCACGAGCTACAAACTTGAAATCATTGGGTAAGTGAAGAAATAAACATAAAATTTACTATATACCCTTAGATGGTCAAAATACCCTTGCATTTATTATTCTATACATTTATTAGGTATACACATAGTGTATGACAACTATCTCAACATTCAAGGATCACTAGGTGTTTATTCTTCATTCACCAACTCGGTCAATATACAACCTTGGTCTTAACTATATTTTAAATCAAAATTATAGCTTGGTCCACACAGGAGTTCAGTCAACATAGTGACTCATCACTACAAACATAAATACTAATGCTTGGCATCAACTATGCTTCAACTTGGTATATATGCATTTTCTTAGTTCACACTTTGTAAGTGTCCTTGTGCATCTTTCCTCATGTAAAAATGGACTTCTTCCTCATCATATGTTACAAATTTATGTATGATAGATCATTTGAAATGTAGTCCCTCACATGCCTTCATTCTTATTTTGAGGTAGTATGATCACCGAATCCATTGGATTGGGTGATCTCAACATCATAATTTTCATTGATGTTTCCTTATTCTTTCTTTCTCCATGTTTGATTCATCTTGTTCCTTATTTTTTCTAAATCAACTTTTCCTTTTCCTTTGTTTTTTTGATTGCTAGGTGCTAGTGCTTAGGTCCTACAGTTCTTACTCACATATCCAATATTGTGACAACTATAGAAAATTGAACTTCCATTCATCCAACTCATAGATTTACCTCTAAAATGTGTCCTAATGCAATTTTTTGCACCATAAATACACTCACTACAATAATGATAGTTATACCATGTGCTGTAATCCTAATTATAGGAGCTACCTTTCTTAGGTTCATTCTCTTGCTTCTTAGATGTCCAGTTAGATTTTTTTTTGATCTCCATTTTTGAGCTCTATGTCCACACTTTTTACAATTGTAGTGATGACCTTCAAATGTAGGTGCAACTAGTGTATTGCTAGCTTTGGATCTACACTCATGTTCTTAATGCCCTTACTTCATGTAGTTAAAACAATTACCAATGAATTTGGGCTTAGGGATTTTCTTACCAATCTTGTTTCTTCAAATGTTTTGTATATGTCCTAGCTTACCACAATGACAACATGTAGGTTTGGTCTTTGGCTTTTCATTTATTTTCTCTCTACTCTTTGATGATTCTCCTTTCTTAGAAGATGATAGGTGCATAGTATAGCCTAGTCCATATGTGTTATGGGGCCTTCTTTGTGATCTCATAATATCTTCATAATATCTCATAGATTCTTAAGGTTTATTCAACCTTTCAATGAATTTGTTTTTATGTTTGTTACTCGAACATTTTAGAGGGAGTATTGATTTAATTAATTCTAGAAAGAGAGATTAATTTTCAGCTAAACTAACTTTCTCTCTCCCCATACTTTTCTCTCTCCAAGTACTAAAACTTTTAGAGAGAAGTTTGGGGTTTGAGTTTGAGTTTCACTCTCTCCTCAACATTTTCTCTCTCCCCATACTTTTCTCTCTCCATGTACTCAAACTTTTAGAGAGAAGTACAGGTTTGGGTTTGGGTTTTCTCACTCAAATTTTCTCTCTCCACGTACTAAAATACTCTCTCACTATGTACTCCAACTTTTTGCCCTAGTCCTAACCCAAAATTTCCAACCCAAACTCCAACTTTTAAATAACTAAAGGTGGTAGATACAAGGAAAAATTTCCAGCATGTTAATCCTTAGGAAAAACATGTAACTCCATTTCATTTCTTAGAAAACCATGGCATTCTAGAGAACCAAACAAGGCATGAGAACTATTTGGGAAAAGGACTTCAATTTACCTGCAAGAATTCTAAAGATTGAGAATTGAAACTTAATCATTTCACATGAAATCCCAAGAAGTGGCATCTACATCTACAGAATGGTGGGATGTTCTACATGAAGAAAGTTGTGCTAAGCTCTAGCAAAAATGATTGGTAAAGTTGTTCAAATGTCCTGACTTCAATTTACTTCCATAACATAATTGACTTGAGCCATGGCATTCCAATGAAACATAGTCAACGCACGTATACTATTTCTCTTGTGTGACCTGCGGCCTAGAGGAAAATTAGCAATATCATCTATAGAAACCATTTTTGAAATGTATGATAGAATGTGTTAATACATTGGAAACTATGTGAGCATTTACCAAATCAAAATTTCAAGCTAGATCTATGCTCGTATTTATGATATGGTAGCTATGGCATAAATTATTAATACCACTCTAGTGATTTCAAAGCTAGACAAATAATCATTCTGGCAACATTCAAACCAGTTTTCTAATATTTTTGATGAATATGTACTTTATAAAATGTTTTTGAAGCTGGTCTAGTGTTGAATATTATCAAGAAGAATTAACTCTTTTGTATTAAGAATTCAGAGAGATTCGGGAAGAGTGTGGCTTTTAAGAAATTCTCATTACTTATAAAATATTTAGAAGAACCATTAGAGAGTCAATTCTCTTAAAAGGAGAATGTGAAATAATCTACATCTTCTTAGCCTACAATAGTTCAATGAAAATATCAAAGTGCATAGAAACTACTTGACAAAATGCCAAATCTATGTGTACCCACATTCGTCTAGCAGAGCTGCTGAATTGTTTGACGAAATGCCTCTATTGCATATGAGATGTTTGCATTGTTTAGAAGAAGAGAAAATTGACATATGGCTAGAAAATATCAGATGGAAAAATGATAGCATGAATCAACAAGTGAGTGAAGAGGAGCAATTCCTAAACTCCTGCAAGTTGCTAAATAAAAAAGGCCTTCGGGGATATACTGATGATCATAGAAGGTATTCCTATTAGTGAATGCACTCAAAATCTAGACATATCTTCCATTTTGGAATCCATAGAGGTAAAAATCAGCTTTGAACTTGGTAGTGGACAAAGTTTAGATGCTAGCATTCTGACAAGATTGAGCATTCTCTCAGTGCATTTGACTCCTGCACTCAAAACTTATCTATTTATGTCATATAGTTGGATGAAGTTAAAAAGAGACATGAGCTATGCATGTTGAAGATACAGATTTTAATCATCATTAAACACAAGACTTTGGCTCCGGTCACCAAATCATTTAGAGTGTACAAGGCAAACTTGACTCAGCTACTCACAACACCTACAGATCAAAGAACAAGTTTAGGGAATATAAGTGATCAGAGTCAATAGTTAGAAGTTTATTTGTCTAAAGTTGTCTTGGAATTTTATTTAAGTATTTTGTAAAAAGGTCAACTTTAGAATTAACTTTGGTTGGTTTCTCTAACTATAGTTAAGCTTTAAAAGTTAGAGTTGGTCATGAACCATCTTCAAAATAGTCCAAACTCTAACTTTTTGAATAGTTACGAAACCGAAAGGTTAGTTATTCTAGAATAGCTATAAATTCCTAAAAATCAATGTAATAAGGGACTTTTTGGATTTGGAGATAGGAAACACTTATGCTCTGATAACAAAGCAATTTTTGGAAAGTGTGTACAATTGTTATTTTTTTGTAATCAATTATTTCTTACTTTCTTGGTGTAAAGAAATAAAGGAAGCACATTTGGCATTGTCTTTTGAAGGAATCTAAATTGTTGAAGTGTTGATTCATCTATGAGTATTTTCATGGTATGGTGTGAGTATTCATGAATGGTTGAATTAGCATTGTGTTAGTGATATTTCTCAAACATAGTACTTAATTGCTCTCATTAATAGATTACATCATTTTTATGAAAACATTGAAGGCGTTTGGTGCATTCGCTATCAATGGTTTTTCGTTTTATTTTCTAAGTTCTACTCATCTTTATTGAAAAAGAAAAAAATTTATCTTACGAGGGAGCTGCCCCTCTAAACGCAGAGGAAGGCTAGATATCAAGGGCCCATCCAACTATTGGAGGCATCAATTTGCCACATACTCGATTGGGAAAAATTGTACATTTTCAAGGAGACAAATCTATTTACCAACAAATTTTTGGCCACTCTTCTAGGGAATCAAATTATAAAGACTATTTAGTTGCCTACAATGAAGTAAAGTGGTATTGCCATGTGAGAAAATGTTTCTAGTTCTACAACCAAATCTTGGCTTCTAGGACACACAAGAAGATATTATTTTAGATTTGAACACTTTATCTTGGAGGTGTAGATGATTTGCTCACCAATACCATCAAGTGAACCAGGTTCTAGAAGAAGAAGAAGAATTCAAAAAAATCTTGCAAAGAGCTCCTATTGGTCAAAACATTGTGTTTTTCAAAAGAATATTTGCTATTCCAAGAAGAAATAAGAAAAATCTTGGTCACATCCAAGACCAAGTGAACAATAATCAGTAAACTGGTTGATAAAAGGTACCTTCCCTAAAATGAAGGTTGACGACTCTATTTTAAAGATTGATTATCAACGACTCTATTTGAAGGTGGTAATTCAAAATCATGGTTTGGTACAAGGGAAAAGTTGAGAGTGATAGTGATAGTGACAGTGATGATGAATACTTTTCATATCCCAAGAAACAGATTCTTGATGAGCCTTTGCAAGTTGAATTCTTAAAAAATTTCTATGGTGGTAGGAGGCTAGATCCTAAAATGGTTCATCGCCACTTACTTATAATTTTGCAAAAAATTGAAGAAGAAGATGGAAAGGATTATGGTTTTGTTTTTCATGATCAAGAATCCTTCTTGGAAAAAGGTTCAACATATAAAGATAAAAAAGTCTTTGTTAAAAAATGTGCTTCATCTAAATTAGCAATGAGGAATACTAAAAATGTCTCTCATGCACCTGTATCTCAGAAAAATCAAATTTTTATTGATCCTAAGCAAGCAAGCTTCTTGAAGAGTTTCTATGGTGGACAGAAATTAGATCCAGTTGGGATTCATCCATCTTTGCTCCAAACTTTGCAAAAGATAAATGAAGAAGATGGTAAAGATAATCAAATTTTCTCTCGCAGAAAAAAATCATTTTCAGAAGGAAGTTTCACATGCAAGCATAAGGAAGAACTTGGTAAGGAAAGTGATTCATGTCAATCGAAGATGGATAGTGGTGGTCAAAAAAGTGTCCCAATGCTTGCACCTATTTCTCATCAAAACCATACTTCCATTGATCCCAATCAGGTTAAATTTTAAAAAAGCTTCTATGGAAATGCATGCTTGGATCCTAATAAAGTACATCCTTCTTTACTTCAAATGCTGTGAGAACTTGAGAAAGAAGACCTACGCAAGAATTATTTTCTTGATAATAGAACATCTCTTGATCCAAATGTTAGAAAGGATTCATCTAGTTTTTCATGCATAAAAGAAGATGAGGATTCTACATCTAATGAAGGAGATGGTCGAGACATGGTATCTATAGAAGAAGAATGGTCCAGTAATGTATCAAGGAATCATTGTGAAAATTTCCAAACCCAGGAAAAATTATTCAACCATCTTGATTGTAATAGAAAAGAAAAAGAAATATTAGAATCTCAAGAAACTATAGAACATATGATTGAAGATGAGGAAAATGTGGATCAAGGTGAATTTCATACTTCTTTTATTCCTACTTGGTGCCTTGATGCTTCAGATGATGACTTCCTATGTGGAGAAGATTTCCCCATTCATCCTTCCATGATCATTCATGATGAGGAATCTATTGATCATGTCAATACTTCAGATGTTTTGGCACAATATGAAATCACTACCATGGATGCAGATAAAAGCACCAATGAACTTCTAAAAATATTTTCTTTCCCTAAGGTAATGGAGATCTTTACATTTAATGATATTGATGAACTTGTGATTAAAATATCAGTTGATGAAAAAGATAAAAATCAGCTTCTAGGAGAAGAAGATGAACCATATAACTTTGATTCTTTGTCATGCATAACAACTTTCACATTTCATGAAAGATGTCTTGGAGAAGAAATGATGATTCGAAAGGGGATATATATCATTGAACATATTGAAGATGAAAGCTATATGAATATGAAGACAAGTTCCTCTATTCCAATGGAAATACAATTGAAATCCTATGGATCATTCAAAGTTGAAGGAAATCCTCTTTTTGAGCCTTTTCATCAAATAGGAAATCCTATGCCAAAGAGCTTCTATGAGAAGAATAATGTTTATAGAAGAAGTAATGAGTTAGCAGAGGCTCTCATGGGAAAATTCGATGAAGGAAACTCTTATGACATTTTTACCCCAAGCTTGTGCTCAAAATCCTTGGATGACAATTTCCTCTATGAAGAAAATGTTTACTTTAATCCTTTATTCTTAGACGAAGGCATTTTTACTGATGATTTTCAAGTTGGTATTTAAAAACAAGGCTCAATGGTTATAAATCTGCAAGTTACTTCACTCCATAGATTGTATGAAGGCAATCCAATACGAAGTTTGGTATCTTCTTGTCTTAACTATCAGAAGACCCTTCAGATGGAAAATTTTGATATTAATGGGATGAAAAATGAAGTTATGGCCCACCATGTTGATGATAGTATCAATGTAACTACATAGTACCTAAAAATTCAAGATATCTTTTAGAAGATAAAGAAAAAGAAATGGATCACGAGAAGATTGAATATAACATGGATGTGCATCACCATTGGAATAATTTTATAAAGGATTCAACTATGATCATCCCCATGGAAAAGCAAGAGTGTCTAGTGTTTGAAATGAATTTAAGAATTCATGATGATCAATCAATAGAAATTCAACTAGAGGGCTTGCTAAGTAGAGGAGAAGATTAGAAATGCATTTAGAAACTTGAGAATCTTATACTTCAACTCTTTGAGAATGAATTTATCAATGACATGAAACAAGAAGTAGGATTGATTTTGAAGTCTAAGATTTTTGATGAAGCCTGGTTATTTCGATATGTTCTTTCATCTAGAGATATGGGGCATGCCAGGAATCTCAGAATTAGAATTCAAGGAGCGCACTTATATTTGAGCTCATGGAAGCTTGAAATTTGTCACATGTTGGCATGCCATGGTATTTATTTTTCCCATCTAGTGAATGGATTTGAATGATTATAACTTGAGTCACTAGAGGTAGGGAGATCTACCTTGTACATATCTTAGTTAGGAGTTTTTGTTGTGCTTTCCTTTCTTTTTGGTTTGGTTGTGTTCCCAATTTTGTTGTGCTTAGTCCCTTTTTCCTAGATTTATCTCCTTTTTGGGTGACTCTATAGCCCTTGTGATAAAGCACTATTACTTCTTAACTCTGGGTTCATTCAACATCTTACATAGTCCTTATCCCTAAATAGAGCCAGCTATTACCCGAACATTTTAGAGGGAGGATTGATTATATTAATTCCAGAAAGAGAGATTAATTTTCAGCTAAACCAACTTTCTCTCTCCCCATACTTTTCTCTCTCCACATAATAAAACTTTTAGAGAGAAGTTTGAGGTTTGAGTTTGGGTTTCACTCTCTCCTCAACATTTTCTCTCTCCCCATACTTTTCTCTCTCCACGTACTCAAACTTTTAGAGAGAAGTACAAGTTTGGGTTTGGGTTTTCTCACTCAAATTTTCTCTCTCCATATACTAAAATACTCTCTCAATACATACTCCAACTTTTTTCCCTAATCCTAACCCAAACTCCAAATTTCAAATAACTGTAGATGGTAGAATTTCCAGCATGTTAATCCTTAGGAAAAACATGTAACTCCATTGCATTTCTTACCAAACCATGGCATTCTAGAGAACCAAACAAGGCATGAGAACTATTTTGAAAGTGGACTTCAATTTACCTGCAAGAATCCTAAAGATTGAGAATTGAAACTTAATCATTTCACATGAAATCCCAAGAAGTGGCATCTGCATCTACAGAATGGTGGGAAGTTCTACATGAAGAAAGTTGTGCCAAGCTCCAGCAAAAATGATTGGTAAAGTTGTTCAAATGTCCTGACTTCAATTTACTTCCATAACGTAATTGACTTGAGCCATGGCATTGCAATGGAAATGTAGTCAAAGCGTGTATACTATTTCTCTTGTGTGATCTGCAGCCTAGAGGAAAATCAACAATATCATTTGTAGAAACCATTTTTGAAATGTCTAATACAATGTGTTAATGCATTGGAAATTATTTGAGCATTTACTAAGTCAAAATTTCAAGCCAGATGTGTGCCCGTATTTGTGATATGGTAGCTATGGCACAAATTATTAATACCACTCCAACAATTTTAGAGCTAGAGAAATAATCATTCTGGCAACATTCAAACAAGTTTTCTAATGTTTTTGATGAAGATGTACTTTATAAAATGTTTTTGAAGCTGGTCTAGTGTTGAATAGTATCAGGAGGAATTAACTCTTTTGTATTAAGAATTAAGAGAGATTTGGAAGAGTGTGGCTTTTAGGCAATTCTCATCACTTCTAAAATATTTAAAAGAACCATTGGAGAGTCAATGCTCTTAAAAGGAGAATGTGAAATAATCTACATCTTCTTAGCTTGTAATAGTTCAATGAAAATATTAAAGTGCATGGAAACTATTTGACAAAATGCCAAATCTATGTGTACCCACATTCATCTAGCAGAGTTGCTGAATTGTTTGATGAAATGCCTCTATTGCATATGAGATGTGTGCATTGTTTAGAAGAAGAGAAAATTGACATATGGCTGGAAAACATCAGATGGAAAAATGATAGCATAAATCAGCAAGTGAGTGAAGAGGAGCAATTCATGAACTCCTGCAAGTTACTAAATAAAAAAGGCCTTAGGGGATATACCAATGATCATAAAAGGCATTCCTATTAGTGAATACACTTTAAATCTAGACATATCTTCCATTTTGGAATGCATAGAGGCAAAAATCTGCACCGAACTTGGTAGTACACAAAGTTTAGATACTAGCATTATGACAAGATTGAGTAGTCTCTCAGTGCATTGGACTACTGTACTCAAAACTAATCTAGTTATGTCATACAATTGGATAAAGTTAAAAAGAGACATGAGCTATGCAAGTTGAAGATGTAGAGTTTAATCATCATTAAACACAAGACTTTGGCTGAGGTCATCAAATCATTTAGAGTGTACAAGGAAAACTTGACTCAGCTACTCACAGCACCTACAGATCAAAGAACGAGTTTAGGGAATATCAGTGATAAGAGTCAATAGTTAGAAGTGTATTTGTCTAAAGTTGTCTTAGAATTTTATTTAAGTATTTTGTAAAAATGTCAACTTTAGAATTAACTTTGGTTGGTTTTTCTAACTATAGTTAAGCAGTAAAAGTTAGATTTGGTTATGAACCATCTTTGAAATAGTCCAAACTCTAACTTTTTGAGTAGTTATGAACCTGAAAGTTTAGTTATTCTAGAATAGCTATAAATTCCTAAAAATCAATGTAATAAGGGACTTTTCAGATTTGGAGACAGGGAACACTTATGCTCTGATAACAAAGCAATTTTTGGAAAGTGTGTACAATTGTTGTTTTTTTTGTAATCAATTATTTCTTACTTTCTTGGTGTAAAGAAATAAAGGAAGCACATTTGGCATTCTTTTTTGAAGGAATCTGAATTGTTGAATTGTTGATTCATCTATGATTATTTTCATGGTATGGTGTGAGTATTCATGAATGGTTGAATTAGCATTGTGTCATGATAGTTCTCAAGCGTAGTCCTTGATTGCTCTCATTAACAGATTACATCATTTTTATGAAAACATTGAAGGAATGTGGTGCACTAGCTATCAATGGTTTTTCCTTTTATTTTCTAAGTTCTACTCATCTTTATTGAAAAAGCACAAATTTTATCTTATGAGGGAGCTGCCCCTCTAAGTGCAGAGGAATGCCAGATATCAAGGGCCCATCCAACTATTGGAGACATCAATTTTCCACATACTCCATTGGGCCAAATCGTACATTTTCAAGGTGATAAATCTATTTACCAACAATGTTTTAGTTCATTCCTGAGATGGTCATTCTCATATTTCAATTTTGTAATCTCAACATTGTTTCTATTGAACTATTGAGTGCTCAGGAGAAGCCTATTTTCTAAATCAAACTAATTTTGAGTAAGCCTTTGTACTTCACCATTCTCATCATCAAGTATTGTAAATAAATGGTCTTCATCCTCTTCAAATTTTCTTTCTATTTTAGTCACTTCACATAATATTACTGACTAAATTTTACGTTCTCTCTTTGGTTCTCTTAGCTCTTCATTTAGTGTGTATGTTGTTCTTTTCCAATAGATCTTTTATTGCCGCATCACTCTTACTAGAATTTCCATCATCAAGTAAACCTTTAGTGTCTTCTTGATACTATTTATCATTTTGCATGATTTCCAAATATTTTCTTTTCTTTAAGCACCCCTCAATTCTCCTCTTGCTGATTCAAGTTATTGTAGTATAAACTGTATCTCAAGCTTCTAGTTTTTCAGTGATCTTTCCTAGCTTGTAGGCCTCCATCAACAAGATTTTATCTCTCAAGTGGTTAGAATTATGATAATTGAACAAAGCTCTAATACTAATTATTATAAGTCTATTGGGGAAGTGACATACTAAGAGTGGGGGGGGTGGGGGGTGGGTTGGGGGGGGATGAATCAAGATCTATAATTTTTTTATCTTCTTAAAACAAATCAAATGAATTCACCTTTAACCCATCTCATATCATCATCATAATCCATATAACCACAAAATAAAATAGATCTAACTATTCATTACATCCATAAACATGAAAGTAAATGTAAATACATAACACACAATATTTGGTTACCAAGAAACCCTTCAAGGTGAAGATAAAACTGGGGTGGGGATGAGACCCACAAATCTTCACTACTGTAGTAACAAATTTTTCCTATTAAAGATATAATTTTGATCATTTAAAATGATTTACCCTAGAGGTGTCTACCCTACTAAGAGATTAAAAAACTTATTCAATCTACCTTGATTAAAGGATTTAAAACTTACACCAAATCAAGCACTCTATTAGAAGATTTACATAGGATTTTTAGGACCACTTTGTTAAGACTACCTTGATTCACTCTACTAAAATGTATTAGTACCTAACCCTTTGGTTGGCACTATAATTATTGATTACAGATCTCCTCTTTCCAAATTCTTACCCTTTCTTTAATATAATATAACTTTGTTCTTTACTTCACTACTCTACTTGGTCACTTTTTCTCACTTCACATTCAAACTCTTCTTAAGAACCCAAATTTCACATCTAGCATGTACACTCTACATCCACACATACATTTAAATTAGAGTTCTAATCCTCCTTATAAAACCAACTATAGAAGGTTCTAGACCAAGATCAATGATCTAGATTTCTCCCTTTTCTTGCTTAGACCTTCCATTTTTTTGATTGGTTTAACATCTTGCATAGGGATTAATGATCCAAGTCATAAAAAAAATCAACTCCTTAATTTACTCCTCAATCCTTAAAACATGCAATAAGTTGGCCAAAAATTGTTTACCTCAATGTCTATGCAATTCCAAACAAGTATATGAAAACTATTTTCACTTGGCACTTGAGCACTTCAATAGTCAGTCATGACTAGTTCTTCATGTTATCCCTCAGCTTTTGAACACTCAATATTTATTGTATAACTTGATATAAACTAACTCTATGTTTCTTGGCACAAACTAACTTATGTATTACTTGGTATCCATAGAAGCACTCGGTGACCATAGAATTTCTTAGCCTTAGTGGGATGACTCGATCATAGTGATGAACAACCAACACTGCCAAATAAATCACAAAGTATGTGACACTAATAGACAATAGACTATAAGGATCAAAAAAACATTCCTAGATAATCAAAATCAAAGATAAATTTTACAGAAATGAATTAACTTACCTCAAAGTTTTCACATGTAGTCTATGGTATTTCTTCTCAAGATGATTTATCTTCTAGTTCAACCATAAGAATCTCACTCCTATATCTAGACCTTACATTGTAGTGGTGCATTTGAATTAGGTCAACCCTGTATGGGATACCATTTGGATGAAAAAAAAACTAAATAATTTCAAGATCCGTAGTCTGAGTTCCAAAAACCAAACTTTCCTTGATAGAATTGGCAATTGAATATTTGTATAAAAGTCATTATGATTCACTCCTGAACACAACTCCTTCTATGGTTGGTATTTGGGCATTCTTTGGTACTACAAATTTTTTCCTTACAACACTTTTCTAGTTATTCTCACAATATTTTTAACTAGACGATGAAGTGAGTGAAAAATTTGATGGTTCTAATTTGTCTCATGCATGGTTGATTAAAAGTGTGAAACTAAGGATTTAGACATTTTTTAGGGTGCCATATTCGATCCAATCATTTATTTTGTGGAATCAATCCATTTTGGCTAGTTTCTTCTTTAACTGGGCCTAATTATGCCTATTAGGCCTTTGAACAATTGACTTTACTTTTACATAGATATAATGTGATCACATTATTGGTAGTATAGTTTTACTAAGCATAATGTTATCATGTTATGTCTAGTATGACAATTTACTCTTACTAATCATAATGTGATCGTGTTTTGTTAACAAAAAATAATAAACATATTTAGGCTTAGTAATAGACCTATTAAACTACCTCAAAGGCTCAAGTTGATGTTTTCCCTCCATTTTTGTTACTCTAGATTTTTTTCATCTTCTAAGATTAATTCTCGTCTTTGACTTCATTAGATTCATAGATGGTGAAGTGGATATCTCTAAAATTACCACCATTATCTCACACAATTCATTACCTTTCTAATTGTATAATGTTTTTTATTTTTGGACAAGATTAGCATTGTGAAGTTAATTTTTTTATATGAGTGCCTTGATAGACCTCTCAAACATATGTCTACCATTTTTAATAAATTTTGATCTACTTTACCAAATGAAAAATAAATTACATATTATTTTTATACACTTGATTCTATACACTTTTTAAAATTTAAGTGTTGATTTTAGATTCTTTTGATGCAATTTATACCCAACACTCAAAGAGATAACAGAATTTCAGGATGGGGTCACTTCAAAAAATCATTTAAAAATAACTACTTGTCAAATAATTATGGAAAAAGACACAACTTCTTGATCTATCTATTACCTATCATTCTACCAATGGATTTTTCAATCTACTAAATATAACTATATGTTTTGTGCAGGGTAAACGTTAAGAAAGTCGCCTCCAAAAAAGGATATAAAATATTGGCAAATCTTTCATTATTTTGAAAAAGAAAAAAAATTTCTTTTTGCGAATCTCTCAACTTTTAATTCTAAATTTAATGAATATTGGTGATTATTTTTGAATCATTATTTTTAGATATAAAATTTTTATGAATCTTAATAATAGGAAGTTCATTAATCACCATGGAATATTAAAAATCAAAATTTAACATTTTTTTACCTCGTGAAATATTACGAGGATCGTTACATATACTTTAAATTAAAGTGAAAACTAAATATTGGTGACATATCCCAAAAGTAACTAATAATATATTATATTTAGGTGACTCAAATCTAATCCTATAATGAATATACATATATATATATATATATACATATATATATATATATACATATATATATGTATACATATATATATATACATATATATATGTATACATATATATATATACATATATATATGTATACATATATATATATACATATATATATGTATACATATATATATATACATATATATATGTATACATATATATATATACATATATATATATACATATATATATGTATACATATATATATATATACATATATATATGTATACATATATATATATACATATATATATATACATATATATATATATATATATATTTGATCGATAAACGACCAAGGCCTTGATAATTTTTATTAATTAAAAGAAAAAATTACAATAGCTTTACTCTATTCAAATAGGCACTCGTAGGAAAGAACAGAGAAGAAAACTTTCAGTCTTGCCTGGGACAAATGTCTTATATTATTATATTATTTAAAAGGGGCATTCCCTAGTGAACTCATTAACTCATTTTTCTTAAAATCAATATAGGGGCATACCCCCGATTATTACATTGCCTCAATATTTTTCATAATCTCTACCAAATAATGCTTGATCAAGAGTCGAAAACCATCTACTAGCTGACGATTCTTCCTTGCTAAGGACTACCATCCATCAATCTTATCATGCAAAGAGGTTAGTATCATAAAGAAAGTGAAAGCATAGGTCATCCAACCATGGTCTTTAAAAATCTTGTAATGAATATTGCAACAAATATTTGGGTTTCAATTTTTCAATAAAATAAATTATTGAGCAATTTTAAATATTCTAGAACTAGATTTTATAAAACTATGGTGATTTAGGTTGTAACAAATCTTAAATTATTAGCTAATTTACTAGCCAAAAAATTCTAAAATAATCCAATTTGCGAATATTAGCCTCTAAAATATACCTTGGTTTTGTGGAGCACACAAAAGCATCCACACAATAATTTTCAACAAAAGCAAGAATAATTTTCTATGTGCATGGGGTTTGACCCTCTTAATGTTATCCATTTTTTAGAAACCTTAGTATTTTAGAATAGATTTTGATTACTACAATGTTTGTATTTTACAAATTTTCTAATTTCTAGTGCATGACCCTTAAATGGTTCTTCCATGACTAGGTTTACTTGATTTTAGAAAAAATGTGTCCACTTATACCCCTCTTTTTTCACACCATCTTGGTGCACTTACTCATAGTTCAATATTTTGAATTAAAAATTATATTCACATTGAATTAATTATTATGGAGGTCATTAAGACCCTTAAATATTTGGCTTAGTCTAACTTGTTTTGTCTATCCCTTTTTATCCTTTGTTGGTTTTTATTATGTTGGTTTGATGTCTATTAGTTTTTTGGTTTGTTTCTACTAGTGTTTGGGTTAGTAGAGATATAATGCTTAATATTTTGTAAAAAGGGTTTTAGATCCATTCAAGACTTCTTTTTTCAAAATGAAAAATATTTGTAGTCACATTTAAAGAAGCATTATGTCATCAAGGCATGAGATAATTTGGATTTGGTTTTTATTTAATATTTCCTCATATAATTTTATTTCATTTTCAAGTTTGGTGCCTAAGTAAAGGTTTTAATATGAAAAACCCCTTTAGCCAACCTTCTTCCCCATTTTTCCCTATGTAAAAATAGGTTTATAGGGCTATTGGATCAAATCTAGGTAGATCAAGCATAGTTAGAGGACATATGGAAGTTTTAACTAAAAACACTAGGAGAAAATTTCCATTCCCAACATGTACTAGAGATACATAACTATTTCCACCATGTTCCTACCATTTTGAGATCCAATTTGGTAGGAAGCTAGATTATAGCCTATAGGTCTTAGATCTACAATTGTAGATCATTCTAGGACCCAACATAAGGAAATCGGGTATAAAAAATCATTTCTTCTATTTAACTCGTAGGTGCATTCATCTTCTTCTCCATTCTATTTTACATTAGCCTTTTTAGTTGGGTTAGATCAAATATGTTCTTATTTGGTATTTTGCGTATCATTCTCCTCATTCTCAATTCTAGGAAACAAAGGAATAAAAACCCTATTGGTTCCCAAAATCACTATCTTTGCTATTAGACAATTTTTGCATTTACCACTTGGATAGATCTTTCAACTATCTAACTCTCAATACTAGATTATTACACCATAATTGGTCCATTATTTTTAATTCCTACCTGAAGAGACCAATTATAGAAGATACATAGGAGATTTACTTCTTCAAATGATCTTGATTTTTCATACTATTATGATAGTAAACAATTTATTCATATAAGAACTTAAAATGACATTCAATTTTTGGAATTGAAAATCATAGAGAATAAATTTATAAGAAAAAGTTTCACAAAAAAAGTGAAGATAAATTATTGATTGTATTACTTCAGATTATTGTATGTTACATCTATTTTTTGAATCTCTATTATTCTTTTCTTTATCTTCACATTTTACACCAGATATATATATATGTGTTTGAATAGTTTTCATATGCCTTTCGGGTGGAAAAACAACACATTTATTAACTTCAAAACTCATTAAAAATAAAAAATAATCTAATTACTCAATAAAATTCCACCTATCTATTAGATTTCTATTTGGTTGATACATCAAACTACCTCTTATAGACCCAATATTTAAACTAGACCTTAGAAATATTGGAAATGTAGATGGAGTAACTGAGAAGGGAGGGTGAATTAGTTACCACAAAAAAAAATCCACAGATCCCTTAGATGTCAAACAAGTTACTTATTTCTATCACTCGGTAAACATTCACAAAAATATTGTAACTTGGTAGATTAAATTGTTACTGATCTTTAAGCATTCATAAGTATTAACATGCATGCAAAAGTAAATAACATGAACACAAGAGACACTGGATTTAATGTAGAAACCCAATATGGGAAAAACCACCAAGTAACTAGCTACTGATTTCACGCTTCTGAAGTGAACCCTATTAGGAGCCAACCCTATTAAAGGTTTACAAAACACACTATTAAGTGACCCTATTAGAGGACTTAATCACCTTGTTAGGAGTGGCCTTATTAGAGGTCTTTAGAAAAATTTAACTAAACTGTCACCTTGTTAGAGGATTTACAAAATGGCTATTAAACCAAATCTATTCAAAGATTTTGGAATCACTACTACAATGGTTAGAAAGTAACAATGAAATGACTTGAATAAGATGCAACTAAATTTTTTGATTACAGATCTCTATTATGCACCATTAGATCGTACTTGATCAAATATAGCTTTCCTGCTCCTTAATGATCTATTGTCATCCTTCAAAATTCATTCTCAAAATAATCAGTCCACCTTCACATTTTGTCATGTCCCCTATTCAAATAATTAAAAAATAATAATAAACTTTGTTAAGGCAGGCAGGCTCCAAAAAGGTGAAATTTCGGAAAAAGGGGCTAATCTTTGGAAACCAATGGACTAATAAATAAAAATTATTATTAAATTATATTTTATTAACCCCTCTTGGACGTGAGTTAGGGTTATGCCCTCTTTAAAAGGGGTTTGGAGGCATTTTGGGCTCATTCTACATCTTGATTCTTGCTAATTTTCTTGTTGTTCTTCAGAGGCTGCCAAACCTGTGGAGAAGGAGACCCAAGAATGAGAGTTTTCAGGTTTCCAGGAAGGCTAAGGATGGGAGTTTGAAGCCATTCCATGTGCATGCTCATACAGAGTTTGCCTTTGTGCTGAAAAATGCCGATTTGGGTGTTTTCGGGGTTGTTTTTGGTTTGAGTTTGGGTTTTCAGTTGAGTGTTTCATATCAGTTTAGTTTGCTGTTGTATTTCAGACTTTATGATGTTAAAATAGAGCTGAATATATGTATTGGGTCATGATTAAACTTCTGAGATAGTTTATGAGTGTTTTGTGGTGTTTCCGGGCATTTTTGTGTTAATTTCGGGAGCCCGATTGAGCATAGTTTTGCCCTACATTTGTGAGCTGTTGTGTAAAGGCTATAAAAATCTGTAAATGTCATTAGTTTGTTATGCTGCTGAAATTTTTGTAAAAATGTCCATTTTCAGATTTATTAATAATTTGTGAAGTTGTGAAGTTTTTGGCACTAATTTGGACATACCCGATTTGGGTTTTATTGGGAAATTGGCAGATCTTTGTAATATTGGTTGTTTGATTTTAAAAGTTCTGATTTGAGGCTGGAAATATCATAAAAAATCAATAAAGGGACATTACAGTGGTATCAGAGCCGTTATCTTGCCAGCTTGAGGGTTTGTAGAAGTTGCATGTCAGTTTTAACAACTACCCAGATCTTGCATGTCAAGTTTTGATAACTACCCAGATCTTGCATGTCATATTTTATGATTGCATGCAACTAAGTGAAAGAGAAAAAAGATATTTGCAGCGAGAAAAGAATAAAGAAATTTTGATCAAACCCCCAGTTGAAAGCAAAAGTACAAAATCCAAGGAAGAAAAAGGTATGGCTGATCCAGATGAGATGGCAAAGAAATTCTTCCAAGACATCCAAAATACTCAGAAGAAAATAGTGGATGGTTTGGCGGAAACTAGAGAGGCTTTGCGAATATTGACAAAAAAATTACAAGGAATTGCATCTATTAATGAGAAAGGGAGCACTTCAGAGGAGCCAAGAAATGGGAGATCCACACCATCTAAATCAACCAAATCTATTTTCTTGCCTGCAGATGAGCCACCAGTACCAAATCCAGCCATTAATCCAGTGGAAGAGGTTACAAGTAATTTGATTACATTAAGAGCTACTTACAATGGCTTAGATGATGACTTTCATAGTTCAGTTCCTTTTAGAGAATATGTGGATATGATGAACGCTTTGATGCCCAAGAAAGAGAACAGGAGGGAGCATGACACAAGTGGAAGAGAGCTCAAAAATAAAACAAGCAAGTTTACAACACCTACTTTTGATGGAACAAATAAAACTTCAGCTAGAGCATGGCTACAAAAATTACAAACTTTCTTCACACTTAACCCCATGACAGAGAGTGATGCTATTCAATTTGCAAGTCTACACTTGGAAGATGCAGCCTATGATTGGTGGTATCATGGAATGACTACTCAAGGTCATGATCAGGTAACTACATTTGAAGATTTCAGTCAAAGGGTGATAGATAGATTTGACCTCAAGGATGATGAAGAGTATGTTAAAGAATTGTCAAAGTTGAAGCAAACCAAATCAGTTAATGAGTATATAGAAGAATTTCAAAAGGTGGTTGTTATGGTACCTGATATGAGTGAAAAGAGGACCGTTTATCTTTTTCTTGATGGTTTAGAAGATTCTGTTAAGGGTTTGGTTAAGGCTTTCTCACCCTCAACCTTACAGGAAGCTATCAAAAGAAGCTTGCAACTTGAAACTTGTGTGCCTATGAAATCAATCACTAATCAAAAACCCCCAAATCTTTGGCAACATAAGGGAAATTTTTAGAAAAAGACTTTCCCAACACTACCACCAAAAGATGTGACAAATGTGGCAAAAAAGAAGGTAGATGAAGAGACTAGGAGTGAATTACGAAGGAAAAAGCTTTGTTTTACTTGTAGAGAACCATGGGTTCCAGGACACAGATGTTTGGGGAAAGGTCAAGTGCACTATATTGAAGTTGCTTCAGAATCTGATTTAGATGAGCATGAGGAATTTCATGATACTAAGGAGGAGGTAGAAGAAGAGAAAGTAAAAGAAATCAGCAAGGATGGCACTTTAGCAGCATTATCAGGAGTCCCAAGATACCATCCCTTTCGAATTCGAGGGGTACTAGCAGGGCAAAGGTTGACTATTCTTCTTGATAGTGGGGCAACTCACAATTTTATTGATGAGGGATTTGTCATGAAAAGAGGGCTTAAAGCAGAAGATTTTGAGGGATTCAATGTTACTGTAGCTGATGGATTCACTATGCCTTGCACACGGGTGGTGAAACAACTCAAGATGACCTTACGAGATTATGAGTTATGTGATGACTTCTATGTGGTTGGTATTGGGGAGACAGATCTTGTATTGGGTGTTCAATGGTTGCACTCTATCGGAGGATATTACATGAACCATCAAACTATGGAGTTTAAATTTCATTCCAATGGGAAAGAAGTCATATTGAGAGGGTTATCGAATGGAGCACCTAAGGCGGTCTCTGCAAAGAGGATGGAGAGGACTTTTCGAAGAGGACAAGTAACATGGACAGCAGGAGTCATAATCCAACCAACAAGCTCTCCAAAGAATCAAGGTAATTTCCATTTTGAAATTCAAAATATTCTTGATAAGCATAGTATAGTTTTCAATGATTTGCCTCCAGGATTACCACCAGATTAAGGTTTTGAGCATGTTATAGAGTTAGAATAGGGTGCCAAACCAGTTATAACAACCCCATACCGCCATCCAAGAGGTTATAAGGAAGAAATTGAAAAAATTATTAAAGAACTCCTGGACATGGGATTCATAAGGCCTAGCTCTAGTCCATTTGCATCATCTGTGGTACTTGTCAAGAAAAATGATGGTACAATGAGAATGTGTATAGACTACAGGGCTCTAAACAAGAAAACCATAAAAAATAGGTATCCCATACCACGCATAGATGAACTCATTGATGAGTTACATGGTGCTGTATACTTCTCAAAAATTGACTTAAGATCAGGCTACCATCAAATCCGAATGAGGAGTGAAGATGTGGAAAAGACTGCTTTCAGATGTCACTATGGGCACTTTGAATTTCTTGTTATGCCATTTGGACTCACTAATGCACCTGCAACATTCCAATCTTGTATGAATAAAGTATTCAGTCAGCATCTTCGAAAATTTGTTTTGGTATTTTTTGATGATATCTTGATATACAGTAAAACATGGGAAGAGCATCTAAAGCACATAGACACTGTTTTGGGAATCTTGGAGCAGCAATCCTTCTATGCTAAGCTATCTAAATGTGAGTTTGGTTTGACAGAGATCCTATATTTGGGACATATTATAAGCTCTAAAGGAGTACAAGTTGATCAACAAAAAATCCAGGCAATTTTGGATTGGCCTCCACCCACTAATCTTACACAGTTGAGAGGTTTCTTCGGGTTGTATAGCTACTATAGGAGATTTGCCAAGGGATTTTCTCAGCTTGCTACCCCCTTGACTGATTTGACAAAGAAAGGAGCTTTTTTTTGGACAGAAGAGGCACAAAAAACATTTGATAAGCTTAAGGAGGTAATGAGTTCATGCCCTGTGCTTGCAATTCTAGATTTCTCTTTACCTTTTGTTGTTGAATGTGATGCTTCTGGAGAAGGTATAGGGGCTGTCCTAACTCAAAGGGGACATCCAATAGCATTTGAAAGTCAAAAATTAAATCAATCAGAGAAAGGGTACTCCATCTATGATAAGGAAATGTTGGCAATCATGCATGCACTTCATAAGTTTAGACAATATTTGGTATGTGGGAGATTCATTGTAAAGACAGACCATAATAGCCTCAGGTTCTTCTTGAACCAAAGGGATTTGAATGATCGTCAACAAAAATGGGTAAGCAAATTGCAAGCTTATGATTTTGATATTGAATACATGAAAGGAAAGAATAATGTGGTTGTTGATGCTCTCTCAAGAAAGCCCACTTTGTGTTCCTTATCATCTATCTCAGCTGATTGGAAGGTCTCCATAATTTTAGAGTATGCTAAAGATTCATTTGCCACCAAGATTTTGGATAAGTTAGTGGATGATAAAAGGTACAAGGTTGTTGATGAATTGATTTATTACAAGAACGGGATCTTCTTAGTGCCAGGGTCAAAAACTAAGGAGAGGATATTGAGGGCCTTTCATGACACACCTTTGGCTGGTCACCAGGGATACTTCAAGACATACAGGAAAATTTGAGAGTGGTTTTCATGGAAGGGTATGAAGGAGGATGTCCTTAAACACATTAAGGAATGTATGGTATGCCAACAAAGCAAGAGTGAGCAAAATTTTCCTGCAGGGTTGTTGCAGCCACTTCCTATTCCTGAACAAAAATGGGAAAGTATTTCCATGGATTTTATCACTGGGTTGCCCAAGGTTCAAGGTAAGGATTGCATATATGTGGTGGTAGATAGACTAACTAAGTATGCACATTTCTTTCCTATCACATTTGATTTCAAGACATCACAAGTGGCCGAATTGTTCTTCAAGGAAATTTTTAGATTACATGGTTTGCCTAGAAACATTGTTAGTGATCGGGACAGTAGATTCTTCAGCTCTTTTTGGAAGGAGCTCTTTCATTTGGCAGGAACTGAACTCACTCCCAGTACTAGCTATCACCCTCAAACAAATGGACAAACAGAGATAGTTAATAAATGGATAGAAGGATATTTGAGGAACTATGTTTCAAATCAACAACATGCTTGGGTGAAATGGTTACACCTAGGGGAGTATTGTTACAATACATCTCATCACATGTCTATTGGTATGCCTCCTTTTCATGCTCTTTATGGTTATGATGCCCTTTCCTTTGTTGATCTAATACTTTTCGATAGCAGAGTACCCGCAGCAAGTGATTTCATCAAGCAAAGCCAAGACATAATAAGGTCCCTCAAGGATAATCTACAACATGCACAAAACAAACAAAAGATATATGCTAACAAGAAAAGGATTGAAAGATCTTTTGAGGTGGGAGATTTGGTATTTGTTAGGTTGCAGCCATATAAACAAAGCACCTTGAAGAGAAGTGGGGCAGAGAAACTCAAGCCAAGGTTCTATGGGCCTTATAAAATCATCAAGAAGGTAGGAGAGGTAGCTTATGAATTGGAGCTCCCACCAAACAGCAAAATACATAATATTTTTCATGTATCTTGCTTAAAGAAGGTTCTAGGCTAGCAAACCATAGTATCTAAAGAATTACCACCTCTTGATGATGAAGGGAAATTAGTTTTGATACCAGAAGAGATTTTGGATACAAGAGAGAAAAGGTTGAGAAATAGGAGCATCATAGAGCATTTGGTCAAATGGAAGGGATTACCACTAGAGGATGCAACTTGGGAAGGAGCACATATTCTTGAGAATTCAAACCTTCATTTCTTGAGGACAAGCAATATTTGGGAGGGGAGGACTTGTCATATCCCCTATTCAAATAATTAAAAAATAATAATAAACTTTGTTAAGGCAGGCAGGCTCCAAAAAGGTGAAATTTCGGAAAAAGGGGCTAATCTTTGGAAACCAATGGACTAATAAATAAAAATTATTATTAAATTATATTTTATTAACCCCTCTTGGACATGAGTTAGGGTTATGCCCTCTTTAAAAGGGGTTTGGAGGCATTTTGGGCTCATTCTACATCTTGATTCTTGCTAATTTTCTTGTTGTTCTTCAGAGGCTGCCAAACCCGTGGAGAAGGAGACCCAAGAATGGGAGTTTGCAGGTTTCTAGGAAGGCTAAGGATGGGAGTTTGAAGCCATTCCATGTGCATGCTCATACAGAGTTTGCCTTTGTGCTGAAAAGTGCCGATTTGGGTGTTTTCGAGGTTATTTTTGGTTTGAGTTTGGGTTTTCAGTTGAGTGTTTCATATCAGTTTGGTTTGCTGCTGTATTTTAGACTTTATGATGTTAAAATAGAGCTAAATATATGTATTGGGTCATGATTAAACTTCTGAGATAGTTTATGAGTGTTTTGTGGTGTTTCCGGGCATTTTTGTGTTAATTTCGGGAGCCCGATTGAGCATAGTTTTGCCCTACATTTGTGAGCTGTTGTGTAAAGGCTATAAAAATCTAGAAATTTCATTTTGTAGGCTGTTATTCTGCTGAAATTTCTGTAAAAATGTCCATTTTCAGATTTATTAATAATTTGTGAAGTTGTGAAGTTTTTGGCACTAATTTGGACATACCCGATTTGGGTTTTATTGGGAAATTGGCAAATCTTTGTAATATTGGTTGTTTGATTTTAAAAGTTCTGATTTGAGGCTGGAAATATCATAAAAAATCATTAAAGGGAAATTACACATTCATATCACGTCAAATTCATCACACTTAAGATTTGCAACTTGACCTCTCATATATACTATTCAAATTATCAAGTCATCTCAATTACAAGTTACAATTACCTATAATAATTACCATAGTCAGTTGGAAATAATACTTAAAACAATTAAGCATTAAATCATTAACAAATTCCTTTATTAGCAGACTCTGCTCGGTAAACACTGCTTCAGAAACAATTTCTTGAGTTAACCATCTCAACTCAGTTAACACTGCAAATTCTACGAAATCCTTTGTCTATTGAGTGAACTCTATGTAGTGCCTACCCTCGTTCACATCTTCTCTAGACATATTATTGCTATTGTTATCAGACTTTGATGGACTAGTTTATGTAGATGGATTAGTGGTATTGTTTTGACACTATCAGACATTATATTATGGATTCAGTTATCATGTGATGAGATCATTTAGACTTCACATTTCATGTATGTATGATGATCACTATATTGTTTTCAGTTACTGCTGATGATTAGTTAGATGGTTGATTATCTTATGTGCTTTATTATGGATACTTACCCCATACTTGCATGTGTATGGTGTGCGTGTTTTCTTATTGTATGGCGTTTCTGATGTGGTTAAGGAAGGGAGTCGTAGTCACCTGCTTAGTCAGGATCTACACGATGCACCACTTCCTGCCATTGCCTTTTTAGCTTAGCACTATATATTTTGTATGTACATGCATGGCTTTTCTGTAGGTTGCAGGTACCGGGTATCAACTTCCCTGAATTGCCAGGATGAGCGTACCCTATTATACTATCTCAATGATAAGAGAGGGGAGATAAATTCTCAAGTCCAAATCCCAAACCCTAAAACCATTTGTCCTAGTGAGTTAGGACAAGTATCTGAGTTGAGTACCCACTGAATGTGTCGGATGACATATTTTGTGATTTTTAATCTTTTAGACTGATTTGGTATGAAATTGTTCTATGATGGGTTTTCATATTTTATCATGAAGGTCCTTGGTGAATTTTCTATTAACTAAGTTTTAATAAATAGATTTAATTAACCAATTAATTATTTGAGAGATTAAATATCATGATTTTGATATTTTGATTATTAATTAAAGGAGAATTAAATTAAAAGAAAATTAGAAATTAAAATAAATAATAAATTATAAAATATTAATTAATTAATAAAAAAATATTAGTAATAAAAGTTATAAAAATTAAAATAAAAGTTATGAAGATTAAAGTGGGAGTTATAAATATTTAAATTAATTTAAAAGTTATTGGAGTTATAAGTTTGCATAGGAAATAATGCAGTTCCCTATTTTTCATGTGTCAACAACACGGGGGTTAGTGCATCAATTAAGCACATGGTGTCTACAACCCTAGGGCTTATCTAAAAGGCTGGAAATAGGTCCATGCTTAGTTGGTGATATCTTCCAGCTAATTCTAGAAGCATTCTAGGGTTATCCGAAAGCTCTTTATATTCGGGCATTCCTTAATAGCTTTGGATATAGCGGGGACATAGCGTGGATAGTATGGTTAGCATGGAGAATAGTTGAGGCATTGGAGGATTCGAGAAAATTCTGAAGAAGGGAAGCTTGCTCTACGGGTTGTCTGAGGATAAGCGAGTTTAGCATCAGAATCCGGGTAGATTCTTGTGATTTCATTATGATGCTTCTGCATCTTGCTTTCCCCTGTCTTCTTCGTATTTTCCATATGTCTTCATTGTGCATTTTCAATTTGGGGCAATTAAGTTTTATTTAAGGATTCTATATGTTTAGATCTGAAAATAATATGGACTAGTGTTGCAATTTCATGGACAAACCCATTAGAATTAGTCATCAGAGAAATTCTTAAGAGAACAAGTTCATAGAGAGGTTCTGAAATGAAAGCTTGTAATTTTATAAACAGTCTGAGAATTCTGTATATTATATATATATACATAAACCTTGTTATATATATATATATATATATATATATATGTATATATATATATATATATATGTATATATATATATATATGTGTGTGTATATATATATATATATATATATATATGTATATATATATATATATATATGTATATATATACATATATATATATATATATACATATATATATATATATATATATATATATATATATATATATATATATATATATATATATATATATACATACATATATATAGTATGTATTTATATAATTGTACCCTTATTATGGTGGAATCAAAACTTATTAAATCGCGCTGTGATTGTTTGATTTAATAAAAATTAATGCATGTTGGGTGGGGCGGAATTCGCACCCCGTACCCATGTATTTAAGGGGTGCATGGTACCTATTGCGCAGTATACCTGCGACTGCAATGGTCGCAGGGTACCCACGGCAATAGTCACCACAGTGACAGCCGACGGCTTAATCGATTCGGCTTTGATTCTATGAAAACTTTGTTAATTCGATTTCCTTTATGAATCAAATCTAATAAAATTCGGTTCCGTTTTTTATAAAATGCAAAAAAAATAATAAATATTATATTATATATGTACGTATGTATATGTTTAAATATAAATATATATATATGTATGTATGTAATATATATATATTAAAAGATTTAAAGTTGTTAATAAAAGATTTATAAATTCATCTCTTTTTAATGATGAATAGTTTTATAATTTTATAGTTTTAACTATTATGAATTAATAGTTTAAGATTATAAGATATATGAAGCATATGAAAGTTAAGATAGTGGAAACGTCTTTTAAATGTGATATTTGGAAATTGAAGTTTAGAGGGAATTTTTAATCCATCCAAAAATTAATACATGGAAAAACGTAGGAAAATGTTCTTTCTCTAAACTTGGGATACAAAAATTGAGATTTTGCATATGAATTCAAATTTGAAAACTTAGCAAAACCAAAACATGTGTTTACATTGTGTATTCATTATGCTAATGGTTTGGGTCTTGGGTTGACTAGTGTTGACCGGTATAGGACGTCTACCAGAGGCTTGGGGGTTATGTGAATGTGATGTCTTGATGATGTTTTCATTCGATCTTTATAATCCCAACCATGTTTATGTGATGGAATGCTCTATGAATTGGTTGTGAATACTGATTGTTATAGTTGAGATTTGTTATGTTTGGAACCCTTGACTTAACCATTATTTTGGTCATCAATCAGTTATCCTTGGATATATTCTAGTCGCCATGATGGGACTAATATGTGGATTTATTATTGATGATGTCATGATGTGACATGTTTTGACTCAACCATTTTGGAGTCTTCAATCAGTATGATTTTGAGATATATTTTGGTTATTGAGAACCAATGGATATTTTGATTATCAGTGATACTTCAGTTGCCAATAGAGAGTTGTTGTGTTCATGATTTTCTATGGATGTTTCTCATGGTGATTTGATGCTTTTATGCATATTTAATGATTTTTCATCATGGATATTTGTTGATCCTTATTATGGTGATTTTGTGGACTTTCTTTATGTTTATGATACCATGAGCATTAGGGTAGGATATCTGCATGTAGTGACAAGAAGTGGCTTGCAATGGGGACCGGGGCCCTAAGAGGCTGCCAGGGTAACTCATTGTAAGTTGATTAATAAGTGATAACATTCACACACTTAATACTAACTAAATGAACCTAAAAAGATAAGAGTTTTGGTTCTTGCCCATGCCTTGAGTGCTTGTATAGGCTAGGATGGGAGTAGAGAGAACGCATGGTTGGGACCTTGCATTCCATAGTATGCCTTGTCAGTATGAAAGGATACTAGTGGCCGCATGAGATCTGTATGGACCCGTGGAGTTTAGCTAACTACCAGGGTAAATTGTACGAGATAAATGTGATGACACTTTCCCGCTTGCATAGTAGGTTCCTACGTGTCATTGTGTGCCTCTGGGAAGTAGATGTTTGTTTTGTGATTGGAACCTTTGAGTTAGTATACTTTTAGGATTCCTGGACTTAAGAGTCGTGTGCTATGTGGTTTTGATAACCTATTTTGGGACTTGAGATTATCTCCTTAGCATGGTGGGAGTGGACCACTTAGGTACCATGTGGTCGGGTGGTAGTGTATTTTCCACTCTTATCATTTGAGATTCATTAAGACTTTGTGGTTAATGCGTCCTTCATGATGGTGAATATGTATCCTTTCATTGATGATTAGCATATGTTAGATGATGATATCTTATGCTTTACTTTTTATGTTAGTAGGATGTTTAGGAGTGACATTCCTACTATGATAATACCGATGATCTCTTTGGTGCTTGGAATGTTACGCACAGAGGGATGGCTAGGATCCACGATGGTCTAATGATGCTATTAACGGTTGGGAGGAATCGTGCACTTAGTTTATTTATTTGATCTTTCTGATAGATGTAATTGGCCTTTATGATGATGTATCATGAGTATTATGTAATTATCTTTACTCTGATGTATCATGGATTGAAATAGGATGATGTACCTTATTCTACATGTGTATATTCTTTTAAGCCTTCATACCCTGTGACATGTATAGTGGATGAATGAGCAGTTTGATATGTAATAACTGAACATTGGACTTATCATATTATTTCATGTGGATGTTGTACTAGATGGATTCATGTAAGTAATTCACGTTAAGGGGATCTTAAAGAATGTAATCTGTTGTATATGTTAAGTTTACTCTTTAGATGGACATTGCTATTGTTTCCGTTATTGTGCATAAGTTGTATGTGGTAGTGATTTTAAAAAAAAAAAAAATGCTACCAAAATTAATGAAATACTAGGTTAATTCTTTGGATCCCTTGACGGGGCATTACATTTGGTATCAGACCCCAAGTTTCTACATTGGGAACTCTGGGTATTTCGAAACAACTAGAACTTGAACTGTTAGGTGTACCTCTTCAACTTGAACTAGGTAAACTGAAACAGAACTTGAACTGTACTTGTATGGTTCTCATACTTTAACCCTTAGTTGACAAAACAAAAAATTTACTTAGACCTAAACATAGAACTAAAATTAGTCTATTGTAACATGTGGCTCTTGATTGTAATAGTACTCTGTACTATTGCAGGATGGTATCTGGGACTAGGTCTTTCGTTAGAGGCTGAGGTAGGGGCCATGGAAGAGGCCATGGTCGTGGCAGAACTGTCAATGCCCATGAGTCTGCCCATGAGGGATCGGTTCGTATAGAGATTAGGGAAGAGCACTCTAATAGGCAGCAGGAAGAGAGCCAAAGAGAGGACCAAGCTGATTCTGAAGAGGTTGGTCTAAGACAGTTGATGCAGACTATTCTAGAACATCTACCTCCTATTCAAGAACAGCCTAAAGTGCATTAGACAGAGCAAGAGCATAGACCCAGATCTAGAAGCCCTCGAAAGGATCATCAGAGGTCAATTGTGTCCACTCAGATGAAGGATCTTTCAAGATCCAAGGTTAAGCCTTTCAATGGGCAAGGGTCTGGTTATGTGGCCGAGTAGTGGCTTATTTCTCTAGACAGGATTTTTGCTATGCAAGACTTTGACAGCAATGTTAAGGCAAGATTTGCGATCACCAATTTAGAGAACTTTGGAGCCACTTGGTGGACAATTGAGGAGAAGAAACTAGGGATCAATATGAGCAGTGTCACTTGGGAACTATTTTTGGAGAGTTTTCGAGAATGATTTCTACCAGAGGAATGGAAACAGCAAAGGGCAGATGAATTTCATAATCTTAAGCAGTGCACTATGTCAGTGACCGAGTATGAGCGTAAGTTTTATGAGCTTATGTCTTTTTCAGGATTCAATGAAAATTCAGCTCAGTTGACACAACATTTTATTAGGGGTTTGAACGACCATATTATTGGGGGTGTCAAAGCATTTGAGCCAAAAACCCTCAAGGATGCGGTACATCGAGCAATCCTTGTTGAGCAAAGCGTCAACCTTGGTCGAGGTGGTTTTGTAGGAGCACCAGCAACATCAGGATCTAAAAGCAACTTTAATTCAGATGGCAACAAGAAGCCTTTCTCTTCTAAGGGAAAACAGTTTCTCCAGCAGTCTCCGCAGACGCAATAACAGAAGGGATTTAATTCTCAGGCTCAAGGTGGTGGCAAGGGTTCTAACTTTAAGAACAATCGCAATGCTCAACGCAATAAACAAAATCAACCCAATCAGCCAGCTCAGAGTAGTCAGTCGTTTGTTAGTAGGAACAGCCAACAACAATCAAATGTACCACCTATGGGTATAGGGTCTGGCAGGAATACAGAATGTTTTTCATGTGGACAGATTGGTCATTATGCAGGTCAGTGTCCACAGCGAGTGTCTTAGTTTTCTAGACCTAGGCCTACAGCCTCAGAGTCTATAGTAGGTGATGCAGGTAGAGCTCATAGAGTGTTTGCAGTAGTTCATCACCGTCAGGCGGATCATCAGGGTATAGTGGTTGAGACCACAGGTGCTATTCAAGGTATATCTTTTTCAATGTTAGTTGATTCAGGAGCTACAGATTCATTTATTTCACCATCTATAGTTTCTAAGTGTAAGCTGGATGCGGTGAAGCAAGATCATGGTTGTCAAGTGGAACTAGCCTCAGGTATCAAGGTCTCCACGAATTCTGTAGTGCATAAGTGTGGGCTTAGCTTAGGAAGTTTTGTTTTGGTAGTGGATCTTCGAGTCATACCCCTTGGTTCCTATGATGTGGTTTTAGGCATGGATTGGCTTGGAACTCATAAAGCCAGTATAGATTTTAGGAAGAAGATAATTATGTGCCAAGATGACCAAGGCAATGATGTAAGGATAGATGGGGTACCAAGGCCTATATCTCTGCTGATGATTTTTGCTATGCAAATGAAGCGAAGTTTCCGTAAAGGATGTCAAATATTTGCTATTATGGTAAATGATCTTGATGAGGAAGATCCTGTGAGGAAGACTTTAGATCACCTGATTTTGCAAGAGTACGCAAATGTTTTTCCAAGTGAGATTCTAGGTATGCCTCCAAAGAGGGATATCGACTTTAGCATTGATTTAGTTCCTGGAGCAGAACCTATTTCTAAAGCTCCTTATCGCATGACTACCCAGGAACTAGGAGAGTTACGTCTTCAGTTAGAGGAACTTTTGGCCAAAGGGAGCATTCGACCTAGTGTATCACCATGGGGAGCTCTAGTGCTCTTTGTGAAGAAGAAAGACGGTTCTTTGTGCTTTTGTATCGATTATAGACAGTTGAACAAGGTGACTATTAAGAACAAGTATCCTTTGCCTAGGATTAATGATCTATTCGATCAGATCAAGGGGGCTATAGTTTTCTCCAAGATTGACCTTAAGTCAGGATACCACCAGCTTCACATTAAGGAAGTTGACATTCACAAGACCGCTTTTCGAACTCGCTATGGCGATTATGAGTTCACAACAGTACCTTTTGGGTTGACTAACGCTCCATCAGTATTCATGAGTTTGATGAATGGTGTTTTTTGATCATATCTGGACAGATTTGTACTTGTGTTTCTTGATGATATATTGATATATTCCAAGAATCAGAAGGAGCATGAGGAACACTTGCAGTTGGTATTGCAGTGTTTGAAAGACAACTAGCTTTATGGTAATGTAGCCAAGTGCGAATTCTCCAAATCAGAGATTCAATATTTAGGGCATGTTATCTTAGGTGATGGTATATCAGTGGATCCTGCAAAGATTCAGGCGATAATAGATTGGCCAACATTGACTAACATGTTAGAGATTCGTAGTTTCATGGGTTTAGCTGGATATTATCATAGATTTGTCCAAAACTTCTCTAGGATAGCACATCCTATCACTTCTCTTTAGAGGAAAGGAAAGAAGTTTGTGTGGATAGAGAAATGTGAGGAAGCATTTCAGAAGCTCAAGGAACTTTTAACGAGTGCACCCATTTTAGCAGTACCTGATCCAGAGGGAGATTTCATGGTGTGTACAGATGCTTCTCTTGAAGGTATTGGGGTAGTGCCAATGCAGAATGGATGAGTGATAGCGTATGAATCACGCAAGCTCAAGGATCATGAGTTAAATTATCCTATGCATGATCTTGAGTTAGCGGCAGTATTTGATGCTTTGACAAGATGGAGACACTTCTTTTTGGGGCACAAATTTGAGCTACATAGCGATCATTGCAGTCTTCAGTATATTTTTACTCAGCCTAATTTGAACGCTCGCCAGAGACGATGGATGGAGTTTCTATGCGAGTATGATTTTGAGGTTAAGTACATTCAAGGTAAGGAGAATGTGGTGGTAGATGCTTTGAGTCGTAGGAGACATGTGGTATCATCTATGACTCTTGGTGTTGATTTGAGGGGTCGGATTCTTCAGGCACTTCCCACGGATTCATGGTATCAGGAAGTGTGCAAAGAGATAGATTCAGGAAGACCCTTGGAAGGAAAGTTTGCAGGCTATGTTCAAGATTCGGATGGTCTTTTGAGACATTTGGGGAGGATTTATGTGCCTTTAATGGATGAGCTTCGCAACTGGATTCTAGCAGAAGCCCATCGTACAATATACTCAGCACACCCAAGTGTTAAAAAGATGCACGCTGATTTGAGACGTTTGTTCTTTTGGTCCGGAATGAAGCGAGATATTGCTGATTTTGTGGCTAGGTGTCTTGAGTGTCAGAGAGTCAAGGCAGAACATCAGCACCCGGCTGGACTCTTGCACCCAAATCTCATTCCTTCTTGGAAGTGGGATATTATTTCCATGGATTTCATTGTAGGATTACCTTTGACAGTTCGTCGTCATGATGCTATCATGGTCATGGTTGATCAGTTGACTAAAGTGGCACATTTTTTCACCTATCAGGTCTTCTTATACAGCAGCTTCTATAGCTAGTGTCTTCATGCGTGACATTGTGAGATTACATGGTATTCCTAGAAAGATCATTTCTGACAAGGATCCTGTATTCACATCTGCATTCTGGACCATGTCCTTATTTGGATCAACAAAACCTTCATGATGTTCAATGTAAATATCTTTATCTGATAAACTTTGAATCCTTTGTATGTAGCATATGTAAGTAAGGTCCTAACACCTTCCAATCTTGCAATAGGAGCAAAAGTTTCTCCATAGTCTATTCCTTCTTCATGAGAGTTTCCTTTGCATACTAGTCTAGCTTTGTTTCTTGACACCATACCATCTTCATTTAACTTGTTTCTGAATACCCATTTAGTTCCAATCACATTTTTATCTCTATGGAACTATGACAAGAAGTAAGTTCTCATATTTATCTCCAATGATTTGATCTGGTGCATGATGCCTCTTGACATACTTGGCTAGCACAAGCTCCTTACCTTTTGAATGACTTGCATTGTTATCTTTTTGTGGTTCAACTTCTGGTTCTAGCTACTCAAGCTTGGTAGCTATTGACTTGGTAGCTTTTTTTTGTAACTTGAGGCCTTGCAACTCAGTTTAAACTTCCTACAACTCAATTACTAAAGACTCTGGAGTAGAAGATTTTTTATTGACAGGTGTACCTAGCACTATATCAGGTTTAATGAAAACAAATCTCCTATAGTCTTCTAGTTCCCTTTTGCTTTCTTCTTCAGTTCCTTCTACAAACTCATCAACTTTCACATGTACACTTTCTATGACTTTGTGAGTAGAAAAATTCAAACATCTATATGCTTTACTCTTGCAAGAATATCCCAAAAATATTCCTTCATCACCCTTCACATCAAACTTACTTTTCTAGATTTTTTCAAAATGTAACATTTTCTTCCAAATACTTTTAGGTAACTTACATTGGGTTTGTAGCCGTACCATAACTCATAGGGGGTTTTGAATGAGTCCTTCTTCAATTGTACTCAGGTCAAGGTATGAACTACAGTGCTGATAGCTTCCTTCCAACATTTGATAGCAATGTTCTTTTCAATCATCAATGTCCTTGCACAATCCATGGTTGATCTATTCCTCCTTTCAGCTATTCCATTTTGCTCAAGAGTTCCAAGTGCTTAAACCTACCTTTTGATTCCTCTTTCAATACAAAAATTATTGAGCTCATGTGAAATGAATTCACCACCTCTATCTGACCTCAAGCGTTTTAGTCTTTTTCTTGTTTCCTTCTCTACTCTAGCCAAATACCATTTAAACTTCTCAAATGCTTCTGATTTCTCTCTTAGGTACATGACAGTCATCATTCTTGAGTAATCATCAACAAAAAAAATGAAGAATTTTTCACCGGTATAGCTTTCAATTCCAATAGGTCCACACAAATTAATATGCACAATTTTTAAAACTTCTTTAGACTAATAGTTCTTACTTTTAAAACTAGTCTTTCCCATCTTGCCAATTTGACAATTCTTGCATAGACCAACCTCAAGTTTCTTTATGTTAGGAATGCCTCTTACTTTCCTGAATTTACTTATTTTCACCAAGTTATCAAAGTTCACATTACAAAACCTCCTATGCCATAACCAACTTTCTTCAACTTGAGCAATAAAGCATCAACATTCACCAAATTCAGGATAAAACAAGTTACCTTTTGTTTGAGTACCTGATCCAATCAATTTTCCTTTTTAATCTAACAGTCTTACTTTTCCATGCATGAATTCCACTTTGAATCCATTATTGAGTAGTTGTGCCACACTCAACAGATTGTGTTTAAGTTCTTCTACCCAATATGCATTATCACATACAAGTTCTTTGGTTAGTGAGATTCCTCTTCTTCCTTTTATGCAACAAGGTTTATTATTACCAAACCTCACACTGCCACCATCATAGTTTTCAAAATGTTCAAACTTAGTTTTATCACCAGTCATATGATGAGAACAATAACTATCTATAGTCCATGTATCATTTTTTTCTCACATGAGAAATAAATGCCATTTCCTCATCATTATTAGATTCATCCTTCACAACAATGAAAACAATTTCAACTTCTTCTTCATCATTAGAATCATTAGAATCCTTAGCCATGAAACATGTTTTCTTACCTTTGTCCTTGAATGATTTGAAGTCTTTCTTGCCATTGCACTTGTGACCTTTCTTCTCATCCTTGTTCTAATTATTTGGGCACCTAGAAGCAATATGTCCAATTTCTTCACAAGAAAAATAGATTAGAGGAACCTTACCTTTGTATTTCCCTTTAGCTCTTGAATATTTCCTTGCTAGCAGAGCTTCAACCACCTCAAGATCACTGTCTAAACTTTGTTCTAATTATTATTCACTATCTAACTAAGAATTCTTTATCTTCTTTCCTTTCTCCTTGAGTGAAATCTTGGCTTCAAATGTTGATTCAATGTTCTTTGCAGCTGGAACGTAATTATCCTAGTTATCTAGCTTGAATGCAGTCAATCTTCTAACTATGGCCTCTATATTTATCTTATGATTTACTTCACATCTTCTTTCTTGAATTGCAGAAACTTTGATTGCATAAATGGGAAGTAGTGTTCTAAGAACTTTACTTATAACTCTTTCCTCCTTGACATCTCCTCCAAAAGTTTTGATTGCACTAACACTTGCTTTAACTCTTTCAACATATTTTACAATGTTTTCATCTTCTCTCATCCTCATTTGATCAAATTGACCTCTCAAACCTTTTGCTTTGGTTCTTCTCACATTATCATTACCTCCAAAGATATCTTTTAGTTTGTTCCACATTTCAAAAGAAAATTTTCAATCCTTGATATCATCAAATTCTTCATAACTTAGGGTAGATGCAATATCTATCATCATGTTGTTGTGAGTCTTCTTTTCAACAATATCATTGATAGATAATATGCCAGTCGGTTCTACATATTTTGCATCAAGGTACTTTAGTCATGTATCACCAATAGAAGTTAGATGAAGTCTCATCAATCCCTGCCATGCTGAGAAGTTGCCCCTTTTAAGTCTTGGAATTTCCCTCTTGTAAGACATCCTGATCTTTAGTTTAGATCCTTGAAATCTTTTCCTACAAACACCAAAATCTTTGATACCAATCATTGGAAATATAGAAAATCTTTGATACCAATCATTGGAAATATAGATGGAGTAACTGAGAGGGGAGGAGGGGGAATTAGTTACCACAACAACAAATCCATAGATCCCTTAGATGTCAAACAAGTTATTGCTATCACTCAGGAAACATTCACAAAAATGTTGTAACTCAATAGATTAACTTGTTACTAATCTTTAAGCATTCATAATTATTAGCATGCATGCAAAAGTAAATAACATGAACACAAGAGACACCAATTTTAACGTGGAAACCTAATATGGGAAAAACCACCAAGTAACTAGCTATTGATTTTCACTCTTTTGAAGTGAGCCTTGTTAGGAACCAACCTTGTTAAAGGTTTACAAACACACTGTTAGGTGTGACCTTGTTAGAGGATTTAATCACCCTGTTAGGAGTGGCCTTGTAAGAGGTCTTTAGAACATTTCAACTAAACCATCACCTTGTTAGAGGATTTACAAAATGGTTGTTAAACCAACTTTGTTAAGAGATTTTGGAATCACTGCTACAATGGTTAGAAAGCAACAATGAAATAACCTAAATAAGATACAACTAAATTTGCTAATTACAGATCTCTATTCTGCACCATTAGATCCTCCTTGATCAAATATAGCTTTGCTACTCCTTAATGATCTCTTATCATCCTTCAAAATTCATTCTCACAATAATCAGTCCACCTTCACATTCATATCACATCAAATTCATTACACTTAAAATTTGCAACTTGACCTCTCATATATGCCATTTAGATGATCAAGTCAACTCAATTACAAGTTATAATTACCTATAATCATTACCATAGTCATTTGGAAATAATATTTAAAAAAATTAAGCATTAAATCATTAACAAATTCCTTTATTGGTCAACTCTACTCGGTAAACACTACTTCAGAAACAATTTCCTGAGTTAACCATCTCAACTCAGTTAGCACTACAAATTTTGCAAAATCCTTTGGCTGTCGAGTGAACTTAGTAAGAACTAAATTTCCTTCACTGACCATGATAGCTCGGTAAGAACTATTTTCTACCACATTTTCCTTTGATGACTGAGTGAGCTCAGTAAACACTGTAAATCTTCTTGTAAACCAACTGAGCTCAGTAAGAGCTAATAGATGACTTGTATGAGATTTTTGTAACATCAAAGACAATAGACAATTGGATAGTTGTATCCAATAGGAAATTTTATTTTATAATATGGATCTTTCTTAGACTTTATATCTTCACTCATTTTCATTTTGTGTCAACATTATTTTCTCTATAAGTCAAAATCTTAGCTCCTCTATAGTCAAGATCCTTCATCCCTCAAGTTTGCATCCCTTTTGAGTTAATTAACAATATATTAGAAGGAACAAAAACCTTTCATGATAGCTTTAGAATATCTTAGGTTGGTTTTAGAATAGTTTAAGCTATATTGTAAGGTGATTTTACACATCTAGACATTAGGTTTATAGTTAATTGAAGTTGCTCATACGTCAAAAATGAAAACACATTCTAGAACTAGAATACAACATGTTTTGGAGGTTTGCATAATATTATAGGGAAGAAGATTGGTACTTTTATATTAGGTGTGAGAGGAATAAATTTTTTACTATTCTTTGGGCAATTAGACCTTTTATGACCTAGACAACATGTAACATAAATTGGATTGATAACCTTTCGTTATGGAGACCTTTAGAACATAGGCCAATTGATTCATTCTTATCCTTTCTTTTCCCATTTATTGTATAAGTCTCCAAGTCACTCCTCATTCATCAGATGAAATTTTTATTGGTATCAAGGAAGAATAAAAGTTATTTCATGTACCTATACAAATTTATCACCACTCTCACATCTTAGGGTACTTGAAATTGTTTGAAAATCTCAAGCTTCAACAAACCCTTCTATAAATTAATATGGAATTAGAATATTTCATACCAAGTGCTATCAATAGTGTTTTTTCTTGAGATGGTTTTGTATTCTAATGTGCCAAATGAATTTGGGAAATACCCTCTTTTACATTATCCCCTTTGCATATTATAAATACTATAAGATTTTCTTTTTATATTTTGGTGTTAGATTCCCTCTTTGTTGTTGTAGGTTCACTTATAATAAGGTTTGGTGAACCCCATATATTTCATACATTATAACTTTTTTTAATTTTTAGATCTTGCACATGTGTGTATTTTCCAATTCTAAACAGAAAAAAATTCTTATTATTTGGCATTTATATGTAATACCTCCCAAATCCTAGTATGTGATCTAGTTGATTTTGTTGCTAAAGTTTTGATTTTACTAAGTAATATAAGATATTTATATGTTTATCTTGTATCTTACATAAGTATGATATTTCTTTAGGTGTTTGCAATAAGGTACATATATAGTCTATTATAGTAGCATATTCATAATGATTTTATTATTTAGTACACTTGATGATGGTCCCATTTGAAAACATATTTATTGTAATAGGTATATTCATAATAGTTGTATGATACCATTTTTTGTATTTATCTCTCCTTATGTGTTGAGGATATTTCAAGACCTTGGTGTGTGTGTGTGTGTGTGTGTGTGTGTGTGGTTATGATTTATTAGATTTTGATTATTGATGGCTATCTATTTATAATGATTGATGGTATTATGGATTGGTTAGGATACTAGATTCTACGCACTTGATGGATACATAGACATTTATATGGCGATTATTAGTTTTTTGTTCTCTATCATAATAGTTACTTTTCATTGGTCATTTATCTTGCTTGTTGTTTGTAGCTATTGATTATGCTATTTTCATATATATGCTTTTACTGATACATGGAACTTTTTATGATCTCACTTTTCACATGATAATTATAATAATTTTAGTATGATCTCTCTAATGATCAAAGATATATGCTATTATTGGACCAACCTGAAATTATACTCTAACTCTTTATTGTGTTAGCATTATTCATGTTGAATATTTATGTGGGATTGTTTTATATCTTTGAATTATTTTTATGATGAGGGATGAAGTCATAGTCTCTTGCCTAGTGGTATCTACACTAATTATTGATCCCCATAATTATTTGTCCTATCTTGATTGATAAATGCATGCATGCATGTATGTATGCACACACACAAATACAAACACACATAAACATGTACACTTCATTTAGTGATAGAGGATTGTAGGTTTTGGTCATCAAATTTTTTTGGACTTATAGGTTTGAGAATCCCCTCAAAAGCCTTGATGCTTGTTGGAAAGAGATAGTGTTGAGGCCCACTTGATTTATTCCTTACCATTTTTCCAATTGAAGATCTATAATGTCCTTGTTTCTTTGGTCAAATTACTGTAATGAAAAATTTTGGTTATTTGTTTCTTGTTTGAGAATGATTGTGATGGAAGCCCATGTTATTGTCCTTTTTATTTTGTTGAAGTCATATGATTTATTCTAATTTTATTTCAATCATGTTTTTTTATGATCACAAATTACTATAAGAAATTTCCTAAGGAAATCTATAAGCTTAATTTATAGAAAAGAAAATCTATACAAAAAGATGTAATCAAATGATTGATCTAATATTTATCAAGTGATAATGAATACCTAATCAATTTAATATTCATTTATTCACTATAGGTAATGCATGCTAACTAAGAGTGATGCAAGAGATAAACTATCCTGTAGAAAAGTTGTAATCACATGTACACGAAAGGTGGATCATCCTAAATTGTACAAAAAAGTATGAGCAACATGTGCAATAATGAGAGCATGATAATGTGATGGAGCAGTAAAGGTGGATCTCACACACAAAGAGGAATGAGATGAAAAATAATTCCATCTCAAGTGGATTTATCCAACACCAAGTGCTAAAATGATATGAAAATGTGTAATGCCCCGCCAAGGGATCCAAAGAATTAACCTAGAATTTCATTAATTTTGCTAGCATTTTTTTTTTTTAAAACATGAAACTAAATACCACATATAAATTATGCACCATAACAGAAGCAATATCAATGTCCATCTAAAAGTAAACATAACATACATAACAGATTACATTCTTTTAAGGATCCCTTAACGTTGAATTACATCTAAACAACTAACATTATTGAATCCATCTAATATAGCAACCTCATGAAATAATAATGATAAATCCAATGTTTACACATTACATTTCAAATGCTCAATCATCCACTGTACATGTTATAGGGTATGAAAAGCTTAAAATAATATACATATGTGAAATAAGGTACATCATCCTATTCTAATCCATGATACATCAAAGTAAAGATAATCACATGATACACTTGATACATCATTCATAGAAGATATATACATCCATCATAAAAGATCAAACATACTAAACTAAGTGCACGGTTCCTCCCAATCGTAAATAGCATCATTAGACCATCGTGGGCCCTAGCCATCCCTACATGCGTAACATTCCAAATCACCGAAGAGATCATCAGTATTAACATAGTAGGAATGTCACTCCTATCATATACTACATCATATGCATAAAGTAATCTAACATGTAAAAAATAAGCATAAGATAACATCATCTAACATATGCTAATCATCAATGAAAGGACACATATCCACCATCATGAAGGACGCATCAGCAACGATGTCTCAATGAATCTCAAATGATAAGAGTGGAAATAACACTACCACCTGACCACGTGGTACCTAAGTGGTCCACTCCCACTGTACTGAGGAGATAATCTCAAGTCCTAGACAGGCTATCCAAAATCACATAGCATAAATCTCTAAAAGTCCAGGAATCCTAATAGTATACTAACTCAAAGGTTCCATCACACAAAACCAGCATCTAATTCTAGAGGCATACAAAGACATGTAGGAACCTACTATGCAAGTGGGAAAGTGTCATCGCATATATCATGTACAAGTTACCCTGGCAGTTAGCTAAACTCCATAGGTCCATATTGATCCTCATGCGGCCACTGGTATCCTCTCATATTGACAAGGCATACTATGGAATGCAAGGTTGCAACCATGCATTCTCTCTACTCCCATCCTAGTCTGTACAAGCACTCGAGGCATGGGCGAGAACAAAACAAGTATCTTTTTAGGTTCATTTAATTAGTATTAGGTGTGAATGTTTTCACTTTTTAACCAACTTACAATGAGTTACCCTGGCAGCCTCTTAGGGCCCCGGCCCCCATTGCAAGCCACTTCCCAACACTACATGCAGATATCCTACCCTAAGCTCATGGAATCATAAATCTCAAAATTACAAAATATAATCCATAATAAGAACATCAAATATGCATAAAAGCATCAAATCTCCATGAGCAAGAATCCATCAAAAATCATGATCACAAAAACTCTCTATTGGCAACTGAAGTATCACTGATAATCAAAAGTATCCATTGGTTCTCAATAACCAAAATATATCTCAATCATACTGATCGAAGACTCCAAAATGGTTGAGTCACAACATGTCACAACATGACATCATCAAGAATAAATCTACATTTTAGTCCCATCATGGCGACTAGAAAATAACCAAGGATAATTGATCGATGAACCAAAAATGGTTAAGTCAAGTGTCTCATACATAAGAATCTCAACTATAACAATCAGTAATTACAAACATTACATAGAGCATTCCATCACATAACCATGGTTGGGTTTATAAAGATCGAGATTAAAACATCATCATGACATCACAATCGCATAACCCCCAAGCCTCTGGTAGACGTCCTATAACTGGTCAACACTAGTCAACCCAAAACCCAAAACAATAGCATAAACAATACACAATGTAAACACATGTTTTGGTTTTGCTAAATTTACATACTTGAATTAAATGTAGAGGTCTCAGTTTACATTTCCAAGTTGGATAATGAATGGAGGAACATTTTGTATGTTTTTCCCAACCCATTTATTGTATTGACTGATAATGGTTTTTCCCTCTAACTCTTAAAATCAATTTTCTAATGTTCTAAATGTATTTTATATACACATTTTGATGATAATGACCCCCATAATTTTCAAAATAATAATTGAAATTCTTTTTATATTCATCTTTCCAAATTAAAAAGATTAAATTGAACCCATATTGCTCAACTATAACTTTATAAAATAATTTGTTATTTAAGAATTACTCTTTAAATTCCAACCATTTATCAATATATTAATTATTTATTATTAATAATGTATATACATATATATTCATACATATATATAAATACATATACATATATAATTATCATTTTATAAAAATGAATTATATAAAAAATTAAATTAACAAAACATATGACAACAGTGCATTACACACAGTGAGTTTAATAACCACCGATCACAATTATATATGCGTCCTGTGGATCGTAGGTACACTGGGGTTACAGATACATTGTAGACTGCAGGTACTCTGTGGTACCGCAATCTACGTGGTCATAGCCATCGGTGGGGGTGGAGAAATAAGTCCCTCCTGCCCCATTCCAAATTTTAATATTTTTTTCATAACATTTTTTAATAAACATTATCATGCGTGAATACAAATCGCGATGCGATTTTAATGAGATTTCACTGTGAAAATTCATTTGACTTTTAAATAAATAAATATATATGTATATATATATAAAGGTATATATGTATATATATATATATACATATAGAGTTTTATCAAATATCACAGCATATAGACACGTATATATATATATATATATATATATATGTATGTATATATGTATGCAGATTCAAAAATATAAACATATATATACACAATTTATTTAAAAATTCCAATTTTCAGAATTTTCCTATAAACTTTTGATCTCAAATTTATCCAATAATACATCTAATAGTTTTGGCTACAATTTAAACCCTAGCCCCATTTTCTTTTTAGATTTATGCAAATAAGATTCTCAAATAAACTTTAACTACCCATATTGAGAATGCATACAATTTAAATAGGAAAATTCTCAAAAGACATATGGAAGAGATGAAGAAGACAAGAAGTGTAAGATGCGGAAATAGCATAAATAAAATCACAAGAATCTACCCAGATTCTAATGCTAATTCACTCTTCCTCAGAAAACTCGCAGAGCAAGCTCCTCCCTTCTTTAGTTCTCGAGTCCTCTAATGCTCCAAATGCTCTCCAAATGCTATGTCTAAGCTTCTAGGAATGCCTGAATATAAAGAGCTCTCAGGAAACACCTAGAATGTCTCTAGAAACAGCTAGAAGGTGTCACCAACTAAGCATGTGTCTTTTCCAACCTTCTAGATGAGTCATAAGGTTGTAGACACCATGTGCTTAATTGATGCACTAACCCCCGTGTTGTTGACATATGAGAAATAGAAAGGTGTGTTAACTCCTAGACAACCTTATAGCTCCAATTTACTTTTTATATAATTTCTATTTAAATTTTTTATAACTTTTATTTTAATTTTTATAACTTTTATTATTATTATTTATTTATTACTTTATTATTATTTTATAATTATTATTAATTTTAATTTCTAATTTTCTTTTATTTAATTCTCAATTAATCCTCATTTAATTAATTATAATCAAAATATCAAAGATCATGATATTTTATATTAATTTTCTCAAATAATTAATTTATTAATTAAGTCTATTTATTAAGACTTAACTAATAAAAAATTCACCATAGACCTCCAAGATAAAATATGAAAAGTCATCATAGAACAATTCACACAAAATCAATCTAAAGGGTTAAAATCACAAAATATGTCATTTGACACATTTGGTGGATAAAATATCTAGATACTTGTCCTACCTCACTAGGATAATTGGTTTAAGGGTTTGGGATTTGGACTTGAGAATTTATCTCCCTTCTCTTATCATTGAGATAGTATAATAGGGTATGCTCATCCCGACAATTCAGGGAAGTTGATGCTCGGTACTTGCAACCTGCATAAAAACCATGCATGTACATCAAATATATATAATTCTAAGCTAAACAGGCAATGGCAGGAAGTGGTGCATCGTGTAGATCCTAACTAGCAGGTGACTGCGACTCCCTTCCTGAACCACATCAGAAATGCCATACAATATGAGCAAACATGCACACCATATACATTCAAGTATGGGGTAGGTATCCATAATAAAACACATGAGATAATAAACCATCTAACTAATCATCAACAATAACTGAAAGCAATGTAATGATCATCATGCATACATGAAATGTAAAGTCTAAATGATCTCATCATATATCCATTGAATCCATAACATAATATCTGATAGTGTCAAAACAATACTACTAATCCATCAACATAAAGCTAGTCTAACATAGTCTGATAATAATAGCAACAATATGTCCAGAAAGATGTGAACGAGGGCAGGCACTACATCCACCCCGCTTGGATTAGGCTTACTCCTGGAAGCCTACAAACAAGTAGGGATATAACTCCTGTAATCTAGTTGCATCCTCCCATGTAGTTGAAGAATCATCAGTAGGGTCCCATTGGACCCTTAACTACTCGATGGTTTGACCCCTAAGGGTCCACTCCCATTGCTCCAGAATAAGAACTGGCTCCAAAGCCAGCTACCCGTCCTCTACCCGCAATGCATTCCAATCAAGAACATGTACAACATCAGGAATATACTGCCAAAGTACTAAAACATGAAAAACATCATGAATGTGAGCTAGGCTGGGTGTTAGAGCAAGGCAGTAAGCAACCAGGCTAATCCTCTCTAGAATCCCGAATGGTCCCACAAAGCGAGGTGCTAGCTCAGAACCCTTTCCGTATCGGATCTGACTCTTTCATGAACGCACTCTCAAGAAAATCTTATCACCCACAACAAACTACTTATTTGTCCTATGAGCATCAGCATACTTCTTTTGCCTATCCTGTGTCGTAGTCAAGTGCTCATGAATATGCACTACCTGTTGCTCCATATCACGAAGCATCTCAGGACCCAATAGGATGTGATCCTCAAGACTGTCCCAACTCAATGTTGTATGACAAAGACATCCATATAATGCCTGAAATGGTGTCATGCCAATAGAACTATGATACCCATTGTTGTAAGAAAACTCCACTAGGTAGAGATAGTCCTCCCAATGTGTCTTCCTATACATCACGTACATCTGTAGCATATCCTCCAAAACTTGATTCACCCTCTCTATCTGTCAAACTAGAGTTTAATTGCGCTCCAAGCTCATGTTGCAATGATGTCCATAATGTAGATGTGAATACAGGATCCCTGTCAAAAATGATCTTTCGAGGAATACCATGTAATCTCACAATGTCATGCATGAAGACATTGGCTATAGAAGCTACTGTGTAGGAAGACCTGATCGGTGAAAAATGTGCCACCTTAGTCAACTGATCAACGATGACCATGATAGTATCATGACGATGAACAGTCATAGGTAATCCTACAATAAAATCCATGGAGATGATATCCCACTTCCAAGAAGGAATGAGATTTGGCTGCAAAAGTCTAGCCAGGTGCTGATGTTCTGCCTTAACTCTCTGACGCTCAAGACACCTAGCCACAAAATAAGCAATATCTCGCTTCATCCTAGACCAAAAGAACAAACATCTCAAATCAACATGCATCTTATTAACACCTGGATGTGCTGAGTAAGGTGTATGATGAGCTTTTGCTAGAATCAAGGTGTGAAGCTCATCCTATAATGGCACATAAATCCTCCCCAAATGTCTCAAAAGACCATCTGATTCTCGAACGTAACCTAAAAACTTACCTTACAAAGGTCTTCCTGAATCTATCTCTTTGCACACTTCCTGATACCAAGAATCCATAGGAAGTGCCTGAAGAATCTAACTCCTCAAATCCACACTAAGAGTCATAGATGATACCACATGTCTCCTGTGACTCAAAGCATCCGCCACCACATTCTCCTTTCCCTAAATGTACTTAACCTCAAAATCATACTCGCATAGAAATTTCATCCATCACCTCTTGCGAGCATTCAAATTAGGCTAGGTGAAAATGTACTGAAGACTACGATGATCACTATGTAGCTCAAATCTGTGCCCCAACAAGAAGTGTCTCCAACTTGTCAAAGCATGAACTACTGCTGCTATCTCAAGATCATGTGTAGGATAGTTTAGCTCATGATCCTTGAGCTTGCATGATTCATATGCAATCACCCATGCATTTTGCATCAACACTACCCCAATCCCTTTAAGAGAAGCATTTGTACACACCATGAAATCACCTTCTAGATCAGGTACAGCTAAAATTGGTGCATTGGTCAAAAGCCCCTTGAGCTTCTGAAAAGCTTCCTCACATCTCTCTGTCCATACAAACTTCTTTCCTTTCCTCTAAAGAGAAGTGATAGGATGTGCTATCCTAGAGAAGTTTTGGACAAATTTGTGATAATAACCAGCTAGGCCCATGAAAGTATGAATCTCTGACACATTAGTCAGTGTAGGCCAAACTATTATTGCCTGAATCTTTGTAGGATCCACAGAAATACCATCACCTAAAATAACATGCCCTAAATAATGAATCTTCGATTTGAAGAATTCGCACTTAGCTACATTGGCATAAAGTTGATTGTCTCTCAAATACTGTAATACCAACCGCAGGTGCTCCTCATTCTCCTTCTGATACTTAGAATATATCAATATGTCATCGAGAAACACAAGTACAAACCTATCCAAATAAGATTGAAACACACCATTCATCAAAATCATGAAAATTGATGGAGCATTAGTCAACCCAAAAGGTACCACTGTGAACTCATAATGCCCATAGAGAGTTCGAAAAGTGGTCTTGCGAATGTTTGCTTCCTTAATGCGAAGCTGGTGGTATCTTGACTTAAGGTCAATCTTAGAGAATATTGTAGCTCCCTTGATTTGATCAAATAAGTCATCAATCCTAGGCAGAGGATACCTGTTCTTAATAGTCACCTTATTCAACTGTCTGTAGTCAATACAAAGGTGCAAAGAACTATCTTTCTTCTCCACAAAGTGCACTGGAGCTCCCCATGGTGATACACTAGGTCGAATGCTCTCTTTGGCCAGAAGTTCCTACGTAACTCACCCAATTCCTATGTAGTCATGCGATAAGGAGCTTTGGAGATAGGCTCTGCTCCAGGAATCAGATCAATACTAAAATCAATGTCCCTCTTCGGAGGCATGCCTGGAACCTCACTTGGAAAGACATTTGCATACTCTTGTAAAATTGGGTGATCTAAAGTCTTCCTCATAGAATCTTCCTCATCAAGATCATTTACCATAACAGAAAATATCTAACATCCCTTATGGAAACTTTGCTTCAATTACATAGAAAAAATCATTCGCAAAGATATAGGCCTTGGTATCCCAACTATCTTCACATCATTCCCTTGGTCATCTTGGCACATAATAATCTTCTTCCTTCAATCTATACTAGCTCTATGAGATCCAAGCCAATCCATGCCTAAAACCACATCATAAGAACCAAGGGGTATGACTTGAAGATCCACTGCAGTATCAAAGATTCCTAAGCTAAGCCCACACTTATGAACTATAGAGTCTGTGGAGACCTTAATGCATGAGGCTAGTTCCACTTACCAACCATGATCTTGCTTCACCGCATCTAGCTTACACTTAGAAACTATAGATGGTGAAATAAATGAATCTATAGCTCTTGAATCAAACAATACTAAAAGAGATATACCTCGAATAGCACCTGTGGTCTCAACCACTATTCCCTGATGATCTGCCTGATGGTGATCTACTACTGCAAATACTCTATGAGCTCTACCTGGATCACCAACTGTAGGCTCTAAAACTGTAGGCCTAGGTCCTAGAAACTGAGGTGCTCACTATGGACACTGAGCTGCATAATGTCCAATCTGACCACATGAAAAACATTCTATATTTTTGCCAGATCCGCTACCCATAGGTGGTACATTTGATTACTGACGACTGTTCCTGCTAACAAAAGATTGGTTGCTCTGAGCTGGCTGATTGGGTTGATTTTTTTTATTGCGTTGAGAATTATGGTTGTTCTTGGAGTTAGAACCTTTGCCACCACCTTGAGCCTAAGAATTTGATCCCTTCTATTTTTGCATCTACTGAGACTACTACTGATATTGTATCCCCTTAGAAAAAGAAGACGTCTTGTTACCACCTAAATTGTAGTTGCATTTAGATTCTAATGCTGTTGGCGCTCCTACAAAACCTCCTTGACCAAGGTTGACACTTTGCTCAACAAGGATAGCTCGACATACCGCATCCTTGAGAGTTTTTGGCTCAAATACCTTGACACCCACAATTATACAGTTATTCAAACCCCTAATAAAGTGTTGTGTCAACTGAGCTGAATTTTCACTGAATCCTAAAAAAGACATGAGTTCATAAAACTTATGCTCATACTCTATCACTGACATAGTATACTGTCTGAGATTATGAAATTCATCTGTCCTTTGCTATTTCCATTCCTTTGGTAGGAATTGTTCATAGAAACTCTCTAATAATAGTTCCCATGTGACATTGCTCATATCGATTCCCAGCTTCTTCTCCTCAATTTCCCACCAAGTGGCCCCAAAATTCTCCAAATTGGTGATCACAAATCTTGCCTTGACATTGCTATCAAAATCTTGCATGGAAAAAATCCTGTCGAGGGAAATAAGCCATTGCTAGACCACATAACTAGAGCCTTGCCCATTGAAAGGCCTAACCTTGGATCTTGAAAGATCCTTCATCTAAGTGGACACAATGGACCTCTGACGATCCTTCTGAGGACTCCTAGATCTGGGTCTATGCTCTTGTTCTGTCTGATGTACTTTGGGCTGATCTTGAATAGGAGGTAGATGTTCTAGAATATTTTGCATCATCTGTCTCAAACCAACCTCTTTAGACTTAGCTTGGTCCTCTCTATAGCTCTCTTCCTACTGCCTACTAGCATGCTCTCCTCTACTCTCTTCATGAGTTGATCCCTTATGGGCAAACTCATGGACACTGATAGTTCTACCATGACCATGGCTTCTACCACGACCTCTAATAGAAGACCTAGTCCTAGATACCATCCAAAAATAGTACAAGTACTATTACAATCAAAGACACATGTTTGCGAAAGACTAAGTTCAATTTTAGTTTGTCTATGTTTAAGTTTAAATAAAATTTCTAGTTTTGAAACTAAGTGTTGAAGTATGAAAAATATACAAGTAACAGTTCAAGTTCTATTTTAGTTCACCTAGTTTCAAGTCTGAAAAGATACACTTAATAGTTCAAAGTTTCTAGTTGTTCCAAGATACCCAGAGCTCCCAATGTAGAAACTCAGGCTCTGATACCAAATGTAATGCCCCACCAAGGGATCCAAAGAATTAACCTAGAATTTCACTAAGCTTGGTAGCATTTTTTTTTTTTAAAACATGAAAGTAAATATCACATATAACTTATGCAACATAACGAAAACAATAGCAACGTCCATCTAAAAGTAAACATAACATACATAACAGATTACATTCTTTAAGGATCCCTTAACGTTGAATTACATCTAAACAACTAACTTTATTGAATCCATCTAATATAGCAACCTTATGAAATAATAAAGATAAGTCCAATGTTTACACATTACATTTCAAATGCTCAATCATCCACTATACATGTCACAGGGTATGAAAAGCTTAAAAGAATATACATATGTGAAATAAGGTATATCATCCTATTCTAATCCATGATACATCAAAGTAAAGATAATCACACGATACACTTGATACAACATTCATAGAAGATATATACATCCATCATAAAAGATCAAACATATTAAACTAAGTGCACGGTTCCTCCCAACTATAAATAGCATCATTCGACCATCGTGGGCCCTAGCCATCCCTCTGTGCGTAACATTCCAAATCACCAAAGAAATCATTGGTATTAACATAGTAGGAATGTCACTCCTATCATATAATACATCATATGCAAAAAGTAATCTAACATGTAAAAATAATCATAAGATAACATCATCTAACATATGCTAATCATCAATGAAAGGATACATATCCACCATCATGAAGGATGCATCAGCCACGATGTCTCAATGAATCTCAAATGATAAGAGTGGAAAAAAAACTACCACACGACCGCATGGTAACTAAGTGGTCCACTCCCACTGTGCTGAGGAGATAATCTCAAGTCCCAAATAGGCTATCCAAAATAACATAGCATAAATCTCTATAAGTCTAGGAATCCTAAAAGTATACTAACTCAAAGGTTCCATCATAAAAAACTAACATCTAATCCTAGAGGCACATAAAGACATGTAGGAACCTACTATGCAAGCGAGAAAGTTTCATCGCATATATCATGTACAAGTTACCCTGGCAATTAGCTAAACTTCACGAGTCCATATTGATCCTCATGCAGCCACTGGTATCCTCTCATACTGACAAGGCATACTATGGAATCCAAGGTCGCAACCATGCATTCTCTCTACTCCCATCCTAGTTTGTACAAGAACTCAAGGCATGGGCGAGAACAAAAAAATTATCTTTTTAGGTTCATTCATTTAGTATTAGGTGTGAATATTTTCACTTTTTAACCAACTTACAATGAGTTACCCTGGTAGCCTCTTAGGGCCCTGACCCCCATTGCAAGCCACTTCTCGACACTACATGCAGATATCCTACCTTAAGCTCATGGAATCATAAATCTCAAAATCACAAAAGATAATCCATAATAAGAACATCAAATATGCATAAAAGCATCAAATCTCCATGAGCAAGCATCCATAGAAAATCATTATCGCAATAGCTCTCTATTGGCAACTGAAGTATCACTGATAATCAAAAGTGTCCATTGGTTCTCAATAACCAAAATATATCTCAATCATACTGATCAAAGACTCCAAAATGGTTGAGTCAAAACATGTCACAACATGATATTATCAAGAATAAATCCACATTTCAGTCCCATCATGGCGACTAGTAAATAACCAAGGATAACCGATCGATGAACCAAAAATGGTTAAGTCAAGTGTCTCATACATAAGAATCTCAACTATAACAGTCAGTAATTACAAATATTACATAGAGCATTCCATCACGTAACCATGTTTGGGTTTATAAAGATCGAGATTAAAACATCATCATGACATCACAATCACATAGCCCCCAGGCCTCTGGTAGACGTCCTATAACTGGTCAACACTAGTCAACCCAAAGTCAAAAACAATAGCATAAAAAATACACAATGTAAACACATGTTTTGGTTTTGCTAAATTTACATACTTGAATTAAATGTAGAGGTCTCAGTTTATGTTTCCAAGTTGAATAATGAATGGAGGAACATTTTGTATGCTTTTCCCAACCCATGTATTGTATTGATTGATAATGGTTTTTCCCTCTAACTCTTAAAATCAATTTTCTAATGTTCTAAATGACTTTTATATACACTTTTTGATGATAATGACCCCCATCATTTTCAAAATGATAATTGAAATTCTTTTCATATTCATCTTTCCAAATTAAAAAGATTAAACTGAACCCATATTGCTCAACTATAACATTATAAAATAATTTGTTATTTAAGAATTACTCTTTAAATTCCAACCATTTATCATTATATTAATTATTTATTATTATTAATTTATATACATATATATACTTATATATATATATATATTTATACATATATATAAATACATATACATATATAATTATCATTTTATAAAAATGAATTATATAAAAAATTGAATTAACAAAACATATGACAATCGCACATTACACACAGTGAGTTTAATAACCATCAATCACAATTATATATGCATCCTATAGATCGTAGGTATACTGCGGTGGTAGGTACACTGCAGACCATAGGTACTCTGCAGTACCACAATCCGCATGGTCATAGTCATCGGCAGGGGTGGGGAAATAAGTCCCTCCCACCCCATTCCAAATTTTAATACTTTTTTCATAATGTTTTTAATAAACGTTATCATGTGCGAATACAAATCGCAATGCAATTTTAATGAGATTTCACTGCGAAAATTCATTTGACTTTTAATTAAATAAATAAATATGTATATATACATATGTATGTATATATACATATGTATGCATATATATATAAAGGTATATATGTATATATATGTGTATATATTTACACATACAGAGTTTTATCAAATATCACAGGATATAGACACGTATACATATATATATATATATATATATATATATATATATATATATATATATATATATATATATATATATATATATATATATATATATATATATATATATATATGTATGCAAATTTGAAAATATAAACATATATATACACAATTTATTCAAAAATTCCAATTTTCAAAATTTATCTAATAATACATCTAATGGTTTTGGTTACAATTTAAACCCTAGCCCCGTGTTCTTTTTAGATTTATGCAATTAATATTCTCAAATAAACTTTAGCTACCCATATTGAGAATGCATACAATTTAAATAGGAAAATCCTCAAAAGACATATGGAAGACAGGAAGAAGACAGGAAGTGCAAGATGCGGAAATAGCATAAATAAAATCACAAGAATCTACTCAGATTCTGATGCTAATTCGCTCTTCTTTAGAAAACCTACAGAGCAAGCTCCTCCCTTCATCAGAGTTCTCGAGTCCTCCAATGCTCCAAATGCTCTCCAAATGCTATGTCTAAGCTTCTAGGAATGCTTGAATATAAGGAGCTCTTAGGAAATAGCTAGAATGTCTCTAGAAATAGCTAAAAGGTGTCACCAACTAAGCATGTGTCTTTTCCAACCTTCTAGATGAGTCATAAGGTTGTAGAAACCATGTGCTTAATTGATGCACTAACCCCCATGTTGTTGACATATGAGAAATAGAAAGGTGCGTTAACTCCTAGACAACCTTATAACTCCAATTTACTTTTTATATAATTTCTATTTAAATTTTTTATAACTTTTATTTTAATTTTTATAACTTTTATTATTATTGTTTATTTATTACTTTATTATTATTTTATAATTATTATTAATTTTAATTTCTAATTTTCTTTCATTTAATTCGCAATTAATCCTCATTTAATTAATTATAATCAAAATATCAAAGATCATGATATTTTATATCAATTTTCTCAAATAATTAATTTATTAATTAAATCTATTTATTAAGACTTAATTAATAAAAAATTCACCATAGACCTCCAAGCTAAAATATGAAAACCCATCATAGAACAATTCACACAAAATCAGGCTAAAGGGTTAAAATCACGAAATATGTCATCCGACACATTTGTTGGGTAAAATATCCAAATACTTGTCCTACCTCACTAGGACAATTGGTTTAAGGGTTTGGGATTTGGACTTGAGAATTTATCTCCCTTCTCTTATCATTGAGATAGTATAATAGGGTATGCTCATCGTGGCAATTCAGGGAAGTCGATACCCAGTACCTACAACCTGCATAAAAACCATGCATGTACATCCAATATATATAATCCTAAGCTAAAGAGGCAATGGCAGGAAGTGGTGCATCATGTAGATCCTGACTAGCAGGTGACTACGACTCTCTTCCTTAACCATATCAAAAACTCCTTACAATATGAGCAAACATGCACACCATACACATGCAAGTATGGGGTAAGTATCCATAATAAAACACATGAGATAATAAACCATCTAACTAATCATCAACAATAACTGAAAGCAATGTAATGATCATCATGTATACATGAAATGTAAAGTCTAAATGATCTCATCATATATCCACTGAATCCATAACATACTATCTGATAGTGTCAAAACAATACTACTAATCTGTCAACATAGAACTAGTCTAACATAGTCTGATAATAATAGCAACAATATGTCCAGAAATATGTGAACAAGGGTAGGCACTACAAAATGTTAGAGTAACGAATATATTTAATTACATTAATTAAATTATCTTTACTCCTTTCTTAAGATTTCCCTTTATGCACTTGAATTTTCATTTAATAATTAAATAGTAATTATTAAATTCCTTTAAGCTCTTAGGGTTTTCCTCTCAAGGTTCACCTTTTAGGTTTTAGTATCTCCTTTTATGAGGATTGAGCTCTTATATTTTCTACTCATTCTTTTAGTCTAATAATGTAGACTTGTGTATTGTCAAATCTTTCCTTCTCTTGTATTTACTTCTTTGTGACAAGTTTTTCCATGCAAGTGTTATACTGGATCTATGGATTTGTATTTCTCAAATCCTTCATGGTATCAAAGATGAATCTATTGCAATTTGTTCATTATTAAAGAAAATAGTAATAAGGGTTTTTTGGATTAGATTTGGTATTTTTTTATACAAATAGGGGGCTCACTATTTTTTGGTGTAGTTTGAGAAAAGATAGACCTCATTATTGAGCTTACAACATCCAAAACCCCCATTTTGAAATAGAGTAAGTCATATTTGGACAAATTTCAGAAAAGAGACAAATTGTTTTTGTCTAAAAGGGTTGTACAGATATGACAAACAACTCAAGGTGATTTTTTTGCAAAAAAAATAATTTAGATTTTATAAAATGTAGCATGTTATAGAAAACATACCACAAATGTGAGCAATGACCGCCACCATGCCTTCGTCGAGCAACACCCATCAATGGTCACACCACTGCAAGCTCTAGCCTGCCCCACTCTTCTTTTCTCTCTAGAATCTACAACCCCTCCTAAAGAAATCCACACACACACCATGTGAGCTCTTCTTGGAGTCTTTAGTACCTGTTTGTGGTCATATGGTTGATTCAAGAGCTTATTTTCTTAAGCTACTAGGGGTTCTTTCATGCCTTTTTTTTGCTTTTGAAGAGCCTATTAGTATTTTTGTGATATCTTGAGCATATAGAGGAGTTTGTTGATAAATATTACAATAGTAGAAAACTCTTTCCAAGATAATCATAGTGGTGTAGGTTTAACTATATTTTTTCTACCTCTTGGTACCTTATTTTCAATCAAATCCATTTAATCTCTATTTCCTTCTAGGGGGCCTAATTTCCTCATGTTAGCTTTGATTTTACATTTGACAGAAGTACCAAAAAGCTGCTCTTGAGATCTTTACAATCCTCCTCTCTTTTCATCATTTTTTTTCAATTGTACACATGATACTTATTTGAATATTTTTTATCTTCTCATTGTATAAAAATTCTTTCTAGTTGTTTGGATTTGATTTTTTGCATTGTGGGGGATTTTTTTTTTTCTTGTTTATGTCATTTACATCATTAAACTAGAATTATATCAAAAAAAACACCTTATAAATAAAAAGTCAAGACCTCTTCTTGTCTAGAACTTTTGACCCCACATAACTATCAAACATGAAAAACCCTGATGACACAACTTCTCCATTTAAAAGGGTTCTGATCTTGTTTTGATGAAGTGAAACTAATTTTATAGAGGTTCTTTGAGGATGAAATGCAAGAAAAATATGGATGAGGCAATGGGATTGATTTCTTTTCAAGTATTAGAGAGTTTGTAGTTTCATCTTGATGGGTACAATACCCCTTGAGGGATGTGGACTAAGCTTGAGGGCTTTTTTGTACTATTAATGAGCTCTAGGCACTTCAAATTAAGGTAGATCTTACCTCTCTTATACCAAAATATTTTCCATCCATTGAGGAATTTCTGATGAATTCATTAAAAAATATCTTTAGTACAAGGTTGTGGAAAGAACAAGACTAATATGGAGTGTATTTACCTGATTCTTTCTAATATTTGTGGGAAATTTCAGATTTTTTCTACTTGTTATTCCACCAAGGATTCTTTGGGTTCTCAATTTACCTTTCCATCCTTTGAGGTTTTCTATGACTTTTTGACTTGAGAGAATTCTAAGATATCTTAGTTAATTTTTCTTATAAAATTAAAGAATCTATTGGTGGTTTTCAACTATTAAGCAAAAAAACTTAATACAAAGATAATAAAAGATCACAACAATATAAGGATTAGCTACTTCCCATAAAAAATTATATGTGTTTTATATCTAGATCCAACTTCAACAAAATCAAATAGATTTTCTACTCTTTAGGCTCTATAGAACCAAGGCGGGTATACCTAAGGGATGGAAGATTTTTAATCTAATACCATGGACATATTTTGTTCATTTCATAACATTTTGCAACAATACACATCCCTTAACATGGATTTGGTCACAATTCTTCTTAGGTTTGCAAGTAATTCTAGCAATAGCAGCTAACTAAGACTCATAAATGAAATGCAAACAAGTACTGACCAACATTGATATTCTTCATACAATAAAGTAAAATTATTTTTTAATTTTAAGCTTGATGTTCTTTCATGATCTTTCATCTATAGATTGAATTAATAGATCAATGCCTCATTCATTGGGATTCAGAGTCTATTCAATTTCTAGATCTAATTGATTGCATTACAATTAATACTATCAGCAATTCTCACTAAAAATAATTCTTATAGACATACTTCTTATTACAATGGAAACCATATCAATCTCACTAAATCATTGACTTAATTCCTTGAATTAAAAGCAATAGTGAATTGACATACAACTTGATTGAATTGCATTTAATTGAACAAGCCTTGCTCATACAATTTCAAAATAACCAAGTAACAAAAATGGAGACAAGATTCAACCAAGAACAGATATGGGGACAATGCATCTTTGTGTTAATTTCTTTTGAAAATTATATACAATTGAGAAAAACTCAAAATGACTCAAGATAAAACATCTAGATCCTGCCAAATTAATGTATTCTCGGATACTTGTAGAGAAAACATATCACAAAGTTTACACTAAGAAAACTAGACCGAACAAGATTAGTAAAACTAAAGTATGCAATAACTTAGACCCTTTCTCTAGCCCTAGAATCTCACTTATATACTGTGAGATGCAACAAGCTTTAGGCATAGAGAATTGATAGCCATCCTTTAGACAAAATATTTTTACATTTGTTACTATCATGAGAGACAAAATTTCATGCAATAGAAAAAACTCCACATCATAATATTCTTTTGGTGGGCCCATTTTTTGTTACACTTTCAAATGCTAAAAATTCTAGGATTCGCTCTTTTATTATTTTGATTCCTTAGAATATGTAGCCATCAGGTTTGGTAATGATGTATCTGGCTCTGATTTGTGCATCTTCACTTCAAATCAAGGCTCTCCACTTCCATCATCATGAATTGTTAAGACAATAATTGTTTTTGAGTTCTTGGCTGCCACATCATTAGTTTGGTCCCCCAAGCTAGCAATTGTGATTCGTTATTTTGAAACTATTACAGAGGGTGATTATTCTCTTTTTCCTTCTTCTACTAAAGTGTCATTTTCTTGATCCTCCTCCTAGCCAACACCCTTTATTTTTTTCTCCATCTGTTCTAAAGACATAAGGTCTTCCCTCCATTTGTTGAAAATAATATCATCAGGCCAATCAAAATTAAGGATTTCATGTTTCTTTTTTATTACAAAGCCTCCTAATTTGTCTATTTCAACAAATTCTTTTCTGATGGCATTATAGAATAGTTGCACTTTGACATATTCTTCATTAGTCATGGACCACAACACATGTCCTTTTTCATTAATAACTTCGTTCATTCGATGACAAAGTAAATCATCCAATTCCTTCCCCCACTCTTCTTTTTCTTTTATCTTATCAACCCTTTTGAGTACACTAGGGAAAAGATCAAATTTTTCTCCTATATATTTTGAGAAAAAAATTATTATTCTTTTTTGGATAGAAACCTTTTTATCATCAAATTCTATCAAATTATTTGTCATATCAAAAGTCTTCTCTATTTTCTCACAAGATAATTGGATAATTGAGATACACATGAGAGTAATATATTTATCTCTCTCACTCCATTTTTGAACAATGGGCTTGAAAATGTCTTCAACACTTTTTATTTCATCCCACATATTAAGGATCCCCACCAACTGGTCATAGAACACTGGCTAGTCAATCTTATCTACTAAGTATAAGTTTATTTTTCTGATCTTTTCTTCTTACTGATTATTTAGCTCAACCTGCATTTCCCATTACTTTATTCTTTTCTTCTTCAATTTATTCTATGGTGTAAAATTTAGGTCTCTATGGGGTATCAGACAACTCAACAATTGGAGTGGATTTGAATGGTTCAATTGGGGGATAGGGATATACGATCCTAGGTTTCCTATATTCTCTCATTTTCTTTCCTAGCTATTTATCCATTTGGGATACTTGATTTTCCAATGGTTTTATCTTCTTTCCTATTTCCTCATATGCCTTTAGTATTTCTTCAAACTTGGCATTGAGCTCTAGGAATATACTTTTTTCTTTCCCAGCTACCACTATCCAAAAAGCTACCATCTCTTCAGTCATCTCGCTAATTTCTTCATAGTCAAATTCTTCTACTCTATAAATTATGAGGGTTCCTACATGCTTAGCTTCTAATATTTCTTGCATCCTAGTTTTATTTCTTTTTTCAATAGACTAGATTACTAGAAGTTGGTGATCATTGCTAAACTTCATTCCTGTATTTGCTTGCAATATTTCTTCTTTAGTTTTATATTGCACATTCTTTTCTAATCTAATAGAATCAAATATCATAGCATTAGCTATGTCCCACTTAGGTAGAACCAAAACTCCTAACTCTTTAACTAACTGTGTCCTGGCCTTAGGTGTTAATTGGGAAAAATCCTCCAAAATTTTAGTTTTAACCTTCTCCTTTATTTCAAAATCCAATTTATTTGGTTGCTCTACTTTTATTGTTTTAAATTTTGCCTCAAAGTTGCCTATATTTCTCCTCCATAAAAATTGTGCAAAAGCCCTAGACTTTACAAAATTTTCATCATCTATAAACTTCTAGGATTCTTGGACAATTATTGGATAAATTTCCTTACCTCTATAATCAGCAATAATAAGGTCAAGAGATGACATAGGAGGCTCTTCAGACATTCCCCCTTCAATATCAGTAGTACTACCAATAATATCTCCCTCCCCACCAATTTTCCTCAGTTGTTCTCTTAGAGATGCCTCATCATCTACTCTGAGTGGGGTCTGGGATGGTGAATACTCTCTTGCTTGAGAGGAGAATCCTTGTTCTAGCCTCTGTCTCTTGGGGGCACTTGTGTCAAATGGGCTTCTTGATCTTAGCCTCTTGTAAGGAGGGACATTATGTACACTTTGAACTACAACATATCCAACCCTTCTTTGCAATGTACATTTTCCTAGATTCACAACCATTCTACTATTTATTCTCCTTTCCACATCAGTAGATTTATCTGGATACACTTTTTCCAAGATATCCTTCTTCTAATTCAAAGCTTGCATTATTCCAAGAAAATTGTTCATCAAAACATCCATTTTGGCTCCCTGATATTTTTTATCTTTTAGGGGGTCATATTTGGGCTCAAAAGAATTGATGAAGTCTAGAACCTTACTATAAACTACCCATTTTTCTTTTCTAATTTTGTTCTTATAATGACAATACATTTCTAATGACATCCTCTAGGAAGTACACAGTTTGTATATGAGCTTTAGCTTTACTCCTTTCACTAAGTAGGTCATAGAATCCTTTTGGATTAATGTAGTAGGCATGTGACTAGGCCATTTGATACTTATCCAAAAATATGCCCAAATTTTGCCATCCTTTCTTAACAAAAAAAAATCATGCACCACAGTGACAACAAGAAAAAATGTGCCTTTACCTTTTCCACGAAGATCCTTGTCCTCAACTAACCTAATTTGTCATAAAAAATTTACAATTCCCATCGTTAAGGGCACCTGATAGGTTAATACATGAATCTTTCCCAAAATATATAAACTTTGAAAATAGTGGAAATAGGGTATAGGATGATATCTCCCCAATTATGACTGACCAATAGCCCCTTGGCATGATCCTTAGGTCTTATCAATTCTAAAAAAGGTTGTGGTATCCTCAGACTGTCCCCTCTCAAAAGTAGTCTAAGCCTTGAAGCAAAATACCTAACAAATCTAATATAACTAGCATTTGTGACTTGTTTGCTCCATAACTGAACTGGGAGTTTCTCTCCATCCCTTTCTAATTCCAACTTCATCTCATTGGAGAAGAAATTTACTCCTTCATATAGACATATATACATCAAAAGAGAATACTAGTAGAAAGGCCTATTTAACTTACCTTGAGCTATCCCAATCAAACCATTGTGTATTTCCTTAGCCAAGTAGGTGGCAAAATCAAGAATTGAGCTCATTCCAAATTACAGGTTCTGAGCTATGATGAGGACAACAGAGCTTTGAATATAGTCTTTTTCATCCATTCCAAATATTTTACATAAAGAAAAATATAAGGCCTATGCCCCAAGATTAAAATATTTCTTCATCAAGGGCTCTAGGGTGTTTAGTGTAACCAAAGGCAATGATCCAATCTTGACAAAATGTTGTTACAATTGTCCTCCCCTTAGGTATACCTTATGTGCATCATACCTTTCTTGGAATTCTTCCATATCAATTTTTCATGGATGACATGGTTGGGGTTAAGCTTGAACACCTCTCTAATTAGTGTGGGTGAAACCCTAAAGAGGTTATCCCCTACATGGTTTTTTACAATTCTAGCAATTGGGTCATATATGTTGGCCATGTCAGTTAATAGGTCACTATCAAAAAATACCCTAGGAATGACCAATTTGCCAATATCAAACTCCCACACATCACTCATTGGGGTGTCCAAGTTATGTTTTGCAATTTTTTTTTTAAACAATTCCAAACCCCCCATTGAAATTTGTTCATCTCTCTAGTAATTGGCTTTGTCATAAAAACCCTCAATGACTAGCAACCTAGGGTTTTTTGGAATGAAGTCTCTACCCTTTGTTAATTCATTGACAGAGGGAGGAATTTGCATAAGAAAATCATCATGAATAGATCTTAGTCCACTAAACTATAAAAATCCTTATGAGGAGACATCTTCAATTTGATTTAGCACAATTATAATTTCTTAATTTTCAAGAGTTACAAACCACTTACTTGTTGATTCCTACTTTCTTTTCTCTATGAATTTCTCTGTAAATCACTAAAAACCTTGGAGAATCTTGTACCCTAGCTTTGGAAAACTTTTCACTTTGATAATTCACAATTGTGTAGCTCAGTAATGGAGAATTTAAATTATATTATAGTAATAAACTCGCATAAATTAGCATTGATCAGGATTAATACTACACAGTCACAAATTTGTGCCATACAAAAATTTGAATTCTAGCCATTGATCTTCAAGCATCAGATGACCCTCTTTAAAATCTAAAAGTCGCATTAAAAACCTATGAAGCTTTCCATGCATTGAATAGGTGCATTCCTATATTATTTAAATTTTGAGCACTTTTGTAATGTGGTGAAGCACTGATCATTGATCTTCCAAATATTGGCGATCATGAAAAATCACTATAACCTTGCAAGTTGAGTTCTTAAAATGTTTTCCAACTGGCATCTTTATTCCCAACCTAGCATGACTTGGAAAATCTCTTAGCAACATGTCCCACTATGCCATGTGGTGTGTTGATGCTTCCTTGCTTTACTTAAAGTTCATTCATCTTGCCAATGTGGGTAAGCACCATCTGTTGATCTATCCAAGATCAATGGTGTAATAAGGTTATACCTTTTAACATTGAGCTAACCGCACCAGTCAATAAATGCATTATATTTGTGCCAACATGTCTGACAACTTGACCACCAGTATAGACTATATTATTTACTTTTGAAAAAGTGGGTCTATAACATCATCATATGCCACATGTCGATAAGGTGCTTGCCCATGTTACTTAAATTTTGTTCACTTTCCTATTGTGGGCATGTGCTACCTGTTGATCTTGTCAAGATCAACGATATACAACTTACACCTTCTGAACTATGTGTATTATCGTTGATGGTGTCATCATGGATAGGTGTCACCAAGGTGCTTCCCTAGTTTGGTTAAAATCCTTGCATCTCCATAAAGTGGTAATACACCCACTATTGATATTCTGAAGATCAATGGCTCAGTCAACATGAGAGAAAAATAGCCCCACTGCATGGGCCTACCAATGATATCATAGGAAAATTGAACATGCACTAATAATTTTTGTAAAAATTCTCAAAACTACTGATAAGCTATGACAAACTTTGGTCTTTGTGACATAGTCATAACCCATGTCACCAAGTTCTACATGTCTCAAAGGCACTTGTCCACTTCACTTAAACTTCAAATACATATATCTTATAGGTATGTGCCTATCGTTGATCTTGGAAAGATCAACAATTGATCACAACAAAACACCATAGTTAAGATGTTACATAAAAGGCATAAAAAAAGCTAACTATGGTTACTGTATTTTTAACAAAAGGTTTAATTTACAAAAAGAAATAAAATGACCTTAGGGAAAATAAGACTTATGATAAGCATGTCCCGTGCAATTTTATTTGAAAATTATATTTAATTACCTTGAGGGCTAGGGCACAACATCAAGGGTCTATGAGAATTTAGGAAATTAACTAGGGTTTCAATAGAAACTCACAAATTTTGGAACATAACCCTAAGGTTTATCATTGCAAGGTACAACATATTACAAAGGGTGAAAAACTAGGCCAACAGTGGCTTTTTCTGGGGACGATGAATAAGTTAAAATTCATATGAGGGCTCAAAATCCCTTGAAGAAGAAGACCACAAACTTGACCATCTTTCTTATTTGACAACTCTGAGAGAAACAAAAAAAGAAAGGAAAGATACGAGGACTATACAAAAGACATGAAGGATTTATAGAATGTAAAGAACCCTAAACTTCTATTCATGGAAAAAATAAGTATTTTAGCAAAAATACCTATTCAAGAATTGTCCATGAACTGGCAGCTCAAGAATATTGCCTAATAGATCCTTCAAAATATAAGAGTACTCTCCCAATGTAGCTTTAGTTAGATAGGGGCCTAACCATATAGGTTTAAATTTTCCATGTTTTCCCTTATCCTCAATCTTGCAATTTCACATGAGGGCTAAATCTTCAAGTTCAAATTTCCTACTCACTACTTTTTTTTCATAGAGTGCTTTGACTTATAGTTGCAACTTCTAATTTCTAAGAGATACTTCTTTCTTGGTCTCAGTCAATCCTACCAACTCATCCAATCTTTCTTGCATATCATTAATGATGTCTTCATCATACATTTGAATGTAATTATGTAGTCTTGCTAGGTTATTTTGAAGCATCCTTGCCTAAAATCCATACAAAGTGTCAAAAGGAGCTACACCTATGGCTTTTTTTATAGTCACCCTATCAACCCATATTGTTAACTACAATTTAGAATCCTAGGCCTTCTTGTTATCATCCAATGTTCTTTTTATTACTTTCAACAAGCTCTTATTTATGGATTCAACTTGTTTGTTCCCTTGTGGATGATAGCGAGGAGATGTCAATTTTGTTATCCCATACTTATCACAAAACTATATAAACTCCTCAAATCTAAAGCAGATTAAATTATCTATCACAATCCTCTGAGGACAAGCAAATCTTGAAATGATATTATTTAGAAAAAAACTTGTTAACAACCTTGCTAGTTGCATTTCTTATTGGAATTACCTCCAACTGCTTTGTGAAGTAATTAGTAGCAACCAAAATCCATAAATAACTAGTGCTAGAATTAGGAGATATTTCACCTATAAAATCCATCCCCCACTGCTAGAATGGTGTTTGAACTTCCATTGGCTTTAATGGACTATTACCTAAATTTTTTAGTTTACCTACAAATCTTTGACATGCATCACATCTTCTGACCATTACCTGGGAATCTTTTAAAATGGAAGGCCACTAGAATCCAACTCTCATCACTTTGTGTGCAATGGTCTTGGCCATATATTGTCCTCCATAGACTCTAGAATGCATTTCATTCAACACCTCTATTGATTTTTCCTGATCAACACATTTTAGTAACACTCCCTCAAAATTTCACCACCATAAGTTTTTCTCAACAATGATATATCTAATGGCTTATAACTTCATGTTTCTTTTCTCATTTTTAGTCAAATGGGAAGGAGCTTCAATATTTTGTAAATAATGAATAACATTTAGTATACCATTCATAGTGATCCATATCACATAAACCTAATCTTAGGTCATATGCTACTATATTGATCTGATTAGCATCCAAGTTGGATTGAGCCATAAGCTTGGCTAGCCCTTGACCTCTTACCAATTTTGTGATGTGAATTTCAATGTTAAATTCCTAGATCCTATTGATCCATCCGCATCTTCTATCTAATACCTCCTACTGAGAAAATATATTCTTAATAGTTGAACAAGGTACAAATGCAATGACAATGGTGCCTACCAAATAACACCTAAAAGCCTTAACATCTTTCATCAAGGCATATACTTATTTCTCATTTATTTTATATTTTAATTTACCAGGCTACAAGTATTTTGTAAAAAATGCAATAGGCTATTCATATGCTTCCTCATTCTTCTGTAATAAGATTGTAGCTATAGTATGGAAAGATGCAAAAGAGAATATTTGCATTGGCTTAGTATAATCTAGGGTTCACACATATTTAGGAAAGAAGGAGAAGATGTGGTAGCTCACATAGATTTAGGAAAGGAGAAGAAATAGAAATCACAACCTATAAAGACTTAGAAGGAATCTAGTACTCATTTCTCCTTAGGATCGCCTTATTTTAATAGAGAAAAATCAAAGACAAAAATACTAAAATGTGCTTATTATCAAAATTCCAATCATGATGAGTCACGTCACTATGAGAAAAAGATAGATGGATATGCAAAACTAGTTTAAGATATTTATTCTTCAACTTCTCACAAGGATTCTTCATCATCATTTTAGAGAGATGGAGAAGCCATAAGAAAAGGTCACACATTTTGTGCTATAATACTCTACATTCTTCTATATGGCTACTAGATTCAATTGCTTCACACCATATTGTATCTTCTCAAGATTCATTCTCTTCTTTTGAGGCTTCTTTGACTCCATAAATTTTGATGGTAAACAATATTATTATGACTATAAGTGGTAAAGTTTCTATTGACATTGATTATGGTAAATTCTATGATGTAATATGTATTCCATATTTTCCATGTAACCTTCTCTCTATTTACCAGATTACTCATAGTGGGATGATGAGGATAGTTGAGTTCACATAAGATTTAATGGACATTAGAGATAGTGAGACATACAATATTGTTTCTATAGAGACTTTTGATCATTCTTCCCACTTGTACTCTTTATATCTTTTTGGTCCACCAACTAAACTACTAGAAAATCACTCTCTTTCTTTATGAGAGCCTATTCAGGTTAAGTCAGGTCACTTGAACTTATGTTTTGTTCCTAAGACTAGTCGTGTGACTTTTACACCTCCATCTCCTATTCAGATTCTATTTGTTTCATATGATTACTCTTCATCATTTCTTGGAATTAGGGATCCATTCATTGAGCTTTCTTATATAGTTGTTGAGGATATATTAGAGGACACTTGAGTATGTGTAGGTGTTGGAAATATAGGATAGGCTAGTTTACTAAGAAGAGAGGGGTGAATCAAGAACCCATAAAATTTATTCTTATTTCACCAATTAATCCTTCATATATATTATGATCTAATTGCATGCATGAAAAACTAAAAGAATCAAAACATTTATAACACTTTGACACAAGATAGGGTGACCCAAAAACCTTCCAAATAGAAATTAAAATTGGTGTGGGAATGATACCCACATGATTTAGTACCGTAGTAGAAATTTGGTTGGTTAAGGATTACAATTAATCACTTTTGATGATCTGTCTTGTTAGGAGCAATAACGACCACTAGGTCCACCTTATTAAAGGATTTACAAAACATACAATGAAGTATGCACTCAATAAAGAGATTTGCAAAAGACTAATAAGTCAACCTTGTGTAAGGATTTAAGTGTTCCACCTATTAGGATGAAGTAGTAGCTGATCTTTGATCTATAACTCTGATTTTCTGGTTGAGATTCCTTTGACATGTAATGATCACCTCTTTGTGATAGATAAATATTTTCTACTCCTTATAATACTTGTATCCTTCTCAATTAACACATATTCTCCTTCTTTTGGATGTGATATAATACATTTCATCAAAGTTAGATATAATACAAGTTTCACCAAAATACACAAAGTCAGCTCAACTACTAGCACTCAGGTTCTGAAGACAAACTCGGTGAGGTTCTGATACTTGACAACCATTTTCAACATTCAACATCATCATTATCTTGGTAGATGTAGAAGCTTGATTCATACTAATCACTTTTGAGTAGTCCAAACTTGGTCAGCACTGGTGACTTGGTGAACACTATGAAACTTGAGATATAAATTGAATCACTTGGTTGACACTGCATAGCTCAGTCAACACTAACATTGCAAGCTTGGTATAAACTGAATCACTTGGTTGATACTTCTTGACTTGGTCAACACTAGATTCATATTACTAATACGATGAACTCAGTAAACACTAGAGACCATTATTGACACTGTGCAACTCGGTTAATACTATGAAGCTCAATTTGCATTATTACTTATCAACTTGATTGATACTACTCAGTGTGAATTGAATACTGATACTGGAACTTGTAGCAACTTTAGAACTGGGTAGTAACTGGATTACTCAGTTAACACTATAGATTGCAAGATAAGCTCAGTAGCTACTAACCATTTGACTAAGTGTGAGCCACTAATAAAAAAACTTGACCATAATGTCAACAATAGGACATGGTGTGCCAAAAAGTAGCGACCTAAAAATTATGTAGTTTTGAAATGCCTCAAAACATTTCAATATCTATTCCAATGTTTTTCCTGCACATCCTAATACCAAGCACATAAACTAATACCTTTATAAAACATATTATATCTTTGGATAGTAACCCTATATGGTCAACATAAAAAATTTCCCGAAAACATGTTTTTGGCTTGTTCTTATGTATTATTTTACTTCAAACATGTAGCTGAAAACTTTTTTTTACCCAACTTTGATGAAACAAAAAGGGTTTATTAAGAGTGTTCTTATCTTTCTATAAATGTAATGTATGTCAAATTACAAGTTTAGTAAGTAATTATTACTTATTTTTTAATGGAGTTACATATAAAGTGTTGATTGACACACAAATTTAAAAACAACTATGACTTTCAAATGGTACAACATTTTTAAAATCCAAAAGATGCACCACATTGTATGTTTCTTCTACTATAGGGAAAAAAATAAAAATTTAAATGTTGCAGAGTTTTGAATTAGTTAAGGTGGTCAGACATGAGAGATATTTTATTCCAAAAATACTATAGTAGAAAATTAATAATTAATTATTTATTTTGAATAAAAATACCCAAAAACCTGTGTCACATTTGTGAATGAGTCTAATTCATATATCTAGAATATTATTAAAAAATATTATCATTTGATTTTGATTAAGGTGATCAGACATACATCTACTTCTTATTTTTCTCCTCAAAAAATTTTGACCAATCAATTTTAATTTTTTTTAGATAATGCCTAGTAGTTTAGAAACTAAATTCAATTTCCTAGAGATTATTTTCTATCAAAATTTTGATAGAAATTTCATAACAAGTTGAAAATTTCATGTCAAGTTGACATAGCCCTAATTTATTGATTTTTCATTGCCACTTAAGGGCATAGTTTGGTTGAATATGATCCTGCACATACCCATTAATCTCTTTTTAGATCATAAATGACAAATTAAACACACTTGTTATCCCATATATGTTGGAGATTTCATTATAGTATTCTCATGCATTATATTTTGAGCATCATCTATGACTTCTAAATTCACCTTACATTTAGGGTTTTCATCTTCCTTGTTCACTACCTTTATTTCTTCTAGATTAGAGCCACACTGTTATGATCATTGACACATGATTTCTACCATTCCAGGGGGGTATGGAGTCTCAAGCCTTTATTATGGGGGGTTTAATTGTGATTATGGTTTTGAGAGAGCCTCTTAAGACATATCATTTGTACTTTCTTTTCATCTCCTTTTGGATTAGATTTTTTCCCATGTGGTTTTCTCTATTTCTCTACTTTATAGAGATTTACTAGTGATTGGGTACCTCATCAAGGCATGTTGTTTAGACCTAAGTTTGCACTGAACATTGTAGTTCCTTTTTTTCTTTCTTGTATTTTTGGTAGTTGAATTTCTTCTCATCTTAAGGGGGGTGTTAGAGTAAATAATTAATTTAATCACATTAATTAAATTATCTTTACTCCCTTCTTAAGGTTTCCTTTTTGCACTTGCATTTTCATTTAATAATTAAATAGTAATAATTAAATGAATTTTACCTCTTAGTGTTTCCCTTTTAGGTTTTATGATATCCTTCTATGAGAATTGACCTCTTGTATTTTCTACCTATTATTTTAGTCTGATGATACAATCTTACATATTGTCAAAGCCAAACACTTTCCTTATCTTGTATTTTCTTCTCTATGATAGGTTTTTGCATGCATGTGTACTTCTATTAGATCTTTAGATTTGTATTTCTCAAATCCTTCAAAATTCCCTATGTGTCTACATGAAAACTAATATGAAAATGCATTGTCCTAAGTAAACATAATGCAATTAGGAATATTTAATGACACCAACACCCCCCTTAAGTGTAAATGGTGTAGAGGACCCTAATGCACAAAAAAACTAGAAGGATTAGAAGGTTTCAAAGCATGAAATGACTCAATTAATTCATGTTTGAGTTATGATCATTTGGAACCATGATAAAAAGCTATATACAACCAAAGTTCTAAAAGTTGTCCTAGTTGTCCCTTCATGACCTAGATTGGTCAAAAGGTCAAAATTATGTAAAAGTCCCATGGAAGCATACATTGGTTGTAAAAAATAATTATTAGTTAATGTTGGCCAAATTTATCTCCCTACCAAAATTTCCATATTTGAATTCAAATGTTAAATGGTCATGTCCCACCTTTAATATTAAACGATGCAATGGAAATATGAAACAAGTTAAATAAAAACCTTATAATATTTTTGTATTTTCCTAAGTTTATTTCCCTATCCCTCCTACTTTCTCTAGCATCAGATCTTGCCTAGATTCATGGTGGGCACTTTCCCACATTATGAAATTGCTCAAACTTTAAGCAATGCAAGTGAGTGCCTTGCTACCATGTGGCATGTGTGTCCATTTTCTCTTTATAGGCCGTAGAAAAGGAAAAGCTATCAGTCGAGTTGGAATTTTGATTGGCCCTCACTTTCCCACATTCTATGTTTTGTTAGAATTTCTACCAATGCGAGAAAGTGACTTTCTGCCATTTGGCATGTGGGTCTATTTTCTCTTAGTGGGCCACCACAAAAAAGGTGGATAAGTTGTCAAAGCACATTGGCATATGAAGGTAGTTTGGTGTTATGTCATTGGTTAAAGGTATTGATAAGGACAATTTGTTGGTTACATGTTTTTGGGCTGTCTGATCTTAGATGGATCAATAATAGGTGCTTCCTTGCTTCCTGAAGATGTGATATGTTTAAACATTGCATGGAAGCAACAATATGATGTGTGGCATGTAGGACCTATTTCTAGTATGGGCCACTAGGATTTAAAAGATAGTGCCAGTCAGGGTGCCAAGTATTGCTAAGGTGGAATATGTACTAGTTACTTCTTGTTGATTTTCCAAAGGTTAATGTGGTTGATGGGGTGGATATAAAGAGGTCTATGGGCCTAAAAGATAAAAGGATAGGTGTATTAATAATGCAAATTTTCATCAACCATCGATCTTCTATAGATCAATAATTAGCACTTTCTTGCATCATGGAATTTTAAGAACTTTACACAATGTGGGGAAGTGCCTAAAGGACACGTGTCTTTGTAGTATCGAGGAGATAACATTATAGTTAACATTGGCAAGAGGTTGGTAATTTTTCTTAACCACCATAGTTAAGTTTGAGGGTGGTGCAGTTATTTTAAATGATATGGTCAAACACATGAAGACCTTGCAAGGTGGTAGAAAGGTTAAAGAATATTGGTCCACATGGTACTTTTTGGTTGTAGAACTTGGTTTACCTACTAATCTTGTTGACTCATGAGCCAGAAATAAAGGGGAGAGATATTTTCTTGCATGATCCAATTTCATAATTGATTCCAATCACTCTCTAATGAATGTCATACCTAGTAAATGAAGGAAACACTCCATCATCTCTAGTTTTATCCATCTACTTGGTCAGAGTGACTTAAATGGCATTATTCTATCTTCTCAAGTTTATACTTTGGAAAATTTTTGGATTTCATTACATGTAAATTTGTGCCAACATCAAATTTTCTCCAGATCTATGAGATTATTCTCTATATGACTTAATGGAAGTGGTTGTGGAGTAAATTTAGTTAGAAAATATATTAGTTATGCCTGAGCTATAAAGGAAAATCTTGCAATATTTGTAAGGGTTGACCGTTCTCTATTTTCTTGATATTGCTCTGCAAGTTCACTATAAATTCCCTTTGCCTATAAACCTATATTACATTCTACTTTATCTCCTCCAGATATTGATGTATTGTGTAAGACCTATTTAGCTCTCATTAGTGTATTGTGGATATGTGCAATCTTGCATGACTATATCTCCTTTTAGCCTATGAATGATGCATAAGTAAATTATCTTCTTCCTTGTTTCATTTATTTGAGTTTTCCAATCTGCATGTGATTGTTAGATTAAAACAAGTCTAGATGTGTATATCTTTTAGTGTCATGATGGTTGAAAAGTGCATGTATTGGAAGATATTGGTTTGAACACTCTATTTTGGTTCATCACCCCTTAGTTTAGAATAGGTAGATTTTCTTTCTACGCATTCCTTCTCCATTTTCCTCTTCAAGATTAGTTATGTGCACCCTAATAGTAAAGAAAGTTGGCCTTCTCTAGAGACTCAACCTCACATTTCAAGTCCCACAACTTGGAGGTTGTTTCCATGTTTCACAAGGTTTTCCTTAGGTAAAAACTTTGGACAAGGATGCAAACTTTTGTGACAATAGTTATTGGCATGCCTAGTGGGACAATATTCTAGAAGTTTGAAGTCTACTAGTGTCAAAAGAGAAAAATTTCAAGTTGATATTGAGGAAATAGTGTTTCTCTTAGTATTCCAAGCCTTCAAGAGGATCATTTCTACAAAGCAGTTGTTGACTCTACACCCTTCATATCTGGTTTCTAGACCAAAGTTGGAGTGATTCATGCCAAAACTTGAAAAAAGGGCATCCTCTAGAGGTAAATTTCAGTATCAAGAGCTTTCATTTTCAAATCTTAGAAGGAAGAAGACTATATTTCCTTTATCACTAGCTAAGAGTATAGAGGAAACACATACCCCACAAGATCCATTTCCACTCCTCGTATTGTTAGATCTCAATCTAGAATACCATCAGCTCATATCAATAGACCACTTGCTTATATGGTAGAGCCTAGAGCTCATGCTTTTGCTACTTTTAGTGGTGGAAGTCCCCTGTTGCTAGCTCCAAGACATGACATACCAGTAACAACTCTCAAAATTATACCAAATTTCACTAGTGAAACTTCTATCTTTCCCTTAGAACACATTCAAGAGGTTGCAAATGTTTGCAATATTCATCGTATATCTAAGGATGATGTTGCAATTAGGTTTCTAGCTTCATCTTTAAAAGGGAAAGCACTTCAATGGTATAGAGGGTTGCCTCATAACTCTATAACAAATTGGGATGGATTAGGAGTAGGATTGTGTAAGCATTTTGAAGATAAGAGAAATCATCTATCACTTTTGGAGCAACTAAATATGATTAAAAGATAACCCCATGAGTGCATGACTAATTTTAACTATATATTTTAGAAGACATGGGATATAATTCATGTAATAGGAAAACCTCTCCTTGGTAATGCTTTTTTACATCATCTCAAAGCTCTGAATCATAGAATTGCTACCACATTGCAGACCTATAGAGGAAATACTCTACCAGCTGCATATGAATTCACCATAAGGGCAGAAAATATGTTGATCCAAAGTGGGGAGCTAGCCCCAAGGCCTCCAAGGCCACTATTGCTTGATATTCCTACACATCAACCTATAATGGCTCTCGTCCCAACTACTCCCACATGTCAACGTCTTGTTGTAGCTCCAATAGCTTCTACATATTCTAATGAGGTAGATAAGATCAAGGTCATGATGCAAATAATGATGCAAAAGATAGACAAAAAGTTGCAAGATCAAAGTTCCAATCTAGAAAAGAAGCTAGACGACAAGTTCTTAGTGGTGCAAAAAATGAACAACAAATTGGTAACCTTGGAGAGACAACAAGCTCAGAGTGGTAAAGCCCCTCAACCTTATTATCAAAACCCTACACATAGGTCTTCAAATCAAAATTAGGGTTATGCCCTACATAATCAAAATAGGTCTAATGATAATATCTTACTGCAAGTGCAAATACAAACCTCAACAGGGCTCTAGTCCCTCAGAACAATTTGGCTCAAGATCAAGACTTTTGTCCTTCTTGTAATTATTCATATGTTTTTTGTATGTACTAGAAGGTAGAAGAGTTCCTAGCAATAACTACATAGGTTCAAATAATAAGACAACAATATTGTGCTAACCAATCTACTAATGCTTCTTATCTACAATAGCAAGATGATTGTTCTTTCATGAACCATCAACTAGAAGACCATTGTCATTCCAACCATGATAACTATGATGCTATAGATCATAATACTAGAAGGAAAAGGAGATTTGTAGAGGACGCTCAATCCTCTTCATCAAATCAGATTACAAAGGCTATCCTACATGCCATAAGTGGAAATGTACAACACAATGTCGTTGCTCCATTGCAAAATTAGAACAAAAAGAGGACTAAAGAGCCACATCCTACTCCCATTCATATACTAGACCCTGTGGTCACCAGAGTTCTAGCCAAGTTAGCATACACCCCTCTCAACATTGCAGATCAAATGAAAAGAACTAATATCAGTGTTCCTATGTGGGATGTTCTCGCAATACCATCTCAATTAGAATTTTTGCAACAAGAATTAAAGACTGCCAGAGTACAGACCAAACCAAATACCATGGACAATGAAATAAGTTTGGTACAACCAAAAAAGGAAGGAGATACATGTAAGAAAAATAAACCTCCTCCCTTTTATGTCTCTTTGATTATAGGGGACAAACTAGTTCATAATTGCATGATTGATTCTGGAGCTAGTAGTTTTGTAATGCCTAAATGTATTGCTGACCTCCTTGATATTAAGTATGAGCCAATGGTTAGGGATGTACTTTAGTTGGATGGTAGCTCCATTAATATAGTAGGAATCCTAAGACATGTAGAAATGGCATTACATGCATGCCCTAGTTGTACTATCACACTAGACATGTCAGTAGCTGAGGTTGATCCATATATTGCCATTTTCCTTTCTAGGGATTTCACTACATAGATAGGTAGTTATATTACCTCAGATTGGTCTTATATGTTCTTCAAAAAAAGATATGGGACAAAAGCCTCCCTAAGAGTAGAGGCTTTATCCCTTAACCATATGGAAACTTATACTCCCAACCCCATAAACATGAATTGCACAATCTAAGAGGAAGATGAAGAATGCATAACTCATAAACATGATATTTCCTTAGCAAAGGTGCATGATTACTTTTTGGATGAGTGGGTTGTTGCATATCAATCTGACCCAATGTAGGAGGCTATGGAGATGGGTCTTGGAACATATTCCATGTTTTATGAGAATGCTCCTATTCCTAATAATATCAAAATAGAGGAAGGTATGAATGGATTATGGAGCATGTTCTTCAATGGATCAAGAAACAAAAATGGTTCAAGCGCTAGTGTTATGTTACTTTCATCAAATTTGGAGAAATACTACTTTTCATATAGGCTCCAATTTAGCTACACTAACAATGTGGTAGAATATGAAGCTCTGATCCAAGGTCTTCAATAGGCACAAAGGAGAGGCATCAAACTCTTAAAGGTATTGGGGGACAATGAGTTGGTTGTTAATCAAATTAGAAATCAAAATTTTTTGAAGAACAATCTTCTCAAATCATACAAACATAGAGTTTGGGAGCTACTTGAAGGCTTTTAGGCTTTCAATATTCAAAGTGTCCCAAGAAACAAAAACAAACATGTTGATAGGATTATAGCCATTGGTGCTCATTATGATATACCAGAGCATGTTACTGATGAAAAGAAGCACAAATAAGAATTGTTGTAAGGCTTGCCATCCCAGATAATTGCACAAATTGGAAAGTATTTGATTCTGATTTATAGATTGTTAATTTCTTGCAAAATGAAGCACATTGCTCTACTTGAAATTAGTCCAAGTTGAAAATTTAGTATGGGGACCAGATTATGAACCTAAACTTTGACAAATTTACTAAATTTCTAGTCACCTTAGAGCGCATTTTCAACTTTGATGATCAAGCAAAAGGAAAAGGTTCAAACCTAACCACAAAGAGGGATGACTACACACCATAGATTTAAACCATAATGCTAGGCCTATTAGACAAAAGAAAAGGCTATTCAACCCAAAGATTGAACCTTTAATGAGAAAGGAACTATCCAAATTTATAGAAGCCAATATCATTTTTCCTATTAAGCACTCTTCATGGGTAGCCAATCTTGTTCCTATTAGAAAGCAGAATGGAGAAATTAGATAGTTTTTAGATTTTAGGGATCTTAATCAAGCTTCTCTTAAAGATCACCATCCCCTTCCTTCTATGGAACAAATTCTATCCAAAGTTAGTGGCTCATAAAAGGTTTTCTTTCTTATATGGTTTTTTAGGCTATAATCAGGTGCTAGTCCAATAATCAGATAGATATAAAACAAAATTCACCACCAAATGGGGTATCTATGCTAATTGTAAGATGCCATTTCGGCAAACCAATGTAGGTGCCACATTTTCAGAAGGAAATGGAGATGGCCTTCAGGGGTGTGCTCCAAACTTTTGTACTAGTCTATCTTTATGATATAACTATCTTTTCAAAACATGCAGTAGATTATTTTGATCATTTAAGACAAGTATTTGAAAGATGTAGAGAGTATGGTGTGTCCCTAAATCCCAAGAATTGTGTATTTTCTACTGACCAAGGAAAGCTCCTAAGACATATTGTGTCAAGAAATGGGCTAGCAATAGATCTAGAGAGAGTAGAAGCAATTCTCTTTCCCACTTCCTAGTCATAAGAAAGGATTATAAAGATGTCTTGGTAGGAAAAAAATTGTAAGAAGGTTCATCCCTAATCTTGCCTCCAATGGTGAAGCCTCTCACAGCTATGTTGAAGAAGAATATGATGTTACTTGTGTTGGTGTTTGAAAGTTCTGGAGGTTTTTCAATTATCCCCATGAGAATATGACATATCTAGGGGTAGCTAACTCCCATCCTCAGATTCAATTGATATTGTACTAGTGCAAAACATATCCCTAAATCTATTAAGCAGATGGAAACCCTTATATCTCCTAGTAACTCATGAAATAAAATCAATCTACAATAGCTAAATGCAGATCTATGAATCTTAGAAGCTAAGTGAGGGTTAATTTCTTTTCAACCCACTACAAGACATGAAAAATTGAATTTATTTGAATAAAAGATTTTGTGCAAATGCCATTCATATCAGCTTGCATCTGATTTAGTGATCAGTGCCTTATCCATTGAAACATAGAGTCATTACCAGTAGGATGACCTAACTAGATTGTATTGTAATCAAGTTTATCAACTGAAATCCCCTAATCTCATACTTATGCAATATCCCCTTCATACATCCAGAAACTCTACCAGAGTGATGAAGCATTTACTTGATAGCTTGAGTCAAAAGCAACAAAGATCTGACATATAACTCATCCAAGCTGCCTTAAATCAAATGAACATTATCCATTTAATCACAAAGTTAATGATACATGAAGAATTAGGATATAGAACAAGAGAACTCAGAGAAATCATGTAAATCCCCTTTTGTATTTATCCTTGGAAAGAGTAAATACACTAATTGATAACACATAATGAAACTCTAAACAATTCACATGATCTAGCTTCAAATTTTAGTACATCAGAATAACAACACATGACATGAAAATGAAAATTTTCATAGGGTAGATGTGTGGCCTTCACTGCTAGAGCTCAGCTCAATAGTTAGGAAGAAAAACCATCTCTAATCCTAGTTTTCACAGTAAAATTGGAACCCTGCTGGTATTACCCAAAAAAAACTACCAACCACCACAATAGATCAGAGAAAGAAAGATATAGACAAGAAAGAATTTCCAAATTTGTTCTGGAGATGACAAGTGTCCCTTCAGAATTCCTTCCCAAGAAGTAGAAAAAGCCTCTCTCTACCTTCTCTCTGTAACTGAATAAAAAGATATCATCATTTGGCCTCTACAAGGCATGAAGAATCTCAGATATTTTGATTGGGAGAAATAACTGATTTCTGATGTTGAAATTGAATGCATGGTAAAAAGTGAAAATCAGTTATATGACCTCAAAAGGAAAAAATAAAATTTTTAGATTAGTTTTCTTCCATATCCAAGATTCAACAAGCCTTCAAATCTACCCTTTAACAAAATCTGATGATCAACAATCAAAATTGCCTGTTTTGCTACTAATGCCTTAGAAATCACAAACTGACCTATTGCAAGAACTAGTGAACACTTGTGCACATCTGGCTTCATATTGAGAAAGTTCAGATTCTCCCAATTTTGATGGTATATTGAGTGCCCATTTTTGACAAAAAATCACCCTAGATATGGCCCTCTGAAGTTCTAGTCCCATTTGCAGGTTTGCATAACATTTTTGCAAAATTTAAAACCTTTTACATAGTTTGAACTATATTAAAAGTTTGAGATTTTATTTAAATGACCTACACATGATTCTGAGAAAAAATATTTAAATATTAATTTTTGAAAACTTTGATTTTTCCTCCACTTTTTCACTCGGGTCAAACATGGTTTGACCATGCTTGCCACGCATCCACATGAGATTCATCCACCTTCCACCATGTTAGTGACACATGTCATCTTCTCACTATGTTTCCATGTTATCTTCCCTGCAACTCTCCCATAGCGAGTTAACGACAACCGTTGGATTCACCACGTGGCGCGATCTGGTGATCTCTGAGATTTTCTTGCCACATCATTGCTTAGTTATTCTATCTGCTACCACTTGGCACTGCTTGATTCATTGGAAGTGCGACCCACATTGCACTTTACCTTGGAGTTTCTTTTTGCCAATTTTTGGAGTTTTCCAACGACTTGCTATGTTGTTAGCCAGATTTTTGAAATTCTTCGGCTAGCAACATAGTGACTAGCTAGATTCTCTAACTTTTTTGGCACATTTGGATTATGATGATGTCACCAATTTTCAATGCATGTTCGTTCAAAATTTCATATTTGATTGCGTCCAACTGGCTGGCCAACCACAGGCCCCACTAAGCAAGTCTGGCCTTCCAAAACATACATTTCATTTAAGAGACATAACATACAAGTTGAATGGAATTTAAATATTTAAAAAACTACCTGCATAGACAATGTGGGATAAAACCTCCCAATGCCTTGTTCTCATTCTAGTAACTTCTTCTAATTTTCCTATCCTCTTCTTGCCTTTGCATGATGTGTCTTCCCTTTTGCCATGCCCTCCTTCTTATGAATATGGATACCTCATTTCCTTTATAATGTGGGTTGCCTTCTACAAACAATTAAAATTAAAAATCTCCCTTGTTGTTCATGTGGCAGCACTCTAAAAATAGGGTCCCCTTGATTTGATAACCTGTGGCTTCCTTAAATTTTTTTAATTGCTTTTTCTTTTTAAACAATTCTCCTCCGCTCTTCTTTGTCATGGACTTCTTTCCCATTTGATCATTTAACAGGTTTAAAACAAAAAGCAACTATTCCATCACTATTCAAAAGACACAATTAGAGTTACAGGTATGGATCCATAATAATAAATCTTTTAATTTGTTGTTTTGACATGTTTCTTGCATGTGTATTTCTAGCAAGACTTCATTCTTTGGGACTTGGTCATTGTTTCTCCCATTGCTTTTGTTATAGTTACAACCAAGCCTGCCATTGCTTCTAACTCATCAATCTTCAGTTGAGTTAACAAATCATTTGGGTACTCAAAACCTATTTTGTATCATTATAAAATAATTGGAAGAGTCGGGGAGGACAAAATTAATAAGATACAAGATGGTTCAGCTTTCTTCTTAGAGCATATGGCGAATTGGATAGTGGGAACTTTGAAAAAGATTTTTGCAAATTATTTAAAAAGGTAAGAGGTTATCTATAATTTTCAATATAAGTCAGAAAAAAAAACTATGGTGACCACTTCCTCTTTTGTCTGCAGCTTCAGAACTCTTTCTTGTGAATTTCTTCTTTACATGGAACTTCAACTTTCAATAAAGTTTCCAATTTTTGCAAATGATACAACAAACCTCAATATAGAACATAAGAAATTAATCTTTCATAGTAGCTTGTAATCTTTTCCGTGCCATTCATTGATGCTCACCCATGAAAGAAGTGAAGATGATGTTTGAGGATATTAGAGGCTTCAAAATACTTCCTCACATTCCTTAACATCCCATGTATCTAATTTGTTTGTTAAATTATCACTGTATGATCCATAATAATATGATGAAATTAGCTGGCCCCAAAATGGGTCCGGCTAAATGTTTTTTGCTTTCAAACAAATAATACTCCAAACTGATCCATAGAATATCTGATATTGACTAGAATCAATTTTGAACATTATTTGATCATTAAACTCATTTTATCACTTCTTGTTTGCAAGCTGTGAATTTGTATCTAGAGGCTTGTCAGCTGGCCTTAAAAATTAATTCAATCAAGTAACTAGGCCATGAAAATCGGCATGAGTGTTCAATCCTACACACTCTACCATACTAAAAATTCTCAACCCATGGCAAATTCTTGGTCAAAATATTTTAATTTCTGAACATCCATACTTTAATTATCCTGTAGGCAAATAGTGTTAAAAAACATAAACTGGGCTCTGGTTTGACACTATAAAATGGGTTATTGATCATTTGAGGTTTTGAAAAGTAGGATATCCAATCTTTGCCACGACGAGAAAATAATTCTTTATTTTGGGATTATGATGAATTACAGGAGGCATTTGGCAAATTTTCGAAAATAGGCACTTGGTAATTTTAATCTGGCAAATATGTCAAAAAGTAGTTTTTTGTAAGCAGACGAACATAAGAAAGTATGCAGATGGATTCATCATGACATGAGAATTTTTATACTTCAAGTATTTCCAAGATATAACATGATGGTACAATAAATTTAGGCTTACCAATCATGGGATCAAAGTTATAACGTGCCAAATAGGGGTACAAATCAATTTGGATACCTTAGTCATAACAAAACAATGTAAACTAGGTTTTTAATCATGTTAGCAAATTGATCAAATGGATTCGTCATGATCCAAAAATTGGAACATATTATGTATCTAACCCCTAAAACACAGTGCAAAAATAATCTCTAACCCCTATATCATTGGTCGAACAAGGCTTCCCAAAATTGTGAACAACTACACAAATGTACAAAATAGTAAATGACCAACTTTGAGGGGTTCGAAACCTAGTCAAACATATTAAAAATGACTTGAATCTTGGAACATAGGTTCTTTGATATGCATACTAAACATCCCAAAAGTGGCGGGTCATGACACATTTTTGGTAAAAGATATTCAAAGACAAACTAGGCCTCCTGTTGCTATTTGACACTAAGGCATAATTGCAAATTTTGACACTAGCTCAAAATGGGACTTCACCAAATGATTCGAGATGGAAAAATTACATTGTGGATCACATGCATATGTCAAATGAAAGGTGTTAAGCCACTCAAACACCATCTAGGCCACAAACTAACAACTAGCTACATATGCATAAAAAACACTTTAGGGCATTGATTCTTCAAAATTTTCAAAATGTGACTAAAAATGGACCATGCGATTTTCAGTCGCAACAACTTGGACCAAGGAGGGGAAAGATAGTTTTGAAGAGATCAAGAAATCAATTGCATCATCTCCCACTCTTGTGAATCCCAAGTTTGATAAAGACTTCGTCCTTTACTCCCTTGGAGGAGAATCAAGTATATCAATTTTTCTAACATAGCTAAATTATGAGAATTTGGAGAAACCCATTACTTTCTTTAGTGAGGAGCTTAAGGATTATGAAGGAAGATACAACTATGTAGAGAAACAATTCCTTGATATTTTAAGGGCTCTCAAAATAATTAGACATCTTTTATCTCATAAAAAGGTTTAGTTCTTGGTTTCACATGCAAGTGTAAAGGAGTTCCTGTTGAACAAAGATATCAATGAAAAGAGAGGTGGGTGGATCACAAAAGTCATGGAATATGACATTGATATCAAGATCACCAAACTTTTCATAGGTAGGAGATTGTGTGAAAAATGGCCTCTTCTTTTAAGACACCTGAGGAAGTTTCTCTCTTAATATAGGATGAGAAATTGACAGAGAATGAAAATCAGAATGATTGGTTACACAAGATGACTACTTTCTTGGTAGAGGGAAGATATACACATAAATTGAATAGGGCTAAGAGAAGTCAATTCAGATACTATTCTATCACTTATGTCTTGGTGGATCAAATATTATTCAAGAAGGATTCTAAATGGGTCCTATTGAGGTGTATCAAAACATATCAGATTAGCAGGCTATTAAAAGAGTTCCATGATAGGCCTACTAGTGGTCATTTCTCAGCTAGGTTTACAAAATGAAGATAACGAGGGTTGGTTATTATTGGCTAAATCTTTTCAATGATTTTCACAAACATGTTAGGAAATGTGAGAAATGTGCTTTCTTCTTAGGAAAGCAAAGATTGGTCACCCTTCCTCTCCATCCCATCTACATAGACCAACCCTTTGCTCAATGGGGTTTGGATTTTATTGGTCCAATAAACCTATCCTCTAGTCCTAGTCACAAATGGATCTTGGCAGCCATGAATTATTTCACAAGATGGAAAGAGATAGCATCTTTGAGAGATGCAATAAAAGATTTAGTGGTTGAGTTCCTTGATGGAATAGTGACCAGATTTGGCATTCCATCAACCATCATATTAGATAATGCCAAATATTTTATTGGGAATCATATATGTTCTTGGTCTCTAGAACATGGAATATATTTACGTACTTCCTCAAATTATTATCCCCAAGGGAATGGCTTGGAAGAATCCTCTAATAATAACCTCATTAGAATAATGAAGAGGATAATTGATGACAATTAGAGGTGTTTGCATGCTAAGTTAAAGACTGCCCTTTGGGCTGATAGAATCACACCCAAGAGAGAAATTGGGAACTCACCCTTTATGCTAGTATATGGAAGGGAAGCAAGGATTCCTATTTCACTTGAGTTTCCCTCTCTTGAACTAGCTCATCAATTGGAGCTAGCTGAGGATGATGCTATGACAGTTAGGCTGGTTGAAATAATGGAATTGGAGGAAAAAAGATAGCAAGCTATGCATACACTTGAGGTACATCAGTAGCAAGTCAAAAGAAACTTTGATGAGAAGGCTACAACTAGAATCTTCAAGCAAGGAGACCTTTTCCTCAAATGGGATGTTGATAGAGATAAGCTAAGTAGGCACTCCAAATTTGATCTAATGTGAAGTGGTGCATATATTATCACAACCTGCAAAGAGGCCAATTCTTTTAAGCTATCCAAGCCTAATGGTGAAGCTCTCCCAATCTCATTCAATGGGATTCACCTTAAACCTTGTTTTTAGAGGAAGCTAAAGGTTTTTTGTACATATTAGAATAGTTTTCTTGCTTTCCAAGAAGTACATGAGCACAAGTTGTCCCTTTAGAGGATAACAAGTTTTAAAGTTTTGAAAGTTACAGAGGATTTTGGTTCTTATTTTGTAGTTGTAGAGAAGAAAGCGTATGGCTATGGTGTTTTACTATGTTGAGATCTCCAAGTTTTATGACTCTATAGCCCAATGGATGCATAAGGTCATTGGTCATATGCATAGCAGGCTTGCATCTCCCCTGAGTCACCAAAAATTTTGGCCAAATTTGCCTCCGCGCCAAAATTACCATATTTGAATTCAAATATTAAATGGTCATGTCGCATCTTTAATATTAAACAATGCAATGGATATATGAAATAAATTAAATAAAAACCTTATAATATTTCTATATTTTCCTAAGTTTATTTCTCCAATCCTACAACTTTCTTTACTATTAGATCTTGGATAGATCCATGGTGAGCACTTTCTCACATTATGAAATTGCTCGAACTTTAAGCAATGCGGGTGAGCACCTTGTTGCCATGTGGCACGTGGGTCCATTTTCTCTCTGTGGTCCATAGAAAAGGACAAGCTATTAGTCAAGTTGGCATTTTGATTGGTCATTACTTTCCCAAATTCTATGTTTTGTCAGAATTTTTGACAATGCTGGAAAGCAACTTTCTACCATGTGGCATGTAAATCTATTTTCTTTTAGTGGGCCACCACATATAAGGTGGATGAGCTGTCAGAGCACATTGACATATGGAGAAATTTTTGTGTTATGTCATTGGTCAAAGGTATTAACATGGATAGTTTTTTGGTTACATATTTTTTGGTTGTCTAATCTCAGATGGATCAATGATAGGTGTTTCCCTGCTTCTTGAAGATGTGATATGTTTAAACATTGTGGGGAAGAGAAAATGCGACGTGTGGCATGTAGGACCTATTTCTAGTATGGGCCACCAGGATTTTAAAGATAGTATTAGTCAAGGTGCTAGGTAGTGCTGAGGTGGAATATGTGCGAGTTACTTCTTGTTGATTTGCCAAAGGTTAACGTACTTGATGAGGTGGATACTGAGAGGTCCATGGGCCTCAAAGGTAAAAGGATAGGTGCAGTAATAGCATAGATTTTCATCCATCATAAATCTTTTGTAGATTGACAATCAGTACTTTCCCACAACATGGAATTATGAGAACTTTAGAAATTACGAGGAGGTGCCCGAAGGACATGGGTCTTTGTGGGCCTGAGGAGATAACACTATAGTTAATGTTGGTAGTGGGTTGGTAATTTTTGTTAACCATCACAATTGAGTTTGAGGGTGGTTTGGTTAGTTTAAATGATATGGTCAAATGCATGAAGACTTCGTGAGGTGATAAAAAGATAAAAGAGTATCAGTCCATGCGGGGCTTTCTGGTTGTAGAACTTGATTAACCTACTGACCTTAATGACTCATGAGCTAGAAACAAAGGGGAGAGATTTTTTCTTGTATGATCAAATCTTCATAATCAATTCTAACAACTCTCCAATGAATTCCATGACTAGTAAACAAAGGAAACACTCCATCATCTCTAGTTTTATCCATCTACTTGGTCAGAGTGACTTAAATTGGCACTATTCTATCTTCTCAAGGCTGTACTTTGGAAAAAAATTGGATTTCATTGCATTTGAATCTGTGCCAAGATCATATTTTCTCCATATCAATGTGATTTTTCTTTGTAAGACTTAATGGCAGTGGTTGTGGAGTAAATTTAGTTAGAAAATATCTCAGTTATGCATGAGCTATAAAGGTAGATTTTGTAATCTTTGTAAGGGTCGACTCTTCTCTATTTTCTTGATATTACTCTAGAAGTTCACTATAAATTCCCTTTTCCTCTAAACCTATATGACATTCTACTCTATCTCCTCTAGACATTGATGTATTGTGCAAGACCTATTTGCCTCTCATTAGTGTATTGTGCATATCTATAATCTTGCATGACTATATCTCCTTTTGGCCTATGAATAATATTTAAGTGAATTATCTTCTTCCTTGTGTCATTTATTTGGGTTTTCTAATCTATATGTGATTGTTAGATTAAAACAGGTCTAGATGTGTATATATTTTGGTTTTATAATGGCTCAAAAGTGCATGTATGGGAAGAGATTGGTTTGAACACTCTATTTTGGTGCATCACCCATTAGGTTAGAATAGCTAGAATTTTTTTCTATGCATTCTTTCTCCCTTTTCCTCTGAAAGAGTAGATAGATACACCCTGATAGCAAAGGAAGTTGGCCTTTTCCAGATACTCAACCTCACAATTCAAGTTCCACAACTTGGAGGTTGTTTCCATGTTTCACAAGGTTGTCCTTAGGTAAAAAATTTGGACAAGGGTGCATAATTTTTTGACAATAGTTAATTTGAAAGTGTTGGGAAGGTTCATACAAAGTTATCATTTGTGACAAAATGTGCAAATTTTCTAAAAAGTTAAATAAGTGCAACTTTACAAAATTAAAATTTTTACAATTGTTGCACAACAAGTTTTCAAGTGGAAGTTATATAGTTGTATTTGTCATAATAGGTGAAATCTATGTAAATGGTCATGTTAAGGTTGAATCCAAGATGGTGGGTCCAAGTTAGAGGTTATATAGAAAGTTTGAGAAAATGCACCTCTAACTGTCATAGGAATTCTACAAAATTTGAAAGTAAAGTGTTTGGAAGGTTATATCTAATGATAAGTTTATAATAAGGATGAAAGAATGAAAAAAGAATATAAAACCTATCAAAATACATAGTTTTGAGGATAGGACAAATATAATTGAGTTACAATTTTCTAATCATAGTTAGTGTGTGTTGTTATCTAGATAGGATAATGAGGAATTTATTGATTGAACATGGAATAAAGTTTATATGTCCAAGGTAATGGTTGAATATAAAACGAGCAGTTGATAAATGACTATGAATTGATAAGTTGTGGCATTCTTTCTCAATAGGTTTGAGGAATAATATTGTTGTAAGAAACCAACTGTGAATATGACATTGCAACAGGTGAATTTTTATGTTTTAGTTTCCTTGAAGAAGGATAAGGGTTAATGTATTTCTATGGGAATAGGTTACTACATGATCACACAAAATGAAAATATGGAGTGAGCTATCTTCATGTATTGATGAGGAAAATAAATTAGTTTAGTACAACATGATTGCAAGGGATGCAATAATCAACACCCTATTTGAATTTGTAGAATCTACTAAGGTAAAAGAACTTAATTTAGCACATGAAATTTGTTAGAGTAATAAAGTGTTTAATTATTAATTAAATCATATTGATTTAATTGTTAAGTCACTTATTATCTCTATTTTACTTAAACTTAGGCATATAATAATTAATTATTTTATTAATTATTATAGTGCAACCTATGTTTTACCTTTTAGGGTTTTGGATATCCTTTTTTAAGGATTGATCTCTTTTTAATTTATTCATTCACTTTTGATAATAGAAATCTCTCTTTTTGCTCATCAAGAATGTCTCAGCCATGGATCTAAGAATTCTAGCCTCCATAACTGTTGCTTCTCTCTTTCTGTGATAGGTGTTTGCATGCAGGCGATTCTTGGGAGCTGTGGGATTGATCTTTCATCAACTTCAGCATGGTATTAGAGCTCTAGATCTTCATGCCCCTATTCTATTTATGAGAGGTCTAACTTAGCTTTCAAAATTGTATTATTTCTTTTAGAGGCTTTCATTTCTCAGAGTTTTTCTGTATTGAATTTGGGGGGTCACTAATTTTTGGGTCACTTTGAGCCCAAATGGACATCAGGGTTGAACTTAGAGCACCTAAAAACCCCTATTTTCATATAACTTTGTCCAATTTGGACATAGTTTGGATTTGAGGGTAAAAAATATTGCTCCCAGATTTGGCACATTTCTCGAGGTGACAACTTTAAATTTTTTGGCATGGAAATCAAGATTTTTTGTCTCAAAAATTGAGATTCTTTGGCATGCAAATTGATATTGTTCAGCTCACAAATTGAGAATTTTAAATCAAGATTTTTTGTTCAAAGATTGAGATTTTCGCATGTTTTTTGAGGAAACAATTTTATGATTTTTTGGCATGCAAATGAAGAATTTTTTTTTTGAATGCAAAGAAAGAATTTTTAACTCAAAAAATTAAGATTTTTGGGTATGCAAATCAAGATTTTTGTGGAAATAAAAAATTTTTGGCACAAATTGAGATCTTTGGCATGTATCCTAAGATTTTTTGGGTGCATAAATTGACTTCTTTTGGTGCAAAAATTGAGATTTTTGTATGCATATTGAGGAAATTTGGTACCAAAATTATAGTGTTTAGCATGAATTCTGGGGTAATTTTTGGTACTAATGGGCATGCTTCCCATGGTAGTGATTTTTTTCATTTTCATCGCTCTTTTTAACTTTCCTATGGTTTTTGGATGTAACTTGTTCATCTAGACTCCATTTTTCACAAACAAAATATCATTAGAAAGCTAGTTTTGAGCTCATCATGATGGTGTAGTTTATTTGGAATTTTGGTGCTATTTGGTTTCTAGTGTACCTAGTCAAGGTCAAAAGTTTTATTTTACACTCAAAGAGACATATCCTGAGGTATTCTATTTCCCAGATTGTGCTCCAAGCACATTCGATTCAATTTTCTTTATTTGCATTTTGGTGGATATCTTGGTTGATTCAAGTTTGGAGATTGATTTTTGTGTTTCAAATGATTCTTCATGGGTTGTACTATCTCTTGTATCATCCTTATGTCTCTTTTGATATTTTTTGACATCCATTTGTAGTATTTTTACAAATGCACTGAGATAAAGTGTCACTTTATTGCATTTCGAGATCTTGCACATATTTGTGTTTTGTTGTACTTGCACTATATTATAAAGTACTTTGGGGGGTTTCATGTTGGCTATATTCACCATCTTCCTTTTTCAAGTGAGTGTTCCTTCCATGGCATTAGCCTCATGATGTGTTGATGACACATGCCACTATAGGTGTGTGTACTTCTTTTGCACTCTCAATGTTCTTGGTTCTTCTTTCAACAAGAAATATTGCATTCAGTTTTAGTGTTCATGTCTTACCTCTCAGTATTATAGGGGGTATGTTGGTTCTATTGCTTTCTTGTTTCGATGGTGTGAGTTATGTATTTAATATTTGATCCTATGTACTAGGCAATTGTAGTGGCTGGATACCTATGCATTTCGGTGAGATGGATCATTTACCATATATAAATTCTTTCATTCCTATTTTTGGAGACCATCAAGATACCTACCATCTTCAATTTATCATCTCTTCAAACTTAGTCTTCTCTACCTATTCATGTTCTATACAATGGAGGTTCTTTAGATCAACAATTTGGTAGTGTTTGCAACTTAATGCTTTAGTGGTGTTCTTCATGATCATCTTTTGTTCCTATTTTCTAGAACATTCCCTAAATTGGAGGCTTTAGTGCTTCACTAGTTCTTTTCAACATTATTTCCATCTCTTTTTGGAGTAGGGTTTTTTCCATGTGGTTTTCTCTATTTCTCCTCTATTCAAAGATTTGGTTGTGCTTGGGTATCTCATCTAGCCTTTGTTGTTGGGACCCAAATTTACTTGCAATAGTAGTTTCTAGATTTTTAGCTACTCCCTAAGATTATCTTGAGGGGGGAGGGGGGCGGGGGGGGGGGGGGGGGGGGGGGGGGGTGGTTAAAGTAATAAGTTATTTACTTATTAATTAAATCATTTTGATTTAATTATTAAGTCACTTATTATTTCTATTTTACTTAAGCAAAAATTTAGACATATACTAATTAATTCTTTTATTAATTATTATAATGCAACCTAAGTTCTACCTTTTAGAGTTTTGGATATTATTTTATAAGGATTGATATCTTTGTAATTTATTCATTCACTTTTGATAATAGCAATCTCTCTTTTTTCTCATCAATAATGTCTCAACTATGGATCTGGGAATTCTAGCCTCCATAGCTTTTGCTTCTTTCTTTTTATGATAGGTGTGTGCATGCAGGTGATTCTTGGGAGCTATGGGGTTGATATTTCTTTGACTTCAAAAAAAATTGGACTAAATTAGAAAATTTATATGAAGGTTGTTAATACACAAAGAAGGCCAAGTTATAGAGTTGAAAGACTAGATTAGAGAATTCTAGGATACAAGAAGAGGAAACCATTAGAGCATATGTATAAAGGATTATAGAAATTTCAAAAAGAAAAAATATTTCAAGATGAACCATAGAAAAAGGTGAAGTTGCTCAAAAAATTCTTATATTTTTTACACTAACTTATGAGAACAATGTCAATGTCATTGAGGATGTCATTCTTCTCATAAATAAATTCAATAGGGAAATATTAATTGAGAAATTACAATCTTTTAAGACTACAATATTAAAAGATTATTTACTTAGAATTTAGAAAATATTTAAATAAATATAGCAACCATTATTATTCCTAGAGTAATCAGTACAACAACATCTAGTGTAATTACCTCTTTTACTAGAAGGTTCTTCCTTCCATTCTATTTTTCCTTTATCTTGCATTGCACTATCAGATCTGCTACCTTCTCCATATTTTTTTGTCTTCACTTCTTTGAAATCTTCTAGCTCTTCTTCTTTTTCTTTGACCATGTATCTTTGCTAATATTTCTTCAGCCTTCAAAGTATACTAATATGCTTCTTATACATTGCCCATCTTAACATAGTTGATCTCATCTTGAGTTGATATCCTCAAATCATTTAGCTATCTAGCCACTTTCTCAACTAGTTCATCATCTACATGTATAGATTTGATATCCAATCCATAGAATTTCTTAGTATATTCCTTTACATCTATCCTTTTGCTTCAATTTTTTCATTTTCCTTAACAAATTAACTTGGTAGTCTAAAAGAAGAAACTTCTTTTTCATCTTTCTAGTCATCTTCATCCATGTCTTGATCTTCCCTTTTCCCCTTTTCTATCTCTTGGTTTGCAAGTGATCCACCAAAATGAAGCATGGCCCCTCAACTTTGTGACTTCTATCTTAACCTTCTTGTTATTAGGAGTACCTTCATACTCAAAGTATTTGTCCATCTCAATTATCCAATCTCATACAAAATTTATTAGGATTAACTATGGATAGAAATAATAATTATATGCAAATATAACCAGTATCAAAAAATAATAGTTACACAGAAAAGAACACAAGACACAAAGATTTAATGTGGTTCACCCAATCCTAGGCTACATCCACCAAAAATAAGCCCAATAATATTATTAGCCAATAATTAAATTCTATAATCCCTTACAGCTCAATACTACAATAAGAAGCTACAATAAATTATGAAATTGCTAATCCTAAGACATTTTATACAAGATTTTTGTTGCTTACAAAATTAGGGCTAGAATAAGTTGTCTAATAGAAAAATAATAGACGACACATTTTACAATAATCAATTTATTTTTGTCTTTAAGGGTGTAACCTCCAAAAACCTCCATGAGGTTGCTCCCCTCAACCCTACCCTATACTGTGGTAGGGAGTGCAACTAGGGTGCTTCTAGAAGACCCTGCAAGGGGTAGTACCCCTTGACCCCATCTTGGGGGTGCTGCCCCCTAACCCCCATAGTAATAATTTGGGAGAAAATTGAACCAAATAAAGTAAGAGAAATTAACCTCTGAGTCTGATTAGATTTCATATTACAACAATCTCCCTCTTGGAGACTGATCAGATTTCACATCAACAACATCCTAGTTAGAGACTAATCATGACACTACTAAACATATTGCTCCCACTGGAATATCAACCCACTCTAGAATCTATTGTTCATTCATTTTGTTCAATCTAGAAGACCAACTAAACCTAAAGAGGTGTTCAACTTCTCCTTTGTTACTATTTTGGTAAACATATCTATTGGATTATCATCAATATGTATCTTCTCTAGCTTTAACTATTCATCATCTAAAACTGACTAAATGAAATGACACTGCAACTATATGTGCTTTTTTTTTAATGTTGAGAAGAATTCTTCACAAGATGAATAGCACTCTAGCTATCTATGAACAAATAATTACCCCTTTGTGGGTTTCCCTATTCTTCCATGAAGAACTAAAGCCATATCATTTGTTTGGCTGCCTCTATAGTGACAACATAGTCTTCATCTTTAGTGGATAAAGCATTAGCCTTCTCCAACTAAGAAATCCAACTCACTAATCTCCTACCAACAATAAATACATAGCCTATAGTACTCCTCTTGGTATCAATATCCTCTACCAAATCTAGTCAACATAGTTGTGTAAATAAGTAGTAGATCCCTAAAAATGTAAACACTTACTAGATGTTCTTCCCAAATATTTGAGAATTCATTTGATTGCATTCCAATGCTCAATCCTTAGATGACTCATATACCTACTAACAACTCCCACCACATGTGCAATATTTGACCTAGTACATACCATAACATACATTAAACTTTCTTCAACTAAAGCATAAGGTAACTTGGAAATCTTAGCCTTCTCTTTTGGTGTCTTTGGACACATCTCCTTAGTCAATTTTAATTGATCGAGTAAAGGTGTGCTAACAGCTTTAGCATTCTCCATAAAGAAATGTTGTAACACCTTCTCAATATAATTAGCCTAAGATAATGTCAATTTTCTATGCTTTCTATCTCTATAAATTTTAATACCAAGGATTTGTTTCACTAACCTCAAATCCTTCATAGAAAATGAATGTGCTAACTATTATTTTAACCCCTTAATGTGATCCATGATAGACCCAACTACAAGCATATCATCAACATATATAAACATAAAATAATGTAGCTATCATTATCTAACCTCTTAGAAAAAATAAAATTGTTAGAATACACTAAGTATAACCATGCTTATTCATAAAATTGTCAAATTTAAGATACCATTGTCGAGGTGCTTTCTTTAAGTCATATAAACTTTTCTTGAATCTATGCAGTTAGTTCCTTGTCCCTTTGACATCAAATCCCTATGTTTGTACCATATATATTTCTTCATCCAAATCACTATGAATAAAATCTCTTTTAACATCAAGCTTCTCCAAATACAAATCTTTAATAGCCACAATAATTAAAATAATGTGAATAGAAGTCATTTTAACAACAAGAGAAAATATCTCATCAAAATCAATGCCCTTTCTCTATGTAAATCCTTTTACAACTAACTTGGCTTTAAATATTTTATTAGCTCCACCCTCTTCATTCAACCTATAAACCCATTTATTTTGTAAATCAATTTTACCTATAGGAAACTTACATAAATCCTAAGTCTAATTTTTTAGTAATGAGTCCATTTCTTCCATCATTGTAGACTACCACTGAATCTTTGTATTCACAATCACAACTTCATCATAATATTCACATTAACTAGCATCTATTAATAAAATAGAATACAAAGAGGGAGAAAATCTTTCTAGAGGCCTATTTAGCCTTGTTAACCATCTAGAATTCATTGGGGTGTGTGGTATTTGTTGTTGGGTTTTTTTCAAAGCATGAGGGACTAGTGGGACACCATCCTTTTGTGTATCATCCAACAATAGCTAATCATTTTCTTTCTCCATATAATGCTGCAATAGATCTTTGTATAACACTTTCTCATTAAATATGACACCTCCACTTCTTAAAATTTTAAGATTTTTGATATCCAAAAACCTATAACCAAATTCATCAATGTCATATCCAACAAATACACATTTATTTGCTTTATCTTCCACCTTTGTTATATTTTTAGAATCTATATGTGCAAATGCTTCACAACTGAAGGTTTTGAGAAAAGAATAACTCGCCTTTTTACCAATCCATGCTTCCTCTAGAATACCAAAACCTAGAGGAGTAGAGGGACTTCTATTATTTGAATATACATCAGTATTGATAGTGTTATCCCACATGTTTAAGGGAATCCCAATGTGTAATCTCATGCTCTTTGCACTCTCCATGTAAGAATCAACCACATTTAGAAATAACAATTACATGCAAATATAACCAATACTAGAAAATAATATATTGCACAAAAGAGAAGACAAGACACCAAGATATGATGTGGTTCACTCAATCCTTGGGCTATGTCAACCAATAGCAAGTCCAATAATATTATTATCTAGTGATTACATTCCACAATCCCTTACAACTCAATACTGCTGCAAGAAGCTACAATATCACCATACACTATGAAATCCCTAACCCTAAGCCTTTTTATAAAAGCATTTGTTGCTTACAAAATTAGGGCTAGAATAAGTCATCCAATAGAAAAAAATAGCAGCTAACACCTTTCATAATATAAGGTCATTTTTGGCTTTGAGGGCACTTCCCTTGAAAACCCCAATGGGAATTTCTCATCAACTCCACCCTATACTGTGACAAGGAGCACACCTAGGGAACTACCCCCAAACCCCCATAGAAATAATCTGGGGAGAAACTATGTTGAATAAGCCTCGAAGCATGATTAGGCTCCACATCACAATAATTCACCACTTGGAGACTGATCAGAATCCACACCAATAACCTTCCACTTGGAGACTAAGCATAGTGTTGCTAAACTTATAACTCCCACAAGAATATAAAATCACCCTAGACTCTACTATTCTTTTATTCTATTCATTCTAGAAGACCAACTGAAGCTAAAGAGGAGTTCAAATTCCTCCTTTTTACTACCATCAAACTACTATGTTTGGGCTTGAATTGTGAAGGTAGGTCATCTCAATTGTGAAACTCACCTATCGCCCAAGCAATAGAACCAAAAATTGGCTCCTATTAGAAGGGTGTCATACTTTTTCTATCACAAATTTAAATGCTAAGGGGTGTCATCATAATTGAAATGAATAAAACTATCATAACTCGAAAGAAGGAAGGGGCAAGAGGTCATGCTGACATTGTTACAATTGTGACATTACACCCTCATGATTTTGATATCTTAATCTTCCATTCCTATGTCACAAGTGTGATGTCTATGCGATAATTGTGTTGTGGAAGTGACATCTAATTGTCAAAACTATCTGTTGTAGTTATTATGGTGTTGTGACAATTGTGTTGTGGGAGCAACGATTATCTATTAGAACATGTCCCTACAATTATGATGGATAGCTGAATTATTTTTAAAAAAATTATTGCTTGTACATTCTACCTAGCTGAAATTTTGTATACAAAGAAATTTCTTTCCCCAACATGGTAAAGGTCCTACAAATTATAGCAAAAAACACAAAGATTTTATCACAATTGAAATGTCATTTCCTCTAGTTGATATACAATATAAGGAGTTTTCAAGGAAGGATTTGAGCTCTTTTGATCCAATATGTTCATGGCTTTTTCTTGTCCCCATAATATACTTCAATTGCCAAACTTAGGTACTCATGCCAATGACCTTCTACAAGAACAAAGAAGTCTAATTAGATATCTCTTTTTTGAATATTCTATAAATGATATGGAGAAATGATAATATACATGGTTTTTTATACTTTGAATTGAACACCTCAATTTGAACTTAATTATTTTTATGTGATTCCACTTTATTTAATAAATGTATTATGAAAATCCTAATTTGGAATGGAAATATAGTGTAGAACTACTTGTGTAGCTCATATTGAATCCAGTAGTCCACTTCCTACTGATGCAAAATTTATACGTATTATGAGGAAGATAATAGTTTGGGTTTTAGCTATTCTAGTGTATAGTTGTGTAATGGAAAGTTTCCCAGGTTTTATCAAGGTCCTCATAATTTGACTCTTTTGGAGGCCAATCTTACTAGGTTTAATGTTCCCTTCTCCCAAGAGATTTATTTGGGTGTTATGAATGTAGAAAAGGAGAAAATGGTGCCTTTGGAGATTGGTATTGACATGCCATTGAAGATTAAAGAAGGATTGTTGAAGTTACCAAAGATGACTATTATCTAAATCATTTGATTAAGGATGTTTTAGTGCTGATAATTCAATTGGTTATATAATCATTTGCCATTACAATTTATTCAATGGGGATTTAGTAGTGGAGCATTTTAAATTTGTATTTATCAAAATCAAATTCAATCAAATACTTTGTCCTGATCTTCTTTGGGTTGGTTTGATCATAGGCTATTTGTTTGACAGTCTTGTTTTTAGATCTAAAATTATCTATTAAAAGTAAATAAATAAATTTATGTTAAAGTTTTCAATCATTTCAATTTATTTTAACATAAACCTATCATTAGAAATGTGGGGTCTAATGGTCACTTGATGTTTTATCTTCTTTATTCTTCATTTGATAGATAGGTATGTGTCTTTCTATAATGGATATGTTTAGAGTATATATATCATAAATCTATCAATTAAAACTCTATAAATCACCTTACAATTAGCTAAACTTGCTAATGCAAAATGGTATATGTGAATGACATCATACAACTAATTTGATAAACTTTTGAATGTCACTTTGAATGCTCCACTTGATATCGTATGTATATGAATTGAGATTTCATATTGAACTATGGCATCCTTTAGCATTTCCTGAAACTAAGAGATTCACATAGTTAGTTATCATGCAATCATAAGTTAATGTTTAGCTTTACTTAGTTTCAAGAATAGTTTCATTATCTACTAATCAAGGCCAACCATGTAAAGGTGGAAGCTCATCCCGTCCCCCCCTGCCCCAACCAACATCTAAATTCCCTGTTAACATTTAAAATTGATTTATTATATTAATAAAATGTAGCATTCATGAATTATCACATGATAACATTCATTAACACATAAGTTTTTGTTGGAAATATTCAAGATATGATAGGTTACTAAGAGGGGAGGGGTGTATTAGTAACTTCAAAATTTTAAAACATTTTAGCACTTTAACCATATATACTATTCACTATGCATTCATCTAATCTATTGTATAAATGAGAGATCAAACATTCATAACACATGTACACAGTAATTTGGTGACCCAAAAACCTTCCAAATAGAAAGTAAAACTGGGGTGGGGATGATACCCACAAAACTTCATTACTATAGTATGAAGTTGGCCTGTCAAGGCTTACATTGACCACTTCTAGTGATCTACCCTGTTAGGAGCATAAAGGACTGCTAAGTTCACCTTGTTAGAGGATTTACAAACATACACTAAAGTATGCACTCATACAAAGACTGTTAAATCTACCCTATTAAAGGATTTATAAAATTGATTCACCTATTAGGATGAAACAATCAATCTACTTACAAACTTGATTTTTTGATTAGATCCTTGAAGTATATATCACCTCTTGTGACTAATGTATCATTGCTACTCCTTGTAGACCTTGCTGCTTACTCTACTCTTCTACTAATTTTCATTTACATTTCTCAAACATTACATGTCTCTTGTGATACTCTAATCCACATCACATACATGCTTCAAATGATATAATACATTACATATATACACCATTCCAATAATTACAATTGCAAGGTTGGCTAAAACACAAGTGAACAAAATATTACTGAGTCAGCCAAACAGTAAATAACTTGGGTTCACTAAAGTGACTCGGTGACCTTGTGATACTCGATGTCCACTGCATTACTCAACATTGTCATGCACTCAGTAGAAGTGAAGGTTCAGTCCATACTAATCACCTGACATAGTTGTAAACTTAGTAACCATTAGAGACTTGGTGGATATAGTATCACTCGGTAAAAACTGAACCCTTCATTCACCTTGCTTCCACTCAATAAACATTATACTTTCATTAATCAGTAAAAACTATGCTTCCATCACTCCGTAGACATTTTGCTTCCATCACTTGATAGGCACTATGCTTCCATCACTTGGTAGGCACTGTGCTTCCATCACTCGGTAGGCATTGTTCTTCCATCACTCGGTAGCTATACTAATATAGATAAGTGTTTTCACTAATGGAAATAATAATTTAATGCCAACAATCTTCCTCTTTGGCATTAGTGACAAAAACACTTATAAGCCAAAACATATGTACATAGCCTGACTGAATGAATTTAGGTTTTTCAAAATTGATCTTTGTAAAATTTCTGCATATACATATATACTTATGTACACATGCAAACTTCATTGTGTGCTAACTCCCCCTATCACTTATAGTGATGACTCTCCTCTGAATCTCTCCCCCTTTTTGATAATAATGCCGAAGGACTACATATATACAATTTATATGGCTACACCAAAATGAGATAGAAATTCTTGATGTACCTTAAGAATGGTTTCAAAAGTACTATCCCAAGTCTGCTACAAAATTTGACAGGTCAAGAGGACAATTTGAACTTCTATTAATAATTGGATCAAGTGATTAGCCATTGAGAAGTTCTAATCTTGAACCAATGTTTTGCAATGTACAAAATGGTTTTGCATTGTGTTCATGATAGGAAGGATCATGTTCTGGATGTCTATGAGTTATGACCAGATCCTAGCTTCCTCTCTCAATAATTCTGCCTGAACATCTACCAAATATCTGATCTTGGTGTGATGGGAGGTTGTGGAGGAGGAGTCCACCTTTAGCTTGGAGGCACTTGATTGCATATCAATGTTAATCTTATTTAACTTATCCTTTATTTCTTTGGTAAAACTAGAAACATCACAAAGTTAAGCAAAAAGCGATGCTAAATTATTAAAAGAATTTTCAAAATTTCCCAAAAATGTTGACAATTCAACTTGCTTTGTTGCTATCTTTTGAGCAATATGCTCTAGCACCTTATTATCAAATTTCTTTTCATCTTTCTCAATAATTTTTTCTTGTCCGGAAGAATCCTCATTGAATTTTTGTACAACCTCTTCTAACTAGATCAAAATGTGTTGAGTAGAATCTACTTCAACACCTCTTGCATCTATGATTATATTCTTGGCATTCTTAATTATTATGTATTCCTGATCCCTTTCAGACCTTAACTACTTCTATGTAGCTTTCATCTCTATTAGTTGACTAGCTAACCTCATCTCTTCAATGGTAGCATTTTCATAGTCAATCTTTGGAATTACTATCTTTGTGTCTAAGTCAATATCTTCTGCAAATTCCTTTCTAGTGATTAGAAGTCTTAATGAATGCTTTTGTTTGACTTCTGTGATGACTAGTTTGACCTTAGGAACATACACAATAGTGGAGATGGAAGGGCTAGTAGTAAAAACTGGGATAGGACTTGAGGATTGAATACCAATAGAAGTATTAACTAGATCAAAAATTGAAACACTTCCCAGATATGGTATCATACTCGGTAGAGTACCCATAGTAGAACTAATTAGAGTGGAAGTGGATATAGATGATGCTAATGGAAACAAGACTATAGAACTTGTTGGAATTGGTGAAGACAAAATTATGGAACTTACTGGTACACTTATTGTTGATGAAGGAGCTGAGGAGGCTAGCTCGATAGCTGAAGAAGTAACAGTCAGCTCGAAAGATGAGATTCTTGGCACATTTGTTTTAGATACCTAGAGTTGGGAGGAGGTTGATGAAGATTGAGCAATTGTGCTCACAATCTCACTTGCAGAAGCTATCTCCATAGTGGATGTAATAGTCTTTGGAGAGTGAGGAACGGATGCAATCACTTCTGCTATAATTTTGACTGGATCTTCTTCTTCCTCTTTTTCTTCCATAAGTACATGCAACTCTCTTGGAGTAACTATGATGGATGAAGTGCTATCAAAATCATCACCATCATTGCTATCATCATCCTTGATCTCAACTAGATCTTCACTAGGCTTTTGCAGATGATAGATGTTCTTCCACATGTTTGTTGCATTATTTACAACATGCTCAATTTCTTTAATTAAAATTAAAAATGTGTGAAATCTAATCATCATTTTACCTTCATGTTTCTTCATTACAACCTTTATTTCTACTCTAGTGGGACTCGATAGAAGATTTCTCATAGATTGCTCATATATGTCTTTAGCCATTTGGATGGCTGACTCCCATCTCAGTTGCAATCTCTCCAACAGTTCTTTCAAAATTTGAGATGCAAGTTGGTTCGGGGAGTATTTCCATTTACCCATCTTATTGAGTACCAATTTCTCAATCTGCATTTTCTTAGCATTAGTTCTTGTTTCAAATTTCAATGCCTTGAAATTTGTGATTCCAGCTCCTTCTTCCAATTGTTTAAGCCTTTCCTTGAATGTGGGTGGAGGCCTGACCAGTATAGGTTCCTACTTGCCTTTTCTAGTTCTTCTGGAGAATACTACAGTGGGCTTTTTCTTAGGTTTGGTAATAGTTACCTTACCTTTCTTCTTTGGATGTTCCTCTTCAAATTCATGTTCTTCTTTTTCTTCTTCTCCTTCTTCTTCTTTATTATCTTCTTCATCCTCACCTTTTCCCTCGGTAAGCATAAGAGGACCGATAGCAGTTTTTAATTTTGCTATCTTCCTCTTGCCTTTGCTTATGGCCTAGGGTAGCTTGATTTCAAGCTCAATTCTGGCCTTTGCCTCATCATATGTTCCAAATATTGGTTTCCTTGGGTCTACGGGCTCATTCACCATTGCTTCAATAATATCCCTGGCCTCATCAATATTTACCTCATAAGGAAGAGGTTTTACCCATGCAACTTAGGGTTTGACTGCTTGAATGTATACCTTATCTTAGTCAACCATAAAGCATACATCATCTCTATAGTCTCCAACTAATTTTGGTGGAATTTAGAACCTATTTTTCATTCTCTCCTTGAAATCTTAAAAATAATTGTCCATAATGTTATCAAAATTTTCACCCATTTCTGCTACAAATTCATTTATCTGATACAAAATTGGAATGTCTTTTCTCCATACAACTATTCCTTTTGATGGAAAGAATTTTTGAACATAGAAAAATAAACAAATTAATAGAGAGCCAAATTTACAAGGATTATTCTTTGAATTCCTTATACTATCCATATTTTAATTCAATTGTCTCAACAATAATTCTGGCAGATCAAATTCAAGGTTCTTCTTTACAATTTTAAAAGCCAAATCCACAGCTTCATAAGGTACACTATTTAGTTGACTAGAGCTATAGATTTTGTGGGCAATGACATGAATGCCAAATCTTAGTTTGACATTTGATAAAGTGGTGACCTTTAAACCTCTACCATCCCACTTGGCTAGGGTTTTCTTCTATAACTCCTCTTGACCTAGGTTTTTGGTGGTTTTTTCTTTGCTAAGCATAGGGAGACCCATGATTTTGTAAATCATCTTCTTTGTAATTAACACTAGCTTCTCTAACCATAGTTTCCCATTGTGCACCTGACTCAGAATATACTTAATCCATTTGGTTTGGAAGCTTCTAGGCATATGCAAGATATGATTCAAGCCTTTGGTTTCAAGATTCTTATGCTCGAGTTTCAAAGAGCCATCAATACTCATTTCTCCTAGGGTATTGTCCATTTCTAGGTTTCCAATTTCTTGAACAGAACATTTGAAATGAGTACAAATATCATTGATAAGAAGTACCTTAGGTGGAATTTGCGATTGAGCTCCATTTGAGTCTAGTGATTCTACAATGGTTGGAACAATTTTGAAGTTGGGCACTTCCATTCTGTACCCTTTACTAGCATTTATGAACCTCTTTTTGCCTTGGTGCCACTGCTACTCCTAGATGCCATTGCTACTCGGTAAGTGTAAGAAAATTTTGAACAAATTTTTCACTTAAAAAATTTCTTGAAATTGCTTAGAGTTTCTTGGAATTTTCTTGGGAATCACTAGAAATTTCTTAGCTCTAAAATCGTGATGAAGAATGAAATCAAATTCTACCCTTTTGACAAAATTTTTTTCCATAAATGATTGGTACAAAGGTAGTTGAGATGACATAGTGTTTGATAGGCTTTCATTTACTTGCTCAATAGAAGCTTGCAACACGGTGATTGAATAAAAAAAAATTTGCTTCTGACCTAGCTCATTAAGGTCTATAACCGACTTTCCTTGGTAGATGCAACTCAAAAAAAGATATGCTTTGTTTAATTCTTTGTGTACATCTAAAATACTAATTTGATCATTTTACTTTCTTGCATTTGGAATTGCTCTAGATATAGCTTGATGATATAGTCCCAGATCCTTTATGAATCTAATTGGAAATGATGGAGTCACCCATTTCTTGAGTGACATTGCCATCACTTGAACTATCTTGCTCGGTAGATTTTGGAATCCACTGTTGCCTCATTTTCTTTTGAATGTTTTTAGCTTTAGCTTTCTTTTCATCTGCAACTCTTCCTATATTCATGCATTTTTTAGCTATATGACCAAGTTCTGTACATGTATAACATCTTATTGTTGTGTCTCTTTTCCTAAAGTGATGCCTTGAGCAGCCTTTGCCAATGTGTCCATATTCTCCACAATAATGACATCTACACCAGGTATTGTAATCCCATCCAAATATTGCTTTAACAAGTTGTACAGCTAGATTGAATGATTTGGATATGCATTAGAATGCCTTGTGACATTGCTTCTTGCACTTGTGACAATTTCCTTCAAATTTTGGTTTTTCCAAGCATTCATTAGCTTTATGACCATGCTAACTGCAATTGTAGCATTTACCATTGAATTTACCTTATCCATTGCTCCAACACTTGTTTGATGTGTGACCTAGCTTACCACAGTGATTGCAAGTAGGTCTTTGATTCTTTTGGGTATCTTGTTTGGAGGTTTCACCTTCTTCCTTGTAACCAAGTCTAGCTTTACCATTTTGTCTATTAATATTTTTCTCACTTTGCTAATTTAATTGAGTCATGTCTACTTGAGGTTTCATCATTCTCTCATTAATTTTCTTTTCAGTGATTAGGTCATTTTCCAAACTTTCATTAATTTTTCTTTCAGATCTCAAGTCATTTTTTAAGCTTTCATTGATTTGTCTTTTAGTGATCAGATCATTCCTCAAGCTTTCATTTTCAGATCTTAGATTCATAATTTCTTCATTTGCATTAGATAGTTGATTTACAAGATTTTTATGCTGGAGGGATTGATTATTTCTTGCCTCTAAGTCTTCATTTTCCTTGTCTTTCTATTCCAAAACTTCACATAGCATGATTGATTGAATTTATTGTTCTCTTTTAAGCTTTCTTACTTCTTCCTATAGGCAACCATTCTTTGCTAGGAGTTCCTTGATTTCCTTATTAGCTTCTTTTGAATTGCTTGATGGTAAAAGGTCTTCAATCTTTTCTTCAACATACTGATGATCATTCATTTGTCTTGCAAGTTCCTTCCTTCTCTTCAGGGATTGAGAAAGATGCTCCTTAGTTTCTTTGAGTTGAGCCATGGCCATTTCCAGATCTAACTTTTTATTTTCAATAGCTTTGTCAAGTCTAAATATCTCCATTGTCCTTGATCTTTGCTCAAGTTGTCAAACTTTATCCTAAGAACCACAAAGCTTTGATACCAATTGTTGGAAATATTCAAGATATGATAGGTTACTGAGAGGGAAGGGGTGAATCAGTAACTTCAAAACTTTAAAAAAAATTAGCACTCTTACCATATATACTATTCACCATACATTCATCTAATCTACTGTATAAATGAGAGATCAAACTTTCATAACACATGTAGACTGTGATTTGGTGACCCAGAAACCTTCCAAAAAGAAAGTAAAAATGGGGTGGGGATGATACCCACAAAACTTCATTACTGCAGTATAAAGTTGGCCTGTTAAAGCTTACATTGAAAAATTTTGGTGATCTTCCCTATTAGGAGCATAAAGGACTACTAGGTCCACCTTGTTAGAGGATTTACAAACATACACTAAAGTATGCACTCTATTAGAAGATTTATAAAAAGACTATTAAGTCTACCCTGTTAAAGGATTTACAAAACTGATTCACCTATTAGGATGAAACAATGGATCTACTTACAAACTTGATTTGCTGATGAGATCCTTGAAGTATATATCACCTCTTGTGACTTATGTATCATTAATACTCCTTGTAGACCTTGCTACTTACTCAGCTCTTCTGTTGATTCCCATTTACACTTCTCAAACATTACATGTCTCTCTTGATACTCTAATCCACATCACATACATGCTTCAAATGATATAATACATTATATATATATATATATATATATATATATATATATATATATATATATATATATATATATATATATATATATATATATATATACCATTCCAATAATTACAATTGCAAGGTTGGCTAAAACACAAGTGAACAAAATATTAGTAAGTTAGCCAAATAGTAAATAACTCGGGTTCACTGAACTGACTCGGTGACTTTTTGATACTCAACGTCCATTGCATTACTCAACATCGCGATGCACTCAGTAGAAGTGAAGGCTCAGTCCATACTAATCACTTGATGTAGTTCTAAACTTGGTAACCATTAGAGACTCGGTAGATATAGTATCACTCGATAAAAATTGAACCCTTCATTCACTTTGGTTTCACTTGATAAACATTATACTTTCATTACTTGGTAAACACTGTGCTTCCATCACTCAATAGGCATTGTGCTTCCATCACTCGATAGGCATTGTGCTTCCATCACTCGATAGGCACTGTGCTTCCATCACTCGGTAGCTATACTAATACAGATAAGTGTTATCACTAATGGCAATAATAACTTAATGCCAACAATTTTATTAAAATGTTCACATTAACATTAAAACATAAAATTCATTAGAACATTCACATGAACATTCAATAGAACATAAATAAAACATCTAGACATAAACATCAGCCATTATCAAATAAGTTACATAAGTTCACATGAATCATTTTTGTTTTCTTTATTTCATTTTTTGTCCTTCCCTATATTGTTGCAAAGGCATATCCATGTCGTCATCGACATTTCTTGTCACCTGTCGACATACACTTGTTGTCCTTTGCAAAGGTTGGTCCTCTGCAATAAAAAATAAAAGCATTAAATTTTAAAATAATTGAGACTTTAAAGGTTTTAAAGAGCACTATAACACTCTTTACCTTTTTCAACCACATCATCTTGTCCACTGGCTTGGACTTCAATGCGCTCATCAAGATGAACCTCTACATCCCTTGCAACACTATAATGCAATATCTTTTCTTAATCCCAACACATATTATAGTTAAATTTTTATTACTATACCAAATTCAATTTAAAATGTTTACTTGTATTAATAATTTAAAAATAAAAAAATGAATAGAAAATATATACCTTAAGTACTATGATCCACATTTGAATTGATGCCTCCATGGTGCTCGATTAATGTATTGGGATTTGTAGGCTGCAATCCAATGTAAATAATTAGTACATTTATGAATAATATATACATAAAAATACAAGACAAATACTGAGATATGTTAATCATTCATTTTAATACATATAAATATATTTACTTTAAGGTTTTAAATAAATATATAATCATTGTTTCCTTAAAAAAATATAATGACTTATATTTTTGGAACTTAATATCAAATGCAATAATTGCTAAAGTATTCAATTTGAAATAAAATTCAATTGACTTATTTACCTCATTGATAGATCTAGGAGAAGATCCTTGCACACTCATTTCTTAGATTCATTCAGCCATAGCTATATAGCCTCGTCTGAAGGCTAATTTCTTATCCTCTTTAGAAGTTTTTTTTAAAAACTACATGACCTACAATTTTTCTTGGTAGCTAGAATTTTTTATTGTAATTAATTTCAAAAAGACCTAGTTTTTTACAATTTATAAATATTTTCATATAATTTTTCATTTACTTATACTTACAATTCATGTAGCAAGTTTTGAATATCCACCTAAGCCAGACTTTTGTTGCCCATGCTTCTCTTTTCTTACTTTGGTTGTCATTGATGTGTCAGGAAACCTATGTGAAGTTTGAAATATGTTAGATTACATAAGTATTAAGAGTAATTATTACCTAATTTCATTCTTAATATTATGACATACCTTCTTTCATCGGGTTGTACCATTTCTCCATCATCTATTATTTTTGTCTCTGTGACATCCTTTTTAAGATTCTCCCACTTGATAATAGGAATATAGGGGTCCACTCATAAAAAGAGTTCTTTTTCAATTGGGTCCTCTATTTGTAACAAATATACTTCAAAGCTTTGCCCTCTTTTTTGAGGATCCTAAGTCTTTGAAAGATGCTAGGTCAAAAAAGTGTTTCCATTGCATCAATCAGTCTATCATTTACCTCTTTAATTCAAAAATTTCACCTTTTAAGAAAAGAAAAGAACTCTTAGATTCATAAATGAACTAAAGCTACCTTTTCATCTAATTAAAGAAATTGATTAAGGAAAACATGATCAAGCAATGAAATCAAAATATGATACCTTGTGTGTATGGTCGGCCTAAATATATGCAAACATTCATCATTAAGTTCTTCATAAAATAGATTATTCCCTGTAAAATAATAATGTGATTAGTAGTTATTGTAAGGGACTACATGAGAGGTTAGTGCATTTGATTATGAGTATAAGATTATATAGTAAAAGAAAGGATCAATCTTTAAAGTACCTAGAAGTTGGGCTACTCTTAGGGGAAGACCATCTTCATTGCTAATGAGCAATTGATCACATTTTTTTATTGTTCCCATACATCTAACATGGGTACACCTAGGAATGTCCTTATCACCTCCTACATCAAATGAGTCCAATATTACAAAATTCCTCCTAAGAAATAATATTTCAAGTAAAATAAACACATGAAAAATGAGAGAGAAAAAGAGAAATCTACTTACCAATAGGCACTTCCATTACATATGTTGTCATGCTACATGTTGCCAAATTTGTAGTCAACATTGCCTCTTTGGTTCTATTCCTTGTAGTAGATGGCATAGTGAACATACGATCAATAGTAGGAGCTTAAAAATGATATTGTTAAAGAACAATAAAATAAGACTATTAGAGCTTTAAAAAAATATTGTTCGAGCAAAACACAAATGTAGGATAGAACATGCGATGTACTTGAACCACCTAAAGTATCATCCTCTAGAGCATTGCCCTTGTACATCATCAACATCCTCTAAAAGAAAACACATATGTATTTTATTTAATGAAATAAATAAAAGAGTATACTATAAAAACTGTTATTGAAATTTTATTATAATTAAAAAAATACATTAATATTTACTATTTATGTACAAACTATGTCCATCAACTCATCCTTTATCTATTGTATTTCAAGAGTTTGAGGTTGAGTTGATGCCAATTTATTTATCCTTATTGCTAAAGCATGAAGCACCTTTTGGACTGCATCCATAGGATTAGTGGTTGATTTAAAATCAATAATGAATTCATTATGCTCATTGTATGGCTCCTCAGGGACTACTTTTTCCTTTCCCTTTTCCTAATCAACACTCATTTTTTAGAGCAATATTATTAGTGCTATATTAAAAATCAATCCAAAATATTGTTAATCTTAGATTGGTTTTGACATATGAGTGTCTATACACTTAAGTCATTTACAAGTCATTTACTTAGTTCATTCTGAAAAAGTAATACATGCTAAGCATAAATTGCCAAATAGTATATGCTAAGTGAGAGATATGTATAGTAAGTGTCAAGTAACTAGTAAGTGTCAAGTCACTCAAGTGTCAAGTAGATAGTAAGTGCCAAGTCATTCATAAGTTGAGTGATCAATGGATGCCTAGTCATTCAAAGACTGAGTTACAACATTGAAGTTGCAATTGAAGTTGAGCATTAAGGACTTCAAGTGTCGAGTAATACAGTTTTGACATAGTTGTTTGTAATGGCACAAACTACTATGTAAACCATTTTGGAGGTGACTTGAGGATTTTTTTATAATCCTAGATGATAAGAATGAACCTTTATTAAGGATCCCTATGTATAACATGAAGCCAATCTAAAAAAGGGAAGGATTAAGTGGCATAATGAATGGATCATAATCATTGATTCATACCTAACCCTAAGTCATCTAGTTCTTCTTAAGAAGGAAACACCCTAAAAATTTTATCAAAGAATAAAGAAGGAGAAAAGAGAAGTTTTTGTGCACAAATAGAGCATTCATGGTTACTAAGGTATTATGAATTGAGATAAATTGTGAAATTAATTAGAGGAGAATAGAAGAAAGGAGGTTAGAGGATCAAAGAGATACATTTGATATGTAAGGATCAAGTACACATCAAGAAAGAGGTGATCTATTATCTAGTAGTAGAGTGTTAACCATAGGATCATTGTTGATACATTCTAGTAGGTTTATCAATTAAGTCTCTTAATAGTGTAGTCTTAACAAGTTGTTGTAAATCCTTTAACAAGGTACTTAATTCATTGTAAGCTAAAGTCCTCTAACAAGGTATAATTCTAACAAGGTGTTGAAATCCTTTAATAGGGTAAGAACTAACAATCTTTTAATTCTTTAACAAGGAAAACCTTTCATAAGTTAGATCATGTTTTATAATCAAACATTGTAACCTTCATTGGATACACTTTATTACTATAGTAGTGAAGATTTGTAGGTGTCATCCCCACCCCAGTTTTACCTTCTCATTGGAGGATTTTTGGGTAACCAAATATCTTGTGTCATATGTGTGTTGAATATTTATTTACTTTCAAGGTATAGATGTATATGCTTAATTTGGTATTTTAGTTTACATGCATAGATTGTGAGATTGATGTGTGGTGAATGATTTTAAGGCTAAAGTTTTAAGCACTGATTCACCCCCCCACCCTCCCTCAAAGTTTAATTTTCTCATTTTATTTCCAAAAAATACTAGCAAAGAATAAAACATAATATAAAATACATATTAACATATTTCTTGTATCTAATTTATACAACAACAATGAGCTTTACCTGTTGGGAAGAAGTCTTGTGAGAACCATTGCCACCATGCATATCCTATGGTTGTTGATCCATATGTTAGCCCTATATTTCAAAAAAAAATCATTGAGACATGTTAAAACACATGTGTTATTATTCTAAGTTAGCAAAAAAATATATAAAAATTCAATAATGTATTGGATTCATTGATTGGAGTTGATTTTAAATGTGCATAGTCCATACCACCTCACCCATGATAGTGGCTTTGATTGTATCTATGTGATTCAAATTGTAATAATAAGAATCTCTTTACCTCCATGTATTGATTTTATTGGACATACAAATAAATGATTTTCCTTGTGTGCCTCAAATATGTAATTGGGTCACTTCTTAGTTGACATAGGTTATGTACTATTTATAAAACATACAATATTCCTTAATTCTTTTGGCCTTTCATCAATGTATATAGCTACTAGTTTACTTTGTTTACTAACTTTTTGTTGTATATAAATTTTCATGAGGGCATACCCACACATACTTTTTTGATATATAGCAATCTGCATCCAAATATTGTAATTATAGCAAGGTCTATAATACTCCATCAATTCAATAACCTTGTTGTAAGATACCTTTATGATATTCACATAAATAGGCCCAAACCATGTAATGGGGATGGTGTTATGAGATATATCCTCTCTCCAACACAAAAATCAATGACTATTAGAGGAACTTCATTGGGGACCCCTTTTTTCATAGATGTTTGTACCTAACGGGCACATTAGAGTCACATTCACTCTCATCATCATAAGAACATGACCCCCCTTGAGAAATGAAAAATTTCATGCACTTATTGAATTTGTTTTTGATATTTTGACCTTGAGTCAATCTCCTTGATTTAGACACACTAAATGTATCACTTTCTTTTTCCATTCCTACATTTTCCTTGCTCGAGGAAGACAAATTTGACAAATATCTATTTGCTAGTACTCACACTCCACAAAATAAGAGAGATAGGTGGCAATGAGAGAGATATTTTTAAAATGGTAAAATAAATTAATCCCTATGGGGTGTACTAACTTATACTTGATGATCCATGAGACTGTGGGATGCTCATGAAATGGCTTCAAGTTTCTGCAATAGTAAATCAATTATCTTATGTTAGCTAAAAAATTCATGATCATATACTCAAAATGAAATCAAATATTAGCATCACATATGAATCATAAATAGTAAAAGGTACATGAAAATTTAATCAAAATAATCATTGATCTATCAAGAACTGATTATTGAATGGCATAGGCATTGATCACATAACTATACATTTCATTCTTCATCCATCTCATCATTAGTATCATCCTCATTGTCAACATCATCATTTTCATCATCATCATCATCATTATCATCCTCATCATCATCATCAATATCAATAGTAGTGTTAGGAGCATCATCGACTAACTCTCAACCGTAATCTACTTCTTCCTCTTCCTTGGTATCTTCTTCTTTCATTACATTATACTTTATCGGTCTTCCTCTTGGATCATGTCTAACAAAAAATGACCAACATAGTTTATGTGGAACCTCTAAGTAAAATACCTGCTCAAATTGGCTTGGAAGAACATAAGGCTCATCCCCAACTGGCTCAAACAACCTTGTATTAATCATTGGAAATCCATTCTCATGCTCAATAATAGTTCTATCAAGATAATTTTGATTGAGTTGTAGTCTATACCCTTTGATGATGAAGAGAACTAATTTAAAGGAATTAAATTCATAGACAAGTATATCAACCAAAATACCATAGTGTCGATTTTGAGATTCTCAAGGATGTAGTCATTTCTAGATGAAATATTTGTCACTTGGAAGACTGAACTTATCCTAGAATCACAAGTTCTCTTCATGTCATCAAAATATTTGATGCAAAATTTATAACCATTGAATAAGATAGCCTTGCGGTGTTTCACCTACAATAATGTCAAACTTGTATAAATTATTACATCACGAGTTCAAAAACATATAGTTGATTAACAAACTTATAAGTACCTTGAGATCTCTTGAACTATATGCTAAATCTATTTCCTTTTGTGTAATATTGGGATCTCCATTAAAATGATCTTGTTTAACCAATGAAGACATATATTTCCATTTTAATCTATGACTAGAATGTTGAGATTGTTCAATCCATACTGTCATCCAATCATTGATTGTTTGCAATAAAAAAATGTATTGCATCCAACTCTTTAGAAATTGTACAAAAGTAAATAGATGACTTACAACAGATTTATTTTCCAAATTAAGAATTAATTAACTACAATAAGATCTCATAGTTTATTACCTTTTACTTTCCTAAATCTACCATTCCCCACCAAGTACCCCCCTTTGAATTTTTTAATGGATTTGAGATCCCAAATGTAATTGATATGGGTCTTTGATGCAAGATTAGGAAGATAATGAGTAATGTACACCATCATCCATTATACCATATATCCCTCAATCATAGAAACCTTAGGATGTGCTCTTTGTCAAATCAAACCCTTCAAAATTTTCAAGTTTCTCTCAACCATCCACATTGACCTAAGTTGTATAGGTGCACACAATTCAATCTTGTCAACTTTGTGTATAGGGTAGCACATTCTTGTGCATTGAAAAAAAGTGGAGGTAAACACTTTTCCATTTTACACATTAGTAGACAAATTCTTTTCTTCCAATATTTTATATCTTCTTTATGGATTTCTTCTGATGACAACCACCTACAAGCTATAAAAGACACAAAAACATATAGATATGAGGCTTTACAATATATTACTTATTTGATATATTTAACAAATATCACTTCTTACCTCATGTGTTTTCCAAGATCATATATCACTTGTTTGATATTATTGTCAAAGTTATTTGGGAGCGATAGGGGTAGTACATACTACAACAATTGTCAACTAATCATTTCATTATTTTCTAATGTAATACAATAAAAATTGAATACAATTTCACAAAAATATTGTAAATAAAAAGACCATGACTTACCTTGATGAAGGTATGTAAATCATGTATTTTCAACCTTGGCCCAAATTCACTTTTTTTTGAAATAAAATTGCCTATATTCGTAGCAAATCCTGTAGGAAATCAAATTTATCATATGACATCATTTATTCCATTACTTTTTTGATCCATTAATAACTAAGGAAGGGCACTTAGATTAATCTAGTCTCCATTTCTATTTGATTGAATGATATTTTTCATTGCATGATTGAAATCACAAATGTCACTTTTGATAACTTTTTCTTTGTCACACCTTCCATCCAATATTTTCCATAGTGTCTCTATTACATTCTTTCCAATATGAATAGTATTTAACAAATGCACAATTTGTACCTACTCATAATAGGGAAACCTAGTAAATTCTTTGGGATGACATTTTAGTCCCTTTGGAAGGTGGTCAGTGATGCCTTGATGACCTTCATGATCATCAATTACATAATTAGCCAATAAAATACAATCAAAATATATAATTTCCAAATACGAACCATTAGGTGGAGTGATACTACCTTGAATTCTATTATATTCTAACTGTCATAGGTGAGGTTTCATTCTTTGTGGCTTTGATGTAGTCTCTTCTTTCCCATTGAAAAGATGTTTTTTAGAACTTCAAAACTTATGATTTCTATGGAGGAAGTTCCTATTCTCATCAAACACCTAATTTCTTAAACTTTTGGAATGGTGAGATTTCATCTTTGCACCACACATTGGGCATGAAAATTTTCCTTTTCTTTGAAGACCTACAAGATAATGATACAATTAGATTAAATATGTTATTTTTTGGAATTAGTATTATCATGTACAACTAGATTTCAGCATAACATACCACAAAAATGTGTCAACCCTAGGGCGTCATAAATTGTGCACAGAAGAATTGCATGGAATTGAAGTTGTTTTTGTCCAATTGGTCTAGAGATATCATACATAGTGAAACCATTCCATGACATTGACAACTCATCAATAAGAGGCACAATATATACATTCATATCTTTCACTTGGTACTTACCTAGTTGAATGAACAACATCAGATAATTATTATGGTCATTTTACTCCAAGACTTATAATTACATTTAGATAACAATAAAATAATAAAATACCTAGAACAATCATTACCAACATAATGTGTTCCCTTTTTATTGACATCAACGGAGGAAGGTTATTGTTGATAACAAAATAGGCCACATGGAGTAAAAATATTTCATCCCTCCAAATGGATTGACACCATTAGTTGCTAGATAAAGCCTTAGATTTTGAGGTTTTTATTTAAAGTGTGGCCATTTTTACTCTATGTCCATAAATGTTGAACCATCCATAGGCATTTGAATAATTTCATCTCGACTTCTATTACATGCATGGTAATCCATAAATTATGCCAAGTTATTGCACCTAAATAAAAATTTAAGATGTGGAATAATAAGGATGTAGTGAAGAACCTTGCGAGGCACCTTTTTTGTCACTTGATCATCTCAATATCTTCTCATATGGAATTTGAGACATTCTATTTCATTTTCGTGTTCTTTATGATAAATAACATGATCTTCAAGATAAGCATATGTTGCTAGATACTCCATTCCAATATTTTTCGTAGTGGCACATAATTATCGATATGAGTGATGGAGAATATTTGATGGTGGTAACAAATAGTCACATATCAATATATAGAATAATAATATAAGTTGTTAGTAAAAATCTCTTAATGGTACATATTTCACCTTTTATAAACTATAATGACATATATGGAAAACCTTAGCATACATGACATTGTTAGGTTGGATAAACAATTCATAACCTTCAAATTCACCAACAACAATACAACATAGAGAAGAGGTTATTGGGATCTTTTGTAAATAGTCATGTTTTCCTTCTCAAGTAGAGGTATATCATGGATGACCTCAATGTCATCCTCATCCTCATCATAATCATAATCATGAACACCACTAGTACCAAATGTGTCATGGATCAATGCATTCATACAATCATCTTCAAATGTATTTTTTGGCACATGATCATCACCTTCCATGGGATCATGACCTTATCCTTAAATACTCACACCTCCATGTCCCTATAGTGACTCTCCCATTTTATTTCTATAAGTTATCCCGATGGATGCAACCTTTTTGATCTCTCCTTGAGAAGGGATAATGATTGGGACCATGAGTGGTCTACACCCTTGAGGTGATTGGATTTATGTTATTGTATTAGTTGATTTCATTATTCTTATGGATGATTTATGAGATTATGATGTGATTTATGGTTCACTGAGGTTTGTGTCAGCGGTTACCAAGATTGATGTGGTATCATGATGTTCTTTCATGATTAAATTGAGATGTGTGTAGAGATTGCATTGTGTACTATTATCTTCCTACACTTGACTAGGTTCCTATAGCAATGGTTAGTCATGTTTATGAATGTGTTCATTTATGTGTCTTAAATAATTAGAAATGGATTTTCCATGTTGGATTTATTGGTTATGTGTTGCGGATATTTACCTTGTTATATTTTGATCTGTGAGATTCTTGTTACTCATGTTAGGTCTTATGTTTGAGATGACCTGAGGGTCGGATGTTATACTTTGATTTCAGTATCATAGATGTTAGACTACTATGTTATTCAATTGATCATATTACATGATGATACCATTTTGAGATTATAGTATATTTTTTGATGATGTATGGTTATCGAATATTTGGACAAATCTCTGATCATATTATGTGGTGGATTTAATGTTATGGTTATTTACTTCATTCTTGTTTCATTATGCTATATGCAAATGTGAGTGATGTAAATAGATTATTTTAGTATAATTGAATAAATGGTTAAATTAGGTTATTTAATGCACTTATTTCTTCAGCTAAGTTATTATATGCAATTGCACTTGATCATGTATTTTAGTGTGAAGGATTTATATCCCTAGCAGTGACACATGGAGTTAGTGATTCAACTATTCATATTTACCAATGTCATTCCTATATGGTCGATGTATCTTATTTAAATGTTTAAATTAAACCTTCAGGTGATTTGTTTAAATCCACACTCATTTTTGTTATGTGATTAGGCTAGTGAGCATGTCTATGCATTTCAAGGTTCACATTGTCGCAAAGGTTGTCAAGGAAATTCTATGAATTTGGGGTTTTTAGGCTTTATTTTACTTTATTTTTAATTTTTGGTAGTATTTTCATAGATGAATTCCTATTACTAGGAATATCCTATTTTTGTTTGGGTTGATTCAAGGTTTAACTAGGTTGGTTGATTATTTTCCCTAATTGATTATTCACTAAAAAAGTGAATAAGTATCGAAAAAGGAATTTAATTTCTCACTTTTCACTTTTGAATTAGAAATTTTGAGAGTAAAACCCAAAATCCTCTTCATGAGGATTTACTATTTTTTTCATTGTGGGAGCTACGAGCATGGGATCATTGCAAGATTGACCTCATTGGATCGAACTTGGGGAGACCTTAGATTACCACATTTTTTGGCTACTTCTATAGGATTTTTATTTTATAGTTTAGATTTCTATTTTACCCTTTTGGCTGTGAGGTAGGGCTCTCTCATTTTATTGTTTCAGCTCTATTTCTACTTTTTTTCCTTTTGGTAGCCATTTGTTAGGAGGTTGAGAACTAGTGTTCCCCTTTGTCTTTGTATCCTAATTCTACCCATTTGGTCAGGTATGCACATTTCCCTATTTTTTGGGATGAGGGTTTGAGGTTTTCCACCATTATGCTAGTTTTTTTTTCCTATAGACTCCAAACCCATATTTTATTGGATTTTTGTGACTTTTTTACCCAAAGACCAAATGGGTTGTAATTTCAAAGTTTTGGGGTTTTTACCTTGATTTGCATGTTCCCTAGTTTTCTTGGTATGATGTTGGTCGCCATAGGATGTCAGTTAGGCCATTGTTGCACTTTTATGTTTACATTAGGATGTGTGCTACATCCATACTCCCAACTTTGTGTTCAGTAGAGTGATTTTATACTTGGTGTTATTGTTTCCTTTGCACAATTGTTGTTATTTTGTGGATAATAGTATTCATATAGAATTCATACTCTCGAATTGAGGCTAGTTGAGTGAGTTCATGATGTATGGTTTTACTATTCTTTGAGATTTGTTTAAAATCTATCCTCTTGAGCTTGTTTCACTTGAGTGATATTTTACTTGTGTTCTCATCCAGTCCTTATCTTATGATCTTTGTGATGATGGTGTTCCACACATAAGTATGTGTGTATACATTTTTTAGGTGACTTGTGAGGCTTGATCTTTAGTGGACTTTCCAAAATTTATGATCATTTGGGTTGGCTTGGGAATATGCATGCCTACAAGCACTCATCATTGGATGAGCATGGGTAGGGTAGGGTAGCACATGGAGGGGCTTCTATATTGCAACCTAGTGACTATTTCTCATTGGTTGGCATAGGAAGTTTAATACAAGTGATAACTAAATGAAAATGTGTGAGTGGTAATAAAAGTTAAGATAATTAAAATTTTGGGGAGAGTACCTTCCATTGGGAAGAGTCGCCACCTAGATTATGTGCCTTCCATTGTGGAGTGTAACTGCCAAAACTAGCTTAGGCTTTTGGATGCAGCCAAGTGACTCTCCATGATGTCATACCCTACATAGTAGTCCATTGAGTGCCTGACTAGGACCTATAGTTTATGCATTCTATATGATCTTGGTTTCAGTCATCATACTATCTGGCATGAGTGTTAGCCATGTATGTTTCCTTTATGTGTGTTTGTGGTTGAATCATTATCTCCATCAGCACAATAGGATTGGACCTATGAGTTTCACATGGTTGGGAGGTGTATCTACCTTCACCACTACTGGGGATCAATGTAAAGATATGGTCTACTCTCCTAGCATGACCATTGCTAGATGTTTTCACTTAGTACTTTGGGTTCCAAAGTATGCTTTCTTGTGACTTATGCTTTCATTGGAATTCTTGTATATCATGTTTAGAGGATGCTATTTTATTTGACACATTCCTATATTATGATGGTTAGCATATGATTAGATGATGTGAATTGATTTGTTGGAGTATCTATTGCTTATTTGTTTAGCATGTTAGATTTCCTATTCATATGATGTTTACAATATGATAGATGATGTTATTGATTTATTGGAATATCTAATGTTTTACTTTAAGCATGTTAGATTTTCTTATTCTTATGTTGTAGCATGTTATAGTAGTGACATCCTCATAAGATAGTTCTAACAATCTAGTTGGTAGTTTGGGATGTTATGAGTGGGGGATGACTAGGACCCATGATGGTCTTATGATGCTATTATAGTTGGGAGGAACTATGTACTTAGTTTGGTTGTTCTATTCAATGCAATGTTATTTCAATTTATTCTGATGTTGTTTTAGTACACTGTAATGTTAGCTTCTATACTTTCCCTTCACTATTATGTTAGATGTGGATCCATCTATTAGCTGTTTCTTTTAAGTGTCTATGGCTTGAAATGTGGTTCTAGTACTCCCTGGTGTGGAGGGAATTTATTTCTTATCTTTTTACCTTTATGTTTTCTAGCTTACTTACTTGTATTCTCATGCAAAATTGTACTTACTCACATGAGAATGCAAATTTTTGTGTTGTGTGTTGGGTTTTATCATATGGTTTGTTGTGAATCCTTGGACAAAACCCCACACCAATTTGGGTTTTTTGGTTTTTGGCCCAAGCATTTCCTTGCATGAGATGGTGTTTCATTGTGTAGCTCAGTGTACTTTCTCACACAAAGAGGTAATTCCTCACATGAGATTGTCACTTTTTATTCTCTCACAAAAAAAATTGGGGGCCTCTCCACTCTTTCTCAAAGAATGCAATTTAGACTTAGGAATACTAGTGGTTCCATGATTCGATAGATCAAAGATTTTGTGTTTGTATATTGTCTTGAGTTTTTGTTCTTCAGTTTAGTAGTGTCAATTAGGTTGTAGCATTTGGAGATCCCTTTGTTTTTGGGATTTTTGGTGAAGTCTTCTATTGTGATCTTTGTGATCCTTGTATATGTTGTCATGTGCATTCATACTTGTTATAAAAAAATATCTTGGCTTGAACTGAATCCTTGTTCCAAGGATCTTTGGGTGGGCATTATATCTAGTATTAGAGCCCATGTTCAAACATTGGGATCTCTGTGTACATGTTTCCCATATGTTTGATGTTGTGTTGGCTGAGTGCGAGTGTCTTGGTGAAGAGCTGATGATCGTTGCTACTTTGGTATCTACTTGGGATGGACTTTCTTGTCTAGTAGATGAGACTAGAGCATTGTGAGGAGAAGGTAGTGATTCTTTCCTTTTTTGTAGATGGAATTGATGTACCTTTGTTTGGTGGGTTGTGTGTGTGACCCTATTGCATGGAACCACTTATTGGTGTCAATGTGTTGGCATTGAGAGTTCCTTTCTATTTATCCATGTGGAGTAAGGTGCATTGTTTCCTTGTTTTCTCCTATTTGTAAGTAAATAAATGAATCTTATCAGTGGTTCTATATTATGTCAATATATTAATGAAATGGTTCCCTTTATTGAGAAATGAGTGTTATTGTGAATCATTGCAAAGTAGTAGGTTTTGCATTAGATCCTTTGGGTTAATGACTTAAGTTGCCAATCTGATTTCTTCATAAGCTTAAATTATATTAAATTGACAAATATCTAACTGTTTCATTGCATGGAAAAAAATTTAAAAAATTATTGTAGTTTTCATATGCAAGAGGTTATTGATGGTTTACTACTTGAGGTGTGTGAGTGTGTTCTCTAATCCTACTAGGATGATGTATTCCTTAGCATTGTCTCATAGTTTATCCCTCTTGTGTGACTATTCTCAGTCATCACATGTAATGTGATTTGATTGATGCTTTATTTTATTTGACTGCAGGTATTTTACTCACTTTTTTGGGCTAGCATTTGTTTTTAGTATTTTTCTTTCTTGGAGGAATAGTCATCAAATTTCTCTATTGCTCTCTTTGTGACAGTTGTTACATTTGACTTATTGTTCAACTAATATCTGTTGTGATTTACTATTGGAATTGACAATTCCCCATTTGGGATTTTCATTTTGGTTCATAATGACTATTTTGAATGTGTTTTGTTGCTACCTAGTTGTGTGTTGTGACTCTATCATGTTCATCTCGAACCTCTGGTAGTACATACAAGGGATAATATCATAGGCAACATACTAGTATGTTTTTGATAGTTGTAAATTTTGTTAGTGTAATTGAATGGTTTAATTGATGATTAAACTTATTGTTTTCTTGGAAAGAAATTTGAAAAGATAAGTATTTGTTATATGGAAAGTGACTCTTGAACCCTTGCTTTGAAAATCTTTTAGTTCATTGTGCATTAATGCTTGTGTTATGTTTAAAAATGAAATTATGAAAGAGAAGTGATGATGCTTTCATTGTGTGAATTACCTTTCATTTTATGTTTTATGTTTTTTTGGGCATGTGTGCTCTTGGTTTGTTTTGGATGTTTTGTCCATTGCTTATCTTGGTAACCGATATGATCTAAGTTTCCTATGATGTTTTATCTTGATTTTTGATTAAACTTCTTAGGTATTAGGACTCTCTAAGCTCCATCATGTTGTAGGCTTCATCAATATCTTTCCAATACTTTTCAAACAGAGTTAATCAGAGTCCGAACGTGAAAGTTATGGCCTCTAGAGTTAAGAAATTTTTTGTGTTGTTTTGAAATTTCACACGAGAAGAAAGTGGCCATGCACTTTTTTTCACGTAGTTTGATGAGAAACTTCATGTGAGACTATGCTAATGCAAAAAAATTCTTAGGGAACAACAAGCAACTCTTTCAAATTTTTGAAGGTGCATATCGATGTTTTGAGTACCCTTTATCGAGTAGAGGCCAATTCAATAATGACATATCACATTTATGGTCATTAGGGAAGTTTAACCCTTCACATTAATCTTAAAGGTGTAGTTAACAAGCCTTTGTAATAAACTAGGTACTTTTTGAGATTTGTGGTTGGGTTTGTGTGTTCCCTATAGCACCAACCTACCCTTGTAAGCTGAAGTGTGGTTTGTGAGCATTCCTTGTTTGAGGTGAATGTTGCCTTGTTGTTTGAGAGTGACTCAGTCTTTTTATGAGTCTAGATCTACCTTTTGGATGTTGACTTTGGCATATCTCTGTATCATTTTCTCTCTTAATGAAGTAGGCTAGCATGGTTATGCCCCTATCTTAGTTAGTGTTGGATGAGTATTCTGATGGATGGCAAAATTATGAGTTTCCCTAATGCATCTTGTGGTGACTTAGTGTAGAGGTTGAGAGAGACTCCCTCTCTTTCCTAGGACTTTATAGTTCTTTCTCCCTAAGCTTGTATCTTCAAGAGGATTGTCTCAGTCAAGCTACTCATTAACAGTTGGCTTGAGGCTGGAGATTGAGTTTAGTGGTAGGTTGGGTATGGTATTCCTAGCATGGTGCTAGAGAGATATGGTATATTGGACACATGTTACAATCTTATGAGTTGGTATACATGATTAGTCCACTATTGAATTCTTTGCAACCTTGCAAAAAGGTGATATTTTCTCTAGTTGGGTTATGTGACCCTAGTTCCCCTTCATAGTTGAGCTTTTGTATCTTAGAGACTAAGTGCTCCTATGCTTGGTGGTTAGTAATGGTGAGTATTATTTTTGAGTTTACAATTTTGTTAGTAAACTGCCATCCTCTATGTTGAAAGGGTGAGTTTATGTGGATTCAAGGAGGTTTATGTGTGACATGATAATATTCTTAGGAATTTTGGGATGATTATTCCCCATAATTCCAACTCTTGTTGAAAGCACATAATTTTTTGACCTTGTTTTGTGGTGACATGGTAGGTACATGTTTAGTTAAGCACCTATTGATGAGGTAGAGTGATTTTTTTCCTTACAGTGTATTGTTGACTTTATGGTTAGATGGGTTTTTCCTAGTGCATAGGAAGTTCCTTGTTGGAGGACCTCATGGCAGTGTGACACCTATTATCTTGTGGTTGACCTATTTTTGGGTTGATGTGATGTTTTGCGAATGTGGGAGTGATTTGGTAGGACTTGTGAAGAATTTGGTGAGTCATTCCTTTTGTTCAATTTTGATTTTTGCTCTTGGTGTTTTGTGATTTCTATTCTTGAACTGTAGGCTTCCAAGAGTAAGCCTAGTCTTTAGGGGGGATGATGTAGTGCCTCTCCCATTTGATTTATATAAGTCATCTTGATGGATGCAACCTTGTCAATCTCTCCTTGAGAAGGGATCATGATTGGGACCATGAGTGGTCTACACCCTTGAGGTGATTGGATTTATGTTATTGTATCAATTGCTTTGATTATTTTTATAGTTGATTTATGAGATTATGATGTGATTTATTGTTCACTGAGGTTTGTCCCAATGGTTACCAAGATTTATGTGGCATCATTATGTTATTTTGTAATTACCCTAAGATGTGTATAGAGCTTGCACTATGTATTATTATCTTGCTACACTGGACTAGGTTCCTATAGCAATGGTTATTCATGTTTATGATTGTGTTCTCTTATGTGTCTTAAGTGCCTTTTAATGTTGTGTAAAATAACATTATTAAATGATTAAATAATTAGAAATGGATTGTCCATATTGGATTCATAGGTTATGTGTTGCGAATATTTACCTTATTATATTTTTATCCATGAGATACTTGTTAATCATGTTATATTTTACATTTGAGATGAGCTAACATGGTCAGATGTTTTACTATGTCATAGATGTTAGACTACTTTCTTGTTTAGTTGATCATATTGCATGATGATGCCATTTTGAGATGACAACAAGTGTTGTGATGATATCTAGTTATTCAATATTTGGACATATCTCTAATTATGTTATGTGGTGGATTTAATGTTAAGGTTATTTACTTCATTCTTGCTTCACTATGCTATATGTCAATGTGAGTGATGTAAATAGATTATTTCAGTATAATTGAAAAAATGGTTAAATTAGGTGACTTAATACACTTATTGCATTAGCTAAGTTATTATATGCAATTGCACTTGATCATGTATTTTACTATGTAGTATTTATATCCCTCACAATGACACATCGAGTTAGTGATTCAACTATTCATATTTACCAATGTTGTTCCTGTATAGTTGATGTATCTTATTTAAATATTTAATTAAACCTTCTAGTGATTTGATTAAATCCAAACGCATTTGAATTATGTGATTAGACCAATGAGTGTGTCTGTGCATTTAAAGGTTCACATTGTCATGAAGGTTGTTAAGGAAATTTTGTGATTTTGGAGTTTTTGGGCTTTATTTTATTTTCATTTTAATTTTTAGCAACTTTTCCATAGATGAATTCCTCTCACTAGGAATAGCCTATTTTCATTTGGGTCAATTCAGGGTTTAACTAGGTTGGCTATTTATTTTCCCTAATTGATTATTCACTCAAAAAGTGAATAAGTATTGAAAAAGGAATTTAATTCTTCACTTCTCACTTTTGAATTAAAAAGATTGAAAGTAAAACCCAAAATCCTCCTCATGAATTTACTATTTTGTTTTTTGTGGGAGCTATAGGCATGGGATTGTCACGAGATGGACCTCATTGGATCTAGCTTGGGGAGACCTTGGATTGCTGTAATTTTTGACTACTTCTACAATATTTTTATTTTATGGTTCAGATTCCCATTTTTCCCTTTTGGCTATGAGGTAGGACTCTCCCATTTTATAGTTTCAGCTCTATTTCTACTTCTATTTTTGGTAGTTATTTGTTAAGAGGCTGAGAACTAGTGTTCCCATTTGTTTCTATATCCTAGTTCTACAAGGTTGGGCGGGAATGAGTGTTTCCCTATTTTCCAAGATGAGGGTTTGGGGTTTTACACTATTATGCTAGTCATTTTTGCATACGAACTCTAAACCCATATTTTATTGGATTTTTGTGAATTTTGTACCCAAAGACCAAATGGATTTTAATTTCAAAGTTTTTCAATTTTTAGGGTTTTTACCTCAATTTGTGTGTCATCTAGTTTTCTTGGGTTTTCTTGGCATGATGTCAGTTGTGGACTTGATTATCTATAAGATGTTAGTCAGACTAATGTTGCACTTTTATGTTTACATTGGGATGTGTGCTACATTTGTACTCTTAACTTTGTGTTCAGTAGACTGATTTTATACCTAGTGTTATTGTTTCTTTTGGACCCTTGTTATTTCATGGACACTAGGATTCATGTAGAATCCATACTCCTAGATTGAGGCCAGTTAAGTGAGTTCATGATTTTTGGTCTTGTTACATCATTGGGATTCATGTAGAATCCATACTCTCGAATTGAGGTCGGTTGAGTGAGTTCTTGATGTATGGTTTTATTGTTCTTTGCGATTCATGTAGAATCCATACTTCCAAGCTTGTTTCAATTGAGTGATATTTTTCTTGTGCTCTCATCTAGTCCTTGTGTTATGATCTTAATGATGGTGGTTGGCCACATATGAGTATGTGCATGTACATTTGTTGAGTGACTGGCAAAACTTAATCTTCCATGGACTTTCTAGAAGTTATGATCATTGGGGTTAGGTTAGGAATATGCATGCTTATGGGCTCTCATCATTGGATGAGCATGGGTAGGGTAGGATAGCACATAGAGGGGCTTCTATCTTGCAACCTAGTGATTATTTCCCATGGCTTAATAGAGGAAGTTTAATACAAGTGATAACTAAATGAAAATGTGTGAGTTATAATAAAATTTAAGATAATTAAAATGTTGGGGAGATTATCTTCTATTGGGAAGTTTTGCCACTCAGATTGTGCACATTCTATTGGGTAGTGCAGCTGCCCAAACTAGCTTGGGCTTTTGGATGCCAAGCGACTCTCCATGATGTCAGCCCCTACATAGTATCCCATTGAGTGTTTGATCATGACCTATATTTTATGCATTCTCTATGATCTTGGTTTCAGTCATCGTACTATCTGGCATGGGTATTATCCATGGATATTTGCTTTATGTGTGTTTGTTGTTGGATCATTATCTGCATCAGCATGGTAGGAGTGGACCTATGTGTTCCATGTGGTTGTGAGGCATGGCTACTTTCACCACTACTAGGGACCAGTGTACACAGATTTTCTATTATCCCAGTGTGACCATTGCTAGATGTTTTCACTTGGTACTTTGAGTTTTGGAGTATGCTTTCTTGTTATTTATGCTTCCATTGGAATGCTTGTATATCATGTTTAGATGACACTAGTTTATTTGATGCATTCCTATATTATGATGTTTAGCATATGATTAGATGATGTGAATTGCTTTGTTCGAGTGTTTATTGCTTATTGGTTTAGCAGGTTAGATTTCCTTATTCGTATGTCGTAGCACATTTTAGTAGTGATCTCCTCATAAGATAGTTCTGATGATCTAGTTAGTAGTTTGGGATGTTATGCATAGGGCATGGCTAGGACCCATGATGGTCTTGTGATGCTATTATAATTGGGAGGAACTGCATACTTAGTTTGGTTGTTTTGTTCATTGTGATGTTATTTATGTTTATTGTGGTGTTATTTTAGTACACTACAATGCTACCTTATGTACTTTCCCTTCATTGCTATGTTAGATGTAGATCCATCTAGTACCTATTGTTTTTGAGTGTTTATGCCTCAAAATGTGGTTTTGGTACTTGCTAGTGTGGAGGGAATTTATTTCCTATCTTTTTCCCTTTATGTTTTTTGGCTTACTGATTTATATCCTTGCACAAAATTGTACTTTCTCATGCAAGCATGAAAATGTTCATGTGGTGTACTACATTTTCTCACATGGCTTGTAATGAATCCACACACAAAAACCCACACCAATTTTGATGTTTTGGCTACTAGACCAAGCATTCCCTTGCATGAGATGGTGTTTCCTCACATGGCTCAATGTACTTTCTTGTGTGAAAAGGTAGTTTCTCACTTGACACTGTTAGTTGTTATTCTCTTGCACAAAAAGTAAGTGGCCTCTTTGTTGTTTCTTAGAAAATGCAATTTGGGCTTTTGAGTACCCTTTAGGAATGCTAGTGTTTCCATGATTTGATAGATCAAAGATTTTGTGTTCTGATGTTGTCATGGGTTTTCATTCTTCATTTTGGTTGTGTTAGTTAGATTGTACCATTTAGGGATCCGTTGGTTGTTGGGATTGTTGGTGAAGTATTTTGTTGTGATATTTTTGATCCCCATATGATGTTGTCATGTGCATTCCTACTTGTAATTAAAAATTTTTATCTTGGCTTGAATTGAATCCTTGTTCCAAGGATCTCCAAGAAGAGCATTACAGTTCCTCCAAGATGTGGTGGTCCATATCACATAATACTTTGGGGAGATTGGCCTATATAAAAATGATGATATTCAAATCCCCATTCTATGGTTCATATATATATTGATTGTGAAAACAATATTAAAAGAAACTTACAAATGGATGATAATGAAACCCACCTTTAGTGTGACCTTTCTCCCTACAAATTCTCTTTAGTTGTTTTGATTTTGATTCTTCTTGTCATTAAGCTGTTACAACTCTTGCAAGGATAATAAGATTTTTTTTTGTCTTCTCTTTGTAAGTTAGACAACAATCTAGTGATTGTCTCCCTATTTTTATCAAAGTCCCTTGTATTATCTGACATGATCCTTCTTCATGGGAATAACTTAATCATGCACCCTTATTTAGTTTCTTGTACTTAATGTTCATATTTGCACATATGGTTTTGAAAGAAAAATTTGGTGTAATTAATGTGTATATCTACAAAGATATTGGATATGTTGTACTTAATGTTCACCTCTACACATATGGTTTTGAAAGAAAAAATTGGGGTAATTAATGTGTATATCTACAAAAATATTGGACATTTTTTACTTAATGTTTATATATGCACATATGGTTTTGAAAGAAAAATTTGGTGTATTTATGCCTCTTCATTTTGATTTTTTTCAAGGGAAGCCCATCAATGGTAAGAGAAAAAAAGAATGCATTTTCTAAGAGTTTACAATTGTTAAATAAAATTAATGCACCTAAAGAACTGTGTGCTCAGAAGCAAAAACACGATGTTGAAATAGTATCAAAAGTGCTTGACATGAGAGGTTCGCAAGTGAGGTTGTTGATCAATCTTAAAAAATTGAATGTTGAAATGAAATCTATCAAGGTTCAAACACCTATGATAGAGTTACAACACAATGTAAATTTTATTTTAGATATGGTAGAGGTAGATATTTAGAAGTTTGATCAAAATTTAAGGCATGAGAGAGAGACGGAGTCTAAGGAAATATACCAAAAGGAGAAGGAGAGGCTTTAGCAAGAGACTTCATGATAGAAACAATAGCTAGACAACATAGATGATATTATGGGAGCACTTGATAGAATCTAGGAAAGTGTTGTGGTAGGTACTATGACATTGGAATCACTTGCAAGTGTCTTTGAGAATTTATAGTCCAAATATTTGGAGGACTACAAGTTGTGCAATTTGTCATGTATTGCATCTGCATTTGCTTTTGCATCACTTATAAGAGTGTTTCAATTTTGGGAACCACTTCAATATCCTTTGCATTGCTTAGAGGCAATGTCATTGTGGCAAGACTTTTGCAAGGGAATGAGTCTCGTGATTATGACATTTACACAAAAGCAGGACTTGCTTCTTCAACTCCTTACACTCAGCTCTTCACTGAAGTTATTCTTTTAGTGAGAATGGAAATGTTCAAATAATTTTAGAATAATGCAAATGTACATTAAAGAAATATAGGTGGGGATGTATATTTGGTATGAAAGAGATATTTCCACCCCTTTTTTTTACAATTGAAAGAAAGATGCCTCAAAAGGCTCAAGTTAAACTCAAGCACTAAATGCAACAGTTTTATCATTAGGGATGAAATGGATTGGGGGAATTTATAATAATAATGTAATCTAAATGATTCAAATAAATAGTTTTGGAAAATACACACTAACAGATATAAACAAAAACTTGTAATCACCATAAATGAAAAGCTGAAAATATTAACCTTTATACTAAATTTAAAGTTTTTCTAAGTGTGGCAGAATGCCTTAAACACTATATTTTAGGCAACAAAATGGGCTAGGCATTTTGTTCCCTAGGGAATTTTCCCAAAAAATTGACTAGTTACAATCCCACAAGTTTAACCTTTATGAATTTTTTATGACATTTACACCAATACATAGAAGTATGGAAAATATGGGGGAATGAAACCCTTATCTAGGAATCAACCTTGGAAATGAAATAAGATTGCATGAAGAAAACCAAATCCAAAGGTAGATATTCAATCTACCTTGCTAACTCCTAATGGGTTGGGCTATTATTATTTGTCCCCATCACATTCTCTTTGATAGCCATGTTAGGGAGGTGATTTCACCTAATTCATCCTCATGACTTTGAATTCCTTAATCATAATCTTGGGTGCTCAAATTAAGGTCCAAAATATTTGTGCCTTAGGGTCCTATTTGATCATAATTTTAAAGGGCCTCAATGTTGACCACAAAATGTCTCTCAATATGTTGTTATTTACTTTCATTAGAGGGGGAATCTGTCTCTTGCTTACTTGAAGATAAGGGTGAGTACCCTAAACTTGAACTTCTTGTTGTCTCTAATTCAGTCACAACTTGTGAAGCCATCTTTCCTTTTGAACTTTGCTTCTTTTGAGGTGGCCCATTGTCCTCTATCCCCTTCATCTTCATTCCTCTTGTTTTTAACTCCTTGTCACTCCCTCCATTCTTCTTCTTGTTTTGGCCTTCTTATTTTCTTGAACATTTAGGGAGTTGTTCACATGATTCCTCATTTGGCTCTTCTACTTCTTTTATTATTTCATATTTTAATTGAGTTCATTTTTACTTAAACTTGGTCATCTATTGTCTATCTATGTGTGACTGAATGGTGTAAAACATGAATCATTATTGTGTTAAAACTTCATCTTTGTTCAACCAATCTATAACATGAATTACATTCTTTCTTTTTGTGTCACGATCACCTTGGAAATAGCTTCCATCCTCCTCAAATAGCTCTAGAATAAGTTATAACCTATTTACTACCAAATCCACTGATCTTTATAGGTCTTTACCTTATAGTAAAGAATTGTTTTAATCCAATGATCTTCAATGTGAGCTATATATGTTTATACTTGACTTCATATGTTGTCTAAATTTAATGGCATGGATTGAAGTTGGGGCGAGTGTTGTATATGCCTAGTGTAAAATTATTTCTCATCTACTCGTATGCTAGGACTAATGTGTAGATCTTGCTTGAATTCACAATATGAGAAGGGAAAGACACCCCAAATGTGTACTTGTTCTTTATTTGATCTTTTCATATGTTAGTAATTGTCTTGCTACTTTGATTATGACTAGCCTATTAAGCTCTAAAAATTTTCTCATGTATTACATCTACATTTTCTATTCCATTTCTTATTGTATCACCTAGTTTAGTAGTGTAAATTGAATACTAGCTATTAAGGAAAGCATTAACAATACTAAATAAGAAAACACTTAAGATAGGACTGATTGTTATCACCACAAAAGGAAGCAAACCAAGAATGGTAGGCTCCTAATGGTATAACATCATGATGCAATAGATTTTTCCCTAATTTAAGGTATGTATGCTCACAAGTTATGCTCAAGCTTAGATGGATGCATGGAGTGAATGAGGCGAGGTTTCAACAATGGATTCATGGAGTGATTTCAGCATTATAATGGTATTTTGGTAGTTTATGAGCTCTCAAAATAGCATTATAACTTTGCATGAAGGTGGATCATTTTGTGAAGGGAGGAGGTTCAATTTATAGGCCAAGGGTTGGAGAAATGGAGGGCCAAGATGTCAAGATGATGAGATGGTGAGGGAGGGTTAGGATGAACTCAAAAGGGAGCACAAGGATTGTGCTAGTTTAGCACCAATGGGGAGGTGACACTTGTCACAAGGAGGATGAGTGTGAGAGGATATGATAAGGGTTGGTCAAAGGCTTGATGAGGGTGGTTGAGTATGTAAGAGTCATGAGTGAGGATGGGAGAGGTGTAAGACTCATAAATGTTGGAGGGTTAGGGTGAGGATGAGATTGTTGACTTTGGCTTGGGTTAGCAAGTCTTAACCCTTACTTAAAGTTGTCACATGTTTAGGAGGGAGATTAGGATTAACTTATAAGGGGGGTTAGGGGGTAAGTGGCTTAGATATGATAGGATGGGTTAGTTAGGTGGCTAAATGAGGTTAGTATGTGTGAATGGGTTGGATTAGGGGTTAGGATAGGGTTTAGGGAGGCTCTTAGGATTTTAGATATTTTATTAAATGATTTATTTAATAAAATAGGGAGTATGGAATTAAATTGAATAGATTTGATGATCTATTCAATTTAATAGGGCAAGAGGGATTTAATTGATAAATTGATTTTGGGTGATCATTTGATTTTATCAATTGGACTATAGTTAATAAATAATCAACTAGGGGATGACAATTAATTAATTAAATAGTAAATATTTAATCAATAATGTCCTAGGAGATGACTAAATATGATTACCTATTGATGTAATCAAATTTAGGTGTCTACATTTTGCCCCTCTTTGACATAGTGTTAAAACAACACTATTTCAAAGAAGTTCAAACATAAATGACATGAAGAAGACTTTTTAAAGCAACATAGTTGCTCTAGTTTTGAGTAAAAGAGGAGAGAATGGAGTGCATGATGCATCCTTAAGAAGATGGTGGGGAGAGAAGGCGAGGCCCGATAGCTTCTTGAAAAGTACATGAATCAAGGGCAAGTAGAAGGACTGAGAGTGGCTAAGAGAGGGGTTTGAGAAAACTCATAATCTCCCTAGGGGAGAATGATACAAAGGAAAACCTTGGGCATGAGGACAAGGGATGGTTGAGGATAGGGGTTAAGGGAGAGGGGGGAGGGTGATTGTTTGTTTGAAATTAAGCCAGAGGAAGTGATTTAGAAGATGGTAAAGTTGGGGAGATTAGGATTCGAGGATTAGGATTGGTGATGACTATGATTATGATTGAGGCAAGAGCTATGATTATGATTAAGGTAGGAGATATGATTAGAATGAATTCAAGAGAGATGATGGGATTGAGAGATTGGCTAGATCATTATGGCAGGATTGATTGGATGGGATGCTTGGAGGGGATAGGATTCTTGGATAGGGTGGGATTCTTGGATGAGATGGGATGCCGGGATAAGGATGGGATTCTTGGACAGGATGGGATGTTTGGATAAGATATGAGGCTTTGATAGGATGGGATGCTTGGAGAGGATGGAAGTGTGAAGTAATCCATTGAAGCTTGAGCATGGAGGTGTTCCAAAGGGGAGCACCACCATGTAGTTGAGCATTTATTTTGATATAGGAATATTGGGTATATGCCAAGGTTACCAAGAACATCAAGGCCATTTGTACCAATATTACATAGGGCTAATGCAAAAAAAACATGCAAGGATTGCCGTAGCATCACACATGAATTGTAGAAGAATCAAAGTGGAAATGATATTGGGTAACCCATAAGCAGAAAAAAGAAAAGATCAAAGACTTGATCAAGACTGTGCACTTGAATTTCCCCATTCATGGCACACCATGATATAAAAGATCATGGTGACTTTGAGGAGGGAACAACCCAAATCACTTGGGAGAGATACTGTAAGAATCATGCTTGAAATCTTGAAAAGAAAATAAATTGAAAGAAAATGTAAATCCATAAAAAAGTTAACCTTTTGCCAAAGAGATCAATAAGACTGGATACTAACAGACCAAGATCAGATGAGAGGAAGGATGCATCCTACAAGGATATATCAGTAATATCAAGGACTAGGATGAGCTAGGCAATCAAACCAATTTAAGACAACATTTTGATGACAAGGGATCTCATATGAGGATTCGTTACGCCTAACCAAGAGAATTGCAAGTTATGATCAAGCATGAATGGACATGAGGAGATGAGGGATATACAATGGTACCAAGTTAAGGACTGACACACAAGGAAGATATAGCTAACATACCAAAAGTATGTGCAAGGGATTACCATAAAAAAAAACTCAGCATGGTAGGATAGTGGTGAGAAAGATAAAGATGAAAAGATTAGGGGATGAAAGGTTTGGGATGAGAAGATAGTGGATAAAAAGCTTGAGATGGGGAAATAGAGGAAAAGCATGCAGGGATAAGGAGATAGAGGGGATGAAAAGCTTGGGATGGGAAGATAGCAGATGAAAAGCTCAAGATGGGAAGATAGTTTGTGAAAAGCTTATGATAGTGGGAGTAAAAAGCTTACGATGAGGAGCTAGTGGATGAAAAGCTCAAGATGGGAGGATAGTGAATGGAGGCTTGGGGTGAGGCAATAATGGATGGAAAGTGTAGGATGAGGATAACTAAGGGCTAGGTATCAATGACAATGGATGTACTAGGCAATGGAAAGAGGGAGGTAATGCTGGGAGGTGCAAGGATAAATGAAAAAGGGTACGGTGAATAGGAGGATTTAGGTAGAGGAATGAAAAAAGATAGGGATGAATGGAAAGATGGACACAAAACTGTCTCCAAGGAATATAGCACCCCTAATGATAATATGTTATTCAAGAGGAGTTTTCATAAGGGGTGTGATAGGATGAAATATTGATCAACAATAGGATGAGGGAGATAGATGGAAGTGAGGATGTGACAAGTTAATGAGGTAGAGGGTAAGTAGGATGGTTGGATAAAGGATAGGTGGATACAAACTTTGATGGGAAACGGATGTCAAAAGGATGACCAAAAGCATGTATCTAGAGGTGGACGTTATTTCTATCAAGATCCAAAGGAGGATAGTGGGTGAAATGGATAGGATGTAGTTGGTAGGGTGGGATGAGACGGGTATGGTGGGTGATGGAAAGTGCCCCCAAGTGTGTAGAGCATTTGGATGGAGGGATTGCACATGACGCTTGTTTGCCAAGTTTTCATCATGGTAATTATCCATGGTGCTTGAATTGCCAAGTTTTCACCAGTAGATGATTCTTTTGGGTTTTTATTTTTATTTTTATTTTTCTTTTTTTGAGGTTTTTTTTTGAAGAATTTTTACTCATAGATGTTGGTAGGATGGATGGAAAAGGATTAGATTGAACAAATGGAATGGTGGGTGGGAGTTTGGTAGATAATGGATGGGAGGATATAAGATAGGTGGGTAAATGGATGAGGAATTTGGAAAGATTATCATATAATGATGCCCAAATTAACAAAAATCCTCATACGGAGACTATGCCAATACATGCATAGTTACATCCTTGGCTTACATAGTTGGGCCAATATATAGAGCCTTTATATCCAAATATTCATTATAAGTTGGGGAATGCACTTCATACCTGACATGCAAGTGATGAATCTACCTATGCAATTGTATCACCTTAAAACTATATTTGATCCTACTAGCTAGGAAAAATTAATTGTTGATTTTATTGTACCTAATTTGATAATAGTTCTATAGGAACTTGTAATCAACCCAACTAATCAAAAATTAGACCAATTTAACTAGGTTATGGCTTGTTTCTTTATAAAAATATATGCTATGATATGTTTTTGTAAAATTTCTTGTGAACGCTACCCATTTTTCCTAGCTTGGATTATTTTTGTTCAAGATCTTGAGGTAAGTCACTTAGCATGGGTTGACTGAGTTTCATATTTGTAAGAATTTGCCTAAGGGAAAAATTCACCTAGGAACTAAGAACTCAAACACAAGCACATAGGAGACCAGAGAGAGAGAGAGAGAGAGAGAGAGAGAGAGAGAGAGAGAGAGAGAGAGAGAGAGAGAGAGTATGATTAGAATGTATTCAATATGCCTTAATTAAGAGTACACTAGGAGTGCATGTATATAAAGGCCTCTAAGATACATCTAGAATGCCTCATAATCAACACAATGATGTGTCATACAACTAAGCACATGTCCACCAGATATGGGTTATCCTCCATTAAGCACAGAAGTAAGTATGGTGATGAGAGGATAAGCCTACAAGAGTGTGACATGCAAAATAGTTTTGTAGACACCATGTGCTTAAATAGAGTTGCATACTCCCATGTTGTCTACATGAAAACTCAAAAAGGTGTGCAAACTCCTAAGTGTCTCACAAATAAAAATAATAAAATAATGCATTAACCTAAGTAAACTTAAGTAAGTGTAATAAGTAAATACTTATTCACACAAACACCCACCCACCCCCCCCCCCCCCCCCTTAAGTGCAATTGAGGGGAATTCCCTTAAGCTTACAAAACTAGGATGAAGATGCATACTGGGTCCTAGCTACTAGGCCATGTTAGGTACCCATGTACATAATGAAATGCAAATCTCCCATAAAGTGGGGAAAGAGGGAAAACCTCATGGGAAAAATCCTCCCCCAAAAAGAGAGATAAATAAGGATGCATCTATGGATGGAGTAATCAAGACCCCCCCCCCCATTATGACATACATCCAATATATACATAAGAGAATAAGAGAAGGAAGAGAGACAGAATAGGCTTCCCCCATAAAGAAAAATTCCAACAAGTGAAAGCTACTCCAATGAAGAAGTTGGTCCATGAATGCAAAATGGTGTTTCTCCCCTTAGGAAGAGACAAAGGCAAAGGTACACTACTGAAGATGTATGGTGGTCTTGAAACGTACTCAAGTATCCCTGTACTAATGCTGAAGTTCATCCCTTCCAACTGTGCTAAAAAGAATGCATGCAGATCTGTCAAGGATGTTTGTTGAACCTATTCCACTAAATCATCTATCTCCTCTACTAACAAAGAGCCCTCCACTAATTTTTGTTCATAAGGATCCACAATCATGCCAACCTACAAAGATTGATTATGTAGAGAATGGACATGAGGGTTAGAGTGAGCCCTCGCAACAATTGTAGAAGGATCATTTTCATCAATGAGAAGATGTAAGCCCTCAATTCTATCTCCCAAGTTAACTAAAGCTATAGCTGGAAGACGAGATGTACCATGTTATGTTGGACCTTTCACTATGGTAATCAAGCATGTGGACTAGAGTGATGTGACCTATCACTATAACTATTGATAGAACCCCACTTGTCTGAACCTATTGAAGCACTATTGTTGTTGTCACTATCAATTTCCACTGTATATGAGCTGTGGAGAGGAGTAGAGGATAAGTTGGGTGAACTTTCCTCAAAATGAACATTCTTCTCCACAAAAATCTCATGAGTCTCTGGATCCATTAGTCTATAAGCCTTCACATTGTCTTCATAATTGATGAAGGTACAAGGCCTAGGTGCTAGTGCCTTGCAACTCCTGGAAGAAAGGTTTACCCATGCTGGACAACCAAAGACTCTAAGGTGACTCACAATTGATTTTTTTCCACACCATGCCTCAAAAGGAGTCTTGCCAACTAAGGTTGGATGAGGAGATATGTTAAGTATGTGAGTAGCACTACTAATGGCTTCAACTTCAAGTTTAGGATTGAGAAACTTGGCCTTAATCATGCAACTTGCCATGGTCTTGAGAGTCCTAATCATCATAGCTGCAACATCTATCTTGTACAGACTGAATGCTAGTGAGTTTTAAAGATCAATCACCTCAATTCTGCAAAAGTTCTTAAGTCTTCTGTCAACATATTTGTTCTCATTGTCCACCCTTAGTACTTTGATGGCTTTCCTTGACTTGTGTTCAACATGACTCTTGAAGTCTTGAAGCTTATGAACCAATTCATTCTTATGATGAAGGAAGAAGACCCAAGTGAATCTTGAAAAGTCATCAACAAATGTGAGTATGTAGCATCCTTGGCTAATTGAAGTCACTGCAAAGGGTCCAGTTAACATCATGTGAACTAGTTGAGGAACAAATGGAGCTTGAGAAGACTTCCTTTTATCATACTTCTCCTTAAGATTCATAACCATTGAACAAGATGAACACTCTCCCTTAGAAAAGTTGATATTAGGTAGACCTTTGACCATGTGTTTTGAGCAAAGTTGCTAAAGAGAGCGAAAGTCAAGGTGACCAAACCACTCATGCCATAAGTTGATTTGTGAAGTAGAGTGAGTTAACAAGGCTTGGGAAGGACTCTTAGGCACAAAGTGGGAGAAGGAGTATAACCTCTTGTCATCATTGACTTTCTCTACTACTACCAATGAATCACCTTAGAGACTTCACACCATCACTAAATCTAGAAGGAACTCAACCTTATGACCATCTCCAAGGTGAGTGATTTGGTAAACTGATAGGAGATTGGAGCTTAGATTTGGAATGTAGAGAACATCTTTGAATTCCCTATTTTCCATTTCCACATGTCCTTTCCCTTAACTTCCATCTTGGTATCATCTCCCATGAAGATATGTCATGCCTTTAACTGCTTCAATGAAGAAAAGTCTTCCTTTGAAGAACCCATATGGTAAGAGGCACCTAAGTCAAGTATCCATTCTGAAGAAGAACTTGAGTTTGCCATGAGTGCTTGACCTTTACCTTTTGAAGAGGTTGGAGTTGAATCCTTGGAAGTACCTAGCACTTGAATCTTGTTCTTCTTGAGTAGATTTTCTAACTCATCCATTCTTTTTGTCTTACAATGATGCTCGTCATGATTTGGATTTTTGCAGTATGCCCAAAAAAGTTTGTCCTTCTTTTCATTACTTCCCTTCTTGTTGGAAGAAGTAACACCTTGTTGAGAGGAGGATTGTTGTGTCTTAGATTGTGTTTTCTACTTCCACTTCTTCTTCTTCTTATTTTTTTTCCCTTCTTGACTAGATTTGTGATCATCATTAGCCACCAAGGCTTTGGTCTTAGATGACTTGAGAAGTCCAAAATCCCCCAAGTGAGATTGTTCAACAATCAACATGTCTACAAATCCATCAAAGGAAGGCTTTTGGTAAGCAGATCCCATGGTCAACCTGTGAGTATTAAAACTCAAAACAAAGTTAGCATACTCAGAAGGTAGCCTCTTCAGGATGTGATGAATCAACCTGTCATCCTTCATGGGATTTCCACAATCTTTAAGAAGTTCCCTATACTCATTGACTTTGATGACGTAATCCTAAATTGTGTCATAATTCTTAGGATCCAAGAGAAGTAGATCATCCTCAATTTGAAATCCCTTTTCCTCATTCACTTTACCATACAACTGTTCAAGTTTATCCCAAGCTTCTTTAGAGTTTGAACAATTTTTAATGTGAAAGAGAAGATCCCCATGTACACAACTCCTAATAACATCTAAAGCCTGTTGGTCTTGTCTTTGCCAATCAATGAGTTCTTTAGCATCAGTAGGTTTGGTAATTGTACCATCAACATAAAGACTATATCCTTTTTTCCATTAATCTACTCCATGCAATATCTTTTCATGTAGAATAATTGTGTGAAGTTAAAGGAGGACATTTAAAACCCATGATGTAGAAAATGAAAAGAGCATAATAGAGAGACACAAAAAACATAATACATACCCCCACTTTTCACTCAATGAAAAGACCCCCCCAAAAAAAAAATTGTTGGCACTTTATAAGTAGTGCATTTACAATGGGCCACATGTCAAAATGAACAAAGTGGACTTTCTAATTTTTCTTTTACAACTATCTTATGAGGCTGAAATTTTTCACTTAAGCACTATAGCTTAGGTTTACAACAATTTTGAAAAAGAATCAAAGCTTTACAATGTCAAAGAAGGCCTAATTCTGACAGTGAGAAATTGGTCAACACAACCCTAGAATCTAACTTTAGATCTGGAAAGTAGACAAAAAAATATGCACTTTCAAAAAAAATGGAACTTGAAAAAGTGACCAGATGTGCCCGTATGGAGCTTCTGAATTTGCAAAATGTAGGATTACGCAAGCACAATCACCAAAATATGCTATTTTTGCAAAATCTATGCACCAAAACCAGAAAAAAAATACCACCACTTAAAAATTTAGGAAATTCTACTTGATTTTAAAAAATATTGCACCTGAATCGAAGTTCGGATGTCCAAGTTATGGGCTCACAAAGTCAGGCTGCCAAACTGAAAAACAATTTGGAGAGAGGTCTAGATGGAAAACTATGAGTCTAAATTTGATGATCAAATGGTCATCAGTATAGTTGTAAAAATAATTATAATTATGGTCAAATGACCGTCAATTTTAAGATAGTGTACAGATGCTGTCAGCAAAAAACTATGCCCTTGGGTGACGTGGTAGATGAGGTGTCCATCCGTACCTTATAGAATAAAAATGTGTCAAATCTGTACGTTTATGTGGCAAGTACACCTAGTTTCCACAGGGTGATGTGGCAATATTGAAACTAATGTGGCAAAGTCCTACATGTCAAATGACGTGGGGCCTGTGTAGACGTCGCAAAAGTGTCTGGATTCCATGGGATTATGTTGTAGTTTTAGGTAAGATCTGCTAACGTGTTAATGCATAGTCATTGAGTCAACATGGTAGATAGGAATTGGTCCACATGGATCAACTATCACTGAGTTTATGGTTGTCAGAGTTTGACAGTCGTTACCGTAAGAGAGCAGAGCACGGGTAGGAATTTAAATGTAGGTTGCAAGAAATTTATAAATAATGCCAGAAAATCATTATCGCATGTGGGGTTTTATGAATTGTGATTTTTCTTGAAATAACCTCAGATGCCACTAAGATATTTCCTTCGACGGTGGTAGTAAAACTCCAAAAAATAGTGGCAGGTCTGAACTTCTCTTCACGTGAGCACAGAAAATGAATAGTGATCATCGAAATCCATGGAGAGATGTGCCAAAATCATGGATCGATGCCAGAAATGACAAAAATGGTTCTAGAAATCTCAGCAAAAATCCCACATTCATGGGTCAGTCTATGATGTGGTTGTTAAATAAGTTCAGCCCTAGGTCATGAAGGAAACAACTATGCCCATAGTTATATGGTGGGGCTAGTGGGTTTGAGTTCCCCACCAAAAAATAATTGTGACATTGCTCGCCAGGTTTTCAAGGAATATTCAACAATGAGGGTATTGTGCCACTACCCTAATTTGAAACATAGTATGGCCCACAGGTTGTCAAAGGAGCCCTACAAAAATATTAATAATTTTGCCCAAAATATAGAGAGCCGAGCCGGGGTGTCATTGCTCGGTTCGGCCAAAAAAAAATTCTTTGACTAGGCAACTAAATTTTGAAAAAATATTTTCTCTAACTGGAAATAATTTTTGAAAATAATTATAAAAAATACCCTAAATTGCAGAGATGAAAATTCAGAATTGAGAAAATAAATAATCAGATCAGTAGAATGATCATACCCGAATTGCAAATCGGAGCCTCTAAGTTCTGATTTGCAAAAAAAATTTGCCTCACTGTTGACTTTCAGCCAAGGTAACTGAGTTTATAGTCAATTTTCACCGGTTAAGGATTTTAGATGCAATGGTGAGGTTAGATCTAGCTCTAGATGCTCCCAATTTCTGCAGTATGCCAGATTCAGGTTGAGGTGTTGAAGCAAGCATGGTCTCAAATGGCTATGTGATGAGAAAGTCTCTATGCTCTGATACCATGTAGGAATTTTTCTAAGGGAAAAATTCACCCAAGAACTAAGAACTCAAAAACAAGCACACAGTAGACCAAAGAGAGAGAGAGAGTATGATCAGAATGACAATATATTCAATATGTCATAATTAAGAGTACACTAGGAGTGCCTGTATATAAAGGCCTCTGAGATATATCTAGAATGCTTCATAATCAACACCATGATGTGTCATACAACCAAGCACATTTCCACTAGATATGGGTTATCTTCCATTCAGCACGAAAGTAAGTACGGTGATGAGAGGATAAGCCTACAAGGGTGTGACATGCAAAACAACATTGTAGACACCATGTGCTTAAATAGAGTTGCGTACTTCTGTGTTATCTACATGAAAACTCAAAAAGGTGTGCAAACTCCTAAGTGTCTCACAAATAAAAATAATAAAATAATGCAATATAATAAAATAATGCATTAACCTAAGTAAACTTAAGTAAGTGCAATAAGTAAATACTTATTTACACCAACAATATTTTTATTATTTAGATTCTAGAATATGTATGCAATTAGATCAATTTTTATGTTGTGAGCTAATATGTAATAACAAACTTAAAAAATATATCTCTCTATATATAAAGAGACACATGTTTAGAAGGAAATACAAAAAGATACATGTTTAGAAGGAAAAGAAAAGAACATTTACATAGGTACCTCTTCTCTCCTTGAAGAAAATCATAGAGAAAGGGCATGAAGGTGACAAGGGCATGGTAGGATAATAAAATCATAGAGAAAGGGCATGAGAATAAAATGTAGAGATCACAAGGGCACAACAATGAAATGCACCAATCACAAGAGCATAACAACATTCAAAGCTCTCTGCTCTTGTTTAGTGCTCTCCACTTCTTTTCTGCGTTGCTCTCCAAAATAAAAAGATGTGCAATGATTTATGCCATTTTTTATTAATACTCATGTGGGCATCACAATTACTATGCCAACATCAGTATTGCGATGTTGTCAACGACAATTACAAAATAAAACATGAAAATCACCAGAAATTACAATGCCATATCACAAATTGCCATCACAATTTGACCCCAAATGTTGTAGTGTGGTAAACATGTCTACTCAATTATTATTAGTATGTATCTTCTCCAATTTTAAGTATCTATCATCCAAAACTATCTGAATGAAATGATACCGTAGCTATATGTATTTTTTCTTTCAATGTAGAGAAGAATTCTTTGCAAGATGAATAACACATTAGATATTTGTAAACAAATAATTATCCCTCTATGGTTGTCCCAATTCTTCCATGAAGAATTGAATCCATATCATCTCCTTAGTTGCTTCTGTAGTAGCAACATACTTTGCATTTGTAGTGGATAAAGCATTAACCTTCTATAGCTGAGAAACCCAACTCATTGTTGCCCCACCAATAGTAAATACATAACCTGTAGTACTTCACTTGGTATCAATATCCTATGCCAAATCTGAGTCAACATAGCCCTATAAATTAGCAATAGAGCCCCTAAAATGTAAAGACTTACTAGATGCTACTCTCAAAAATCTAATAATCCATTTAACTATATTCCAATGCTCAATTCTTGAATGACTCATATAATTGGGGTGAATGCACAAAGTTGGGTCGCAATTCTGAGGAAGTCACATCTGCAAAATGAGACCTCTTAGAAATAGGCACCCATTTTTGGCTCAAGTGCCCGACCCTAAATTTAAAAAATGGGCACCCGTTATTTTTAAAAATCAGGTACCCGTTTTTTATTTTCAAAAAACGGGTACCCATTTCTCAAAAAATAAAAAATTTAAATTTTTAGAAACAGGTACACATTTTTTTTTAAAAAAAAATGGGTACCCGTTTCTTAAAAATTCAAATTTTTAAATTTTTGGCAGATTTTACATGCCACTTTTAGCTTTTCAAAACGGGTACCCATTTTTTGAAATTCAAATAACGGGTGCCCATTTCTTACAACATGAGGCAGGATTTTTTTTTCCTACCTCAAATTTTGGTTTGGGATAGGCTTGTTGAGACCGACCCTATGCCTTGGCCTCTCAAGATTTGGCTAAGGCATTGAACTGACAAATTCATGCCTTGCCATAATTTTTAGAGGGTCTTCCAGATCAATTTTTTTTACGAAAGAAAAACCCATTATAGCTCTCACTGTCCTGATTTCAAAAAATAAATTTTATAGAGATGTGATTTTATTTAATATTTTTAAAAAAAAATTTAATCAAAGGTGGTACCTAAATGTAAAATAGCAATGTTCACTAAAACTTTAATAACTTTTTTATTATGTATTTTTTCTTAAATTAATTTATATGTCATCAATCTACATTCAATTCTTTTGAAGTTAAAAAAAAAATTGAAAAAAGTGAAATTTTGATCAAATTATGGTGTCCGTACACGAGAGGTTTTAAAATTTTCTTTTATAGCCAATTAAAAATTAATTTTAAAAAAAATATTCATTAAAAAATTCAAGAAAAATATTCTCATCAATCTTTGGTGTGTCAGGTAACTCTATTTAAAAGGATTCACAAAAATTCATTCATTTGTGTCAAATTATGGTGTCCATACACGAGCATGGTATGGTCCTGAAACAGGCACTTTGAAAAAGTGATTTTTAAAGATCCATACCAAAAATATAATCTATCATGTGGGTATATAAATAAATTACATATTCAAAAAGAAGATTCTAGGCACTACAATTTTTATTTCTGAAGCTTTTTTATATTCAATCTATAAATGGCTCAAATTTTGGCATCAATTGACAAAAATATTTTTAAAACAAGAAAAACACTTCCACTTTTTAGTCAAAAGTGAGACCCAACTTCTAGCATTGACCCATTGCTAATGACTTCCACTATATGTGCAATGTCTAGCCTTGTACATACCAAAAAAATTTTTTTTGCCCCCTAAACCTTCATAGCAGATGAATCTATTTTTTGTTCTTTTAACCCCTTAATGTAATCCATGTTAGACCCATCTACACATATAAACATAAAATAGTGTAGCTATCATCATCTAACCTCTTAAAGTAAGCATAATTATCTATGCTCATGCATAAAATTGTCAAATTTCAAATACCATTGTTGATGTTCCTGCTTCAAGCCATATAACCTTTTCTTCAAACTGCACACTAGATTATCCTTACCTTAGACCTCAAATCCCTGTGGTTGTGCCATATATATCTCTTCATCTAAATCACCATGAAGAAAGGTTGTTTTAACATCAAGATGATCCAAATACAAATCTTCATTAGCCACAATACTTAAACTAGTATGAATAGAAGTCATTTTAACAACAAGAAAAAATATCTCATCAAAATCAATGCCCTTTTTATGTGAAAATACTTTTACAACTAACTTAGCTTTAAATATTTTCTTACCTCCATCCTCTTCTTTCAACCTATATTCTCATTTATTCTATAAAGTTATTTTACCTGTAGGCAACTTGCATTAATCCCATGTCTTTTTTTTAGTAAAGAGCCCATTTCTTCTTTTATTGCAGATTCCCCATGTCGAATAAACCTCTGAGTCTGATTAGGCTCCACATCATAGCACTCCATTATTGTTGTATTCATGTGTTCAATCACTCAATTTTCTTGTGGAGTCCTTGGAACAATTTTTTCTATTTATGAATACCATTAGAGGACAATAATATTCAAATTCATTATTGCAATACTCACCACCATTATCAGATTTGAGAGTTTTAAATTTTTTATCAGTCTTATTTTCAACCAAGCATTTCTATTTCTTAAAAGTTATAAATAACTCAGATTTCTATCTAAGAAAATAAACCCATACTTTTCTAGTTGCATCATCAATAAATATAACATATTAATGAGAACCACCAAGGGAAGATACCTGAGTTGGTCCCCATACATATATATGCACAAGCTCTAATTTCTCATTTATATTTTTCTTCCCATTCTTCACAAATCTAACTCTCTTTTGTTTTTCATACATACAACTTTCACATAAATATGTATTCACACATTGTAGACTTGGTAAAACATTATTTGAATGAATTAATTTGATGTCTTTCTCACTCATGTGCCCAAGTTTTTTGTGTGGTAGCACTATTTTAGAATCTAAAAGATTTATTTTTTTTGCCTTGTTCAACTACAGAAATTGTTCTTGAACATTTATTTTTCTCTGTAACAACTAAAGTAGAAGGAACAATGTGACCTGTATAAGGATATAAGGTGCCTACTATCACACCTATTTTTACTAAAAGGTAAACTTTTGAAACCTTCCAATTTTTATCATTAAATGTAATTGTGCAACTCTCATCAGCTAGTTGCCCTATAGAAATTAAATTCCTACTCAACCTTGGAATATGACTTACCTCTAGTAGCCAATGATTCACATTCTACAACTTAAGCTTAGTTTTTCCCTTTCTAATAATCTAATAGGATTCATTATCTCCCAAATAAAAAAGCCAAAAATCCTCTTGGACATAATGAAGAAAATAACCTCTATAGGGAGTAGCATGAAATGAAGCCTCATAATCTAAAACCTATTAATCATCAACACTTTTTTAAAGAAATAAGAAAAAAATCCTCTTTAGATTTGTTACATACCACATTTTCCTCCTTATTTCCATCTTGTTTTTCTCCTTCATTGTTCTTACAAGTCTAATCTTTCTTCTCATGTTTTGGTTTCCCATAGTATCAACAATCTTTTAGTCCTATGGAATGAGACCTCTTTCCCTTTGAATTTCCTCTTGATTTCTTATGATTTCTAGAATTGTTTCCTCTTCTAATCATTCTGCCTCTTCTTTATGCATTCAAAGAACTTCCTAATGTAGATCCACCTAAGGTTTTCCTATGATCTTTTTCACTTAGAATAACACCAACCACATCATCAAATTTTAGGGTATTAGATCTAGAAATAGAATTACTCACAGCCATTAACAAGCCATTCCAACTCTCAAGAAAAGAACATAAAATCAAGAGAGCCCTTATTTCTTCATAAAAATTGGTGCTTATAGAAGATAATTGATTGGTAACCATATTAAACTCATTTAAATGATCTATAATATATCCATCTTCTACCATCTTCATATTAAATAAATACTTCATAAGAAATACCTTGTTTGAAGTGGATGTCTTTTCATATAGTTTTTCTAGGGTTTGCATCAACTCTTGTTTCATCTTATCTTTTGTAATGTCATACATAAAAAAATACTTCCAAGTGCCTTTTGATCCATAATTCCCCAGTCTCCTAGTTCTCATTTTTTCATAGTGGTCAATTTTTTTGGTCTTTCCTTGTAATGGCCATCATAAATCCTTGTGATAAAGATAGTCCTCCATTTCAATCTTTTATAAATGAAATTTCTACACACACCTCTAGATTTTAGCTATGTAAGTATGATCTCCTCCATAAAACCCCAACCAAGAAGCCTCAACAACACCCAAACTATACCATATAACTAATTATGGATGTAAGCCTCTCACAAGAAGATCAAACTCATAAACCATTTCTAAATCAAGGAATAACCATTCCTAATCCAAGGAATATTCCTAATATAGAACCATCTCCCAAACTTAACCAACATAACAACATATGCACATGGAGATAACCAATGCTAAACCATCTCTCAAGTGAACCCTCTAAAACTAACTCATGTACCATAGCTCAAGATCGATATTCATGAAAGATATCATAAATGTAATGCACCTAAGAGAAACAAAGGTCTATACCTCTCAATTAGAAAACCACTAAGTAGAACAAGAGTAGGGAATTAGAATTATTATCAAGATATCTAAGTCTCCAACCAAGACTCATATAAAAATGATCTCCTCTCAAGTCCATATCAAGTGAATGCCCCTTGGTATTCGTTCTAAAACCAAATAATTATCCTAATAAATGATTCTCTAATCCAAGAGAAATTAGCATCACCACCATCTCTAAGTATCCATGAGCACCTATAACCAATCAATCTATGCCAACTCCAAATACAACATAGAAGTATCATGAAGTATCTAGCTTATGATGAATGTGATCAATACAAAGAAACTAAACCAAGATCAATATCAAAGTTCCAGCCATGGCCTTAGGAACATAAACATGATGACATGATCTAACCATCTCAACCAAAGAGATAACATGCTCCATTTGAAGGTACTATAAAATTTCAAAACTCTATACATGTATCAAGAGTATACCATGACATAATAATGAAACCATCCTCACACCAAGGATAACATGTCAAATGAAAGCATAAACCACACCTTTACTAAGAACCCCATTAGTCCTCAAGATGCAACCATCTCCACACACCATGAAGAAAACCATCTCCACATACTATGAAGAACCATCTCCACACACCATGAAGATAACCAAGAACTCCATGAGTCCTCAAGATCTAACCATATTCACACACCATGAAGATAAAAAGTGCACCATGAAAATCTCAAAGATGCTTCTACAACAACAAGATCTAAGACAAACCTCCAAAATCTACAAAAACTCAATAAATATATCAATTCCAATAACTCCCACTCAATTGTGGTCCCAAGTCACCCAAGACATCATAAAATCTATCTCCTACATGAATATCCTCTAGGTCTATACTCACACAACTAAAGTTTTAGTACGAAGTGAAACCAAGATCTCCAAACCAAGAAGATACAAAACAAACCAAGAACTAACCCAATACTATCACAAGCTCCCACTAAACTATGTATTCAAGATATCCATGACATCATGATGAAAAAAGCACCCTCTAACCATGAGAATCAACCATGGAAAACCATCAAAGAACTCAAAGTGCGCATCATGAGCTTCTCAAAAGAAACCAAATAACCATGCTCCTTGACCAAGAAGATATGCTGCCATAACTAAATTAGGAATCCAAACCAATAAACATCAAGGATGTACCTATATATCTAATCATTTCATGCCAAAATTTATAGCATCATAATCACGTCCATGAATTGAGCATCTAACTCTCAATATGTCCAACCTATCAGCATAAAATAGTCAACCACAATCCTCCACAATTATTGTACCTAGTAACAATATCTCATCCCTTCTACATGAAGAAAAAATTAGCAAATCACATACCTTGAGGCATAGACAACCCAAATCCAAGCCACTAATCTAAATATGCATCAGTAATGAAAGATCAATGGGCAAAGACAACCCATATCCAAATCATAAATGCAACCTGTAAGTATAGATCACTTACAACATTGCAAAACTTGCATACCCAAAAAGTCATCATACATATCCAAATCAAACACTAATAACCATATCATCATGAGACCAATCTAAAATATAAAATGAGTATACAATGACATCAAACTCAAATCTCCATTATATACAATGTCATAAACTCACAATATTACCATAGTCAGTATATATCATAAACCATTTAGATCAATATATCACCAAATAAATCATGCCAAACCTGCACCAAATCTAAACCATTGTGTAGAGCTTTCCAAGAGCTTTTCATTGACTACTTGAAATTAAAAATTTGACTCCATATGCCCAAGTTATACCCTAATCTGTAATCAAAATAAATAGCATCTAACTTTTGGGCTATTCAAACCTGACAAAATGTCAAAATCATTGAACCAAACATACACTAAGTTGTAGTGCTCTGAATTATCTTTTCAAAGCTTATAAGAAGTCTAAAATTTGATATGCTGAGAGAAAGTTGTGGTTGTTTTATGAAGACATTATTTTTACCATTTTCATTTCGATTTTGTTTTTGTGATGAAAATTTCGATAAGATTAAATTTGATGGCCATCATAGGCTGAAACTAAAAAAATCTTTGATTTCCTCTGAACATGGTCAAATTAGGGCATATTATATATCAAAATTTATGGAAATGTCTACACGGATCCAATGCTGAGGTTTGTTTTTATCCAAGAGATCATTTCTACAAGCTCTCCCTAAAACCCTCATTTAAATGAAACATCTAAAAAACCTTTTTGTACAATAATTTCACATGCCCAAAATCTATCAATATCCCATCTTAATAGAAAACCCAAAACCCTCAGATTGGCAATAAAAAACTCATATGTCTTGTCCTTTCTTTTATCCTCTCATGCATTCCCATGGATTCAATCTAGGGTTACAATAATAAAACCATAACTCTGATACCAATTGTAAGGAAACAAGCAACAAAAAATATAATTGTTTCCACATAACCCATAATAGATCTGAAATAAATATGTAATTAAAATCCACATGCAAGAGAATAGACAACATATGCACAAAATTGTGACACAAGATATACCCTAGGAAACCCTCATTAAGAGAAAAACTGAGCCTCCAAAAGCATCGATCACCATGTATTATTCAACAAAATACACCGTTGTTATACAACCATGGAAGCCTTCAAAGCCATAGCCACAATAGAGCAATCCATGTGAACAAGAATAAATCCACACATCCCATGCCATGCTTCCAACCTTCACAAATGCTCCCTTGGCTAACCTATCAAGCCTTGTCTCACTTGACTCTTGCCCTTTTTTTTTCTTCTTCTTTTTCATACAACAAATACTCTTATAGCTACTTAAATAGTAGCAAGTCTCACAAAACCACCAAGTGGTATGACATAAACCATGTGCTAAAACCATTTGCTACCTTACCCATCGACCCCACATTTAATATTGGAAATTTAATTCTTTTTTCCAATATTAAATAATTACATAAAATATTATCGCAATGTTACAATACAACTCATCAACTATATCCCATGGGAATCTTTACGTGTTGCACGTCCATCTAGGTGCAACATTACATAATAAAATAAAATAATACTATATAACAATATTGTGCAATGTGTGCAACACCCATTATCTCAACAACTATTGCAAAAATGTTATGAATTGTACATACATATTTGTGTGGACATATAAAGACAAGAACATTCTATAGTGAGAAGTGTTTTATTGTATTCAATATTGATTTCATGAGAATGATGTTAGTAGCTTTCTTAAGAGGTAAATTTGAAAATTTTGAAAAGTTTTAGATCTTTAGAGAAAATGATGAAAATGAATTATAACTTAAGATTTCTTTTAAAATTAAGGTTTGCCAAAGGTGATGCTTTACATCTAATCAATTCAATGCATATTGTGAGGATAATGGAATTCATAGGTAAACTTTAGCATCTAAAATACTATTAGAAAGTAAAGTCCACCAATATAACTAGGAGGGGTAGGTGAATTAGTTATCAGGTCAATATAACTTTTATTGACCTTATTAAACCTTAAGGATTTGAGCAATATAATCAGCAACCATAAGAAGATACACATACACAATAACACTAGATATGTCATATAGGAAAACCCTTGTTCAGAGGTAAAACTCTAGTGGTGATTGTTGGAAGCATGAATGTTGATGATATTCCTATGGGAGAGTATTGTAGAAACATGATTAGATCATTATCATTATGATATGTTACATTTATGATTGTATTTGTCATTGATGTCAAGATAGTAGTTTTCTATGGTATCTAATAGAAGAACAATGATAAAGATCAAGTTGGTATGGATAGATCATTGAGTATTTTAACTAGTGAGGTTAATGAGAGATACTATTAAGTTTCTAGCATATGCAAATAACCTTCGGAGAAAAATGTATCTGGGTGTTTCTGGTTTTTTGTTTAGTTGGTAGAATGGAGGGTGAGCCATGGAAAAAAGAACCCAAAAAATGTGATGACTAGAAGGCTCATCAGGATGTTTGGAAGATTCTTCAGAAAGGGAAGGTGGTTAGTTATCTAGAGCATTTTCCTGCCTTCACACCCCATATCACTACCACTTTCTTTAAAAATTGGGCTGATGAAAGAGTCACTCTCCATGGAGTCACTATGAAGTTTACTAAGGAATTCATTACTGAGGTCATGGGGTTCCCCATGCATGGCATTAAGTTCTCAAAAAAAACCAGTATCTCCAATGTGGCCTATAAAAAAAATTTCGAAGATGGATGATGAGGAGAAGCAACTAGAAAAGAGCGAAGACTTCTTTGATGTGGAGTAGATTAAAGGTATCTGGAATGATGTGCTTTGTTGCATTTGTAAGTATTTTATCCTAGATGGTAGGAACAAAAGAGTTCACAAATTTCATTTTGTTTTCCTCAACCGTTTTAGATACAAGGATATAATTTCTTTCCCTTTCTATCTACATTTTTCGTTGCTTCAAAGTTTATTTGCCCACAGGAAGGAGTCTCGACCTTTTTTACATGAAGGCCTGATACTTCTTATTAAGGGATTTTGTAAAAATAAGTCCATTGCTTTGACTCTTTCTTCTGACAAGAAGAAAGGTTCTTAGTCCAAGAAGTGTAAGATGGATGGGAATGTTAAAGGGAAAGAAAAGGTTAAACCTAAACCCTCAAGTTCTTAGAAACATATTGTTGAAACAGAGTTAGAGTCAGTGAGTTCTAAGGGTTCTAAGAAGGATAACCTAGAGGAAGAGGAAGGGACAGATGTTGGGGAATTCAACTTAAATTTGGAGGTATATCTATAAACAAAAGGAAAAATTGATAAAGAAAAAGAGGAGGATACTTCAGAGGGTAACTAAGAACAAAGCATCTCTGAAAATGAAGGTAATCACACTATGTCCGAGGGGAGTGTTAAAAACAAAGATAACTTAACTGATGATTCAATTACTAGGAAGGATGTGGATCATATGGTTCTAGCCTCTACTCCTACTACGGAGACTAGGGAACAACAAAAGGAGGATCCAATCCAGCAAGAAGCCCTTGCTAAAAATAGAGAGGAGGTCCAGATGGATAGGGAGGAACAAATGGATAAGGTTGATTCCCCTTTACATGAGGGTACTAATGACATTTTTTATTCACCATAGTGGGACAACAAGCTTTCCTTCTTACATTCTGCAAAGATCAAAGTGGACTCTATTCTCCAAGTTGATTCTTGGATCTATAATGAAATTATGGGGCTGACGAAGAAAGTGGAAATAATGCAACACAACCAGGATTCTGATCAGGCCATAATTAATCACTTGCAGGTGCAAATGTGAGATATCCCTAAAAAGCTTAAAGATTATGAGTTAAATCTTAGAATGCTCATCAAGGAAAGTGGTACAAAAATGGAGCATGTAACATCAAGAATTTGTGTCACTGTAGCTAGCCTTGGAAAAAGAGTAAATGAAGACACTATTTCTTTAGAGGGCCTAAGTAAGAGGACTAGGTAGAGTTCAAGGGAAGAAAGCCTTGCAAACTGCTGCAACTTTGGCTACCACTTCCATTCAGAACACTGCTACGATCGAGAAGGAGGTTGTCAAGATGATTATGAAACTGCAATAGAAGCTTTGGGTCTTTTGTGTTGTTTCTATTTATGTATAGGTCCTTTATTTGATCTATGTTTTTGGTTCTAGTTTCTGGTTCTGGTCCTATTTTTTGGTAAAACTTTATTTCAGGTTCTAGGTCCTTGTAAAACTTGGATACTTTTATTGAACTTTGCTAGTGGTTTTAGGTCCCTGTAAAACTTAATTTTCATTCTGCTTTTTAGTAGGTTTCAGGACTGTTCTTGGTGGTCTTAATTGCCTATCTTTCTTGTTTTTGTTAAAGAATTTCAGTGCCCCTTCAAAACTTTCTTTTACCATAATCTAAAATCTTTGAAGAAAAAGATATTAAGTCTTGAAGAAGCTATGTAAGTTTTGTTGAAGACTATTCTAAGATAGAGTTTACAGAAGCATATTCTAGTAAACATGTTATATCTCTTAACAAAGTTGTTATTCTGAAAATCAAGGTTAAATCTTTGTAGAAGACATGTTGGATATAATGTGGCTAAGCTCAATTGTCATAATATTACACATGTAGAAAATTAATCAAGTTACAAGATGACTATTTGATGTTATCTCTAAGTAAAACATTTTCTTAATGAGGTCCTATAATAATTAATTGAAAAGGTGTAATAGCCAACTCAAAGAATTGTTTTATGGATTTGGTATAATAGAAGGACATTTTCCTTTTTTATGTATGGAAAATGAAGTAAGTAAGAAGAATGAAAAGAAGAAGAAAAGATATAACTGTGAAGATAAGCATAGCAGAGAAAAGTTGGAGAAAACATTTTTGCCAAGGTTTTATTTTAAGATTTGAATTTTGATATTTAGATCCAAGGTTCATGACTTGGTCTACAAGGTCTAACAGTGATTGATCTAGTTGAAAGGATAGAGAAAAGAGGATGAAGCACAATGTAAAAAATTATTCTACAAGGAATAGTTGAGAGATTAATTAGACAGTGAAGGTCAGTGGTCTTTCCCTAGAAGCTATTTGGACAGTGGGTCTTTCTATCTTCTACAACTCCTAACAAGGTTGGCACAAATCCTAACAAGGTTGGAATCTCCTAACTAGGATTCAAAGTCTCCTAACAAGGACTCTTATGTACTGAATGTTTTATAGACTCCTAACAAGGTCCATCCTCTAACAAGGAATATAAATATCAGTATATCTATGTGGGCATCATTTCCACTAGGGTTTTCCCTCTGATCAATGGTTTCCCTAGTTAACAAATCTGGTTTAATTGTGTATGTGTTTCTTCTTATGGTTATTGTTTACTTTGGTTACATGGTTAAGATTAATTAAGGTTGATAAATATTTAAATTGGATAACTGATTCACCATCCCCCCCCCCCCCCCCCCCCCTCTTAGTTATCTTGGTGGATTATTATTTCCAAAAATTGGTATTAGAGCATCAAGTCCTTGAAGATAAAGTTTAACAACTTTGGGAGATCCATGCCTAACATATTCAGAAAGGATAGTCCAAAGTTTGATGGAATAAATTATGACAATTGGAAGGAAAATATGAAGATGTCTACAATGTATGGGTCCAGGATATTGGATGTTGACAAAATTAGAAAAGACAATTATTACTAAAAGTGCATTGGAAACTTGTACTAAGGATAAGAGAGAACTTTTCATGTGCAACATGAGAGCTAGAGAAGCACTATTGTTTGCGTTTCCTAAAATAGAGTACAACCAACTAAAAACACTTGATACTTTTCATAAGATTTGGAAAGTTTTAAAAAAATAGTTTTCAAGTTGATGAAAATTCTAAGAAAATGAGGCTAGAAAGTTAGATTCATGCATCTCAAGATGCTAAAATGATGGAAGATGAATCTATAAGAACATGTATAGGTAGAATATCAAAAATTATTGCAAGTATCAGATCTTAAGGAGAAACCAAGGAAGATGATGAGGTGATCTAGAAGATATTGAAGAGTTTAATGCCACCATTTAAGTAGGAAGTCCAAATAATATAGTTGTTGATCTCTTGTACCAAATATTTCACCAAGGAAACATTAATTGGGAGATATGAAGTAGTTGAGAATGAGCTTAGATAGTTTGGAGAATTGTCTAGAACTAAGATAGCTTTTAGTGCCCTAAACATTCAACCTAATCTATCAAGGAGCACAAGTGCTAAGGAAATTTAACTAGCAGTAGGAGATTTGATGAGGACATAATGATAGAACAAGGAGTAGCCTTTCTTGTAAGAAAAGTAAGTGATGGTAAGAAAATTTTTAAATGTTGGACTTGTAATGAGTTTTCTTATTATGCATCTAAGTGTCCTAAAAGAGAGAAAAAATATAAAGGAAAGTTCAAACCTAGAAGAGATAGAGATTGTTTGTATGCTAATGAAGAAGATGATTCTAATGAAGAAGTGGTAAGTGCTAGTGATGATGAAATGGGATTTGTAGCTATTAAAGAAGAAAATCCAAAGAAAATGGATTTGATATCATAGGTTGAAAAGAAATCTGATTGGATAGTTGATAGTGGTTGTCACATCATTTTACTGGTGATATGAGTAAGCTTTTTGACTTCAAAAGCTATGATGGAGGCATTATCAAAGTTGGAAACAATGCATCTTGTCATGTTAAAGGTATTGGATCTATAATTCTTGATGGTAAGACTAATACTAAGGATGTATATTTTGTTGATGGTTTGAAACAGAATCTTTTGAGTGTTGGATAACTAGTGGATAAAGGTTATCTATTGTAGTTCACAGAGAAGACATGCATGATTAGAGACAAAGATGGGAAGGTAATTGGAACAGGAACTAGATCTAGAGGTAAGTATTTAAACTAAATTCCAATGAAATAACATGTTTGGTTGCAAATGTAGATGACAGTTGGTTATGGCATAAGAGATTTTGTCATATAAACTTTGATAGCATTGTGAAAACTAGTAATATGTTTGTAGTCAGAGATTTTCCTAAGATTGTAAATCCTACTAACACAATTTAAAAGGATTGTGTATTGGCAAAGCATAACAGAGCTTCTTTTCCCAACAAGAAGTTTACTACTAAAGTAAAATTGGAGATTGTACACATAGATCTCAATGGTCCTACAAATATTAGAGGACTTTATGGTGAAAGGAACTTCATGATTATTATTGATGAATTTTCTAGAATGATGTAGGTTGCATTCTTAAAGAAAAATCTAAGGCATTTAACAAGTTCAAGATATTCAAGAATAGAGTTAAAAATGAATTAGGTATGAAGATTAAATGTTTAAGATTAGATAAAGGAGGAGAATTTACTTCAAATGAGTTTAACATCTTTTGTGAATCCAATAGAATCAAAAGAGAGTTTTCCACTCCAAGAACCCTTGAACAAAATGGCATTGTAAAGAGAAGAAACATGTTAGTAACAAAAGTAGCAAGAGCTATGTTAGCTGAGAATGATCTATCCAAGACATTTTGGAGAGAAGTTTTGAATAAAGAAGTCTGCAATATGAATAGAGTGTAAGTCACAAAAGACACAAACAAGACCCCTTATGAACTATGGTTTCGTCACTCACCTATAGTTAAGTATTTTAGAATTTTTGGTAGCAAATGTTATATCAAAAAAGATGATGACATTGGTAAATTTGATGCTAGAAGTGATGAAGGTATGTTTCTTGTTTATTCATTAAAATGAAGAGCTTATAGATGTTATAATCTAAGAACTAAGACTATTGTTGAAAGTGCAAATGTAAGAGTTGATGAGAAATTCAAGATACAAGAAAGAATAGTTGACTACAATTCTAATGATGAGAATGTTGTTACTAAAAGGAATGATGAAGTACTCTTTAAGACTAATAATGATTTACAAAATGAAGGAGAGCTAAGGTAGGAAAAAAATTTGGAATCTAGAACTAAGCTAAGAGTTGAGATAAAAACTCCTACTTCTTGTAATAATATGACAAAAAATCATCCACCATAGTAGATCATTGGTAGCAAAGATAAAGGTATGATGAAAAGAAAAAAAATCAATGAAGAACTATGTCTAATATCTCAAGTAGAACCAAAGAATGTAGGTGAGGCATGCAAAGATGACTATTGAAAGCAAGTTATGAAAGAGGAAATGGATTAGATAGTGAAGAACAAGGTATGGGAATCAATCCCTAGACTAGTAGACAATAATGTGATAGGGAAAAAATGGGTATTAAGGAACAAGATGAATGAACAAGGTAAAGTTGTAAGGAACATAGCAACATTGTTATGTAAAGGTTACTCATATCAAGAAGGAATACACTATGATGAAACCTATGCTCCTATGGTAAGAATTGAGGTAGTAAGGTTATTCTTAGCCTATGCACCACACAAGAAATTCAAGGTATATCAAATGGATATCAGGTGAGCATTTATAAATGGAGAACTTGAAGAAAATGTATACATAGAAAAGCCTAAAGGTTTTCCTTTATTAGATGATAAGTAGATGGTATGCAGATTGCATAAAGAATTGTATGTCCTAAAACAAGCACCCAAAACCTAGTATGCAAGGTTGGACAAGCAATTGACAAGACTTGGATTCAGAAAATGTATGGTAGACAATAATCTATACTAGAAAGAAATAGATGATCAATTGATGATTTTGGTAATATTTGTTGTTGATATCATATTTGGATGAGATGATAATGAAAGTGACAAGTTTGTAGAAGAAATGAAGAAGGAATTTGAAATAAGTATGATAGGGGAAATGAAATACTTCCTAGGATTATAGATTGTGTAGCATAAAGAAGGAATCTTTATTTCTCAGACTAAATATTTGAAAGATCTATTGAAAAGGTTTGGTTTGGAAACATGTAAACTAGTTGAAAGGATGGGACACCTATTATTGAGAAAAAGTATAGATCTATGATTAGAGGATTGAAATATCCAACTCACACAAGGTCAAATATAGTGAATGCAGTTGGAATTGTTGCAATATTTCAAACTGATCCCAGAGAAGCACATTATGCAATAGTTAAAAAGATATTTAGATATCTAAAGGGAACACTAGAGTTTGGATTTTGGTATGATAGATCTAATGATTTCACTTTATATTCTTATACCGATGTTGATTGGGCAGGCAATATGGATGACAGAAAGGACACTAGTAGTGGGTCATTTTTTTTTGGAGGAAGATTGGTCTCTTGGTTAAGCAAGAAGTAGGATTATGTCTTACAAAGTACAAGAGAGGTAGAATATGTTGTAGTAGTAAAAAATTGCAATCAAGTTTTTTGGATGAAGTAGATCCTAAAGGATATCAGGATAGAAGTCAGTGAACCTATTGTCATACATTGTGATGGCACAAGCATAGTGAATATGTCTAAGAATCCAATGTTACATTCTAAGGCTAAGCACATTTCTATCAAATATTACTTGTTGAGAGAGAAATTTGCAGAAAAGGAAATCAAATTGGAGTATGTAAGCACCAAAGAGCATATTGCAAATATTTTCACCAAGCCTCTTCCTAAAGAGACTTTTGAGTATTTGTGAGATATGTTAGGGGTTATGTCCCTAACTCCATCTGAGTAGATGATGCAAGAGTTGATCAATCCAGTGATACAAAGCATTATTATTTTTCTAAACTAAATGTTGATGCTTCTTGTATGGGGGAGTATCTATGATGGACATAATCATCTAGGACTCTTGATAGATGTTGTTTTGAACAGTTTCTTTGGACACTTGAGAAGGTCAGAGATAGTTGTTGCAAAGATAGATGGTTGCTGAAACCTTTGGCATTGATGTCAATGGGGGAGAGATTACAACATGAAAAACATTTTGATATGTGAAGAAGTTATAGAGCATATTGAGGTATATAAATGGGGGAGAATGATTGATGAAGAGGATTTGAAAAGAAAGGATAACTATCTTTAATAGTCGATATTCTTGGAACTAGATGGTTTTCATAAATGTTGCCATCAATGCCAAAGGGGAGATTGTTGAAAGCATGAATGCTAATGATATTCCTTATGGGTAGTATTGTAGAAACATGATTAGATTATTATCATGATGATATGTTACATTTATGACTATGTTTGTCATTAATATCAACATATTAGTTTTCTACGGTATCTAATAGAAGAACAACAGTAAAGATCAAGTTGGTACAGATCGATCGTAGAGTATTTTCACTAGCAAGGTTAACTAGAGATACTAATAAGTGCCTAGTGTTGGAAATATATCCAATCAATCAGATAACATAAGTTATGGTTGTCATTTATGGCAACATATTTATTTTGTAGATTAGTCATGTTCACTTATGAAGGAAAAATTGTATAAGTATCAGGCAGTGTTATGAAGGAATTAGTGATGCAGTGATGACATAACACAAAATAGAAAATATCAGTAGAATGTGTTAAATGACTTGTTTTATTGTTTTAAGTTATAATTTCTTGTTGAGCTAACTCTAATGATATTATATGAGCTCACTAAGGAAGAATTTACCAAAAAAAATTGTATAAGTAAAAAAATTTATTTGTGAAGTTAAAGTGGATGTGAAAAGTGGATGATGATTCAGTGATCAGTAATTGTGAAGTTGTTATGATCTTGTGAAATGTAAGTAAAAAATGAATGTGATACTTTGCTATATGATGAAAAGATATATTAGAGATTAATATATGCACAATTGCTCTTGTGTGAATAATCATTAGTGGAAAGATTTGTGAAGTACACAAAATAACTCAATATTGTATGTATACTTATTTTTTGGAGAACTTATTGTATAGTTGCATGTTAGGATAGTGGGCTCTTTTTGCACACATTTGTATATGATCCACCAACTCCTAATAGGGTTGAAGCTACTCCTAATATATTTAAGGCTTCTAACAAGGCTTGGTCTCCTAATAGGGACTTGAGACACTATATATGATTCATAGACTCCTAATAGGATCAATACCATTAACATGATACTTTATATAGTGAATCATCTTGTGGATTTCATCCCCACTAGGGTTTTCCCTTGGCCAGGGTTTCCCTAGTTAACAAGATATGGTTATATGATCTCTCTTTGTCTATGGTTGTTATTTAGCACTATTGGTTTACTTTCTTATGCATTTGGTAAAGTAATTAATAATAATCAGTTGTTGGTAAAAAAATTGAAAATACTAATTCACCCCCCCCCCCCCCCCCCCCCCCCCCCACTCTCAGTGTTATCTATTTCTAACAATTGGTATCAGAGCCTAGTTATTTAGAAAAGGCTTAATAGATTGAATAAGATCCCTATGGATATGGAACAACTAAAGAAAAATCCAAAAGAAGAACTTGAATAGATTGATCTTCTTACTAATGAAAGAGATGGCCTCAAAGACAGATACAAGATAAAAAAGCCTATGTTAGTGAATTAAAGGACAAAATAGATGACCTAAAATAGAAAGGACCTTATAATACAACTAGTGATGATGACATTAAAGATTTGAAGATAGAAAATTAGATCCTAAAACATGAGTTAAAGATAGTTGAACTTAAGTTGAGTCTTAAGAAAAAGGAAGAAAGATTGACTCTAAAATAAAAGTTGAATATGTAGATTTGAGATCCTAGTTAAGTAAAGTAACATCTTAACTATTGTCTATTAAGTTAGAAAATGCAAAATTAGAAAAATGAAACACTATTGTGAAAGGTGAGTTTGTACAAACCAAGCAGCAACTTGAAAAATTATATACTAGTAGTGATAAGATTGAAGAACAAATATGTGCACAAAGATCCAGTTATGATAAGACTGGACCTAGATTCTTTCTTGGTCAATCTACCAAGAAATCTATTGAAAGAAAAGAACCTATTACTCTTGAATTCAATAAGGATCTAAGAAAGACAAATGATACGCCTAAAGACAAAGAGAATGCTGCTCACTCTGAGAAAGTCAAAGAATCTGATCAAGATATGAATAACAAAAGAAAAGAATCTTTTTCCTTGAAGACACTAAAGTTTATTGCAAAGGTAAGTCTTTTAAACATATTTCAAAATTTTATTGTCATACTTGTCATGGATATGGTCATTATGCAATAGATTGTAAGAAACCTAAATTTGATAGTGATAATGCAAAATAGTAGGATGCATACGAACACTAACCATGTAGGAAACAGAAGAAAATCTCACAACAATGAAAGTGGAGAAAGAAGACAAATTGTTTGCTATAGATGCAACAATCTTAGACACATTGCAAGGAATTACAAAATACTTGATGACAAGTAGAATGAACAAAAAAGAGACATAATTATATGTTAGTTATGTAATAACGTTGGACACACAGTGAGGTTTTGCAGAATGGATAGAAGAGACCTAAATAGGAATCAAAATTATAGAAGGAACAATAGAAGGAATGATAACAGTTTGAAGAAAGAAATGAAGGAGTAGACAAATGAATTAAAGGAATCATTTGTAAAGACAAAGGAACCAGAAAGATCTCATACAGTTCTAGAAGATGTACTTGATAAAACAATGAAGTCACTTATTGTTTGTCACTCTTCTTGCCAGAATTAAGCACTCCTAGTGAAATTGAGTATCAATTGTCGATAACTGATGCTAGAGGAAGTATCAAAGGTTGTGCAATTGATAGTATGTAGTAGACACTAAGAGAAGTCTACAGTGAAGTGTGCATTGCCTAATAAGGTTAGGATAAGGACATATAAGAAGATTAAACTCTCTATCGCACAGAGATAGTATATTGAACTAGTAGTAGATATGTATTTATTGTATAGTATAGATTATGGAAGATTTAAAGGACACAAACTGACTTGCATACATAATTTTCTTGTGCAAAGTTTGTGTGCGAGATTGAAGTGAGATTTGAAGAATTTAAGAAGCCTACAATCATGTGAAGTTGTCAGAAACCCTAGTACACAAAATTGATGTTTAAGAAATCAAGGTAGTAATCTAGTAAACATTATGAGTGTATGCATAATCATTGAGGCAAATCTCAACACATATTTTGATGGGAGAAACATGAAAGTCAACTCAATTCAAGATGATGAAGTGAGACTCATTTGCAATATTTTGGGATATAAGTATAGTCATGGATATAGGATACATTGAATCCCTATAGGATTTCTTCATGCAGCTTACTTAGCAGTAAGAGGTGAAGAAGTTAACATGTGTGATATTATCAAAATATAGTTGTTGGACAACATATCAAGGATCAAGAAATCAAGGAGTGCAGTTTTTAGATTTGAATCCCTATTAACACACATATTTTTCTATGCTACCAAGAAGTTTCCTAGTATCACAGTTTGGAATGAAAATGAGTGCATAATGTAGAAAATCACTCAAGCTTATAGGTCAAGACCTATAGCAATCAGGATAGTGAAATTGATAGAACAATGAAGTCTTTTCAAGAAGAAATGAAGCAAAGGTACAGGATACCTCTTGTGCTTGTAGAGAAGTACAAGGATGAATTATGTTTTATGGTTGAGAAAAATTTCACATGTATGGAGGCAGTAGGTCCTTGGGTGAAATTCATTGAACCTATGGGGTATGAGATGAGCGAAGATTTGATTGAAGGGTATGCACAGATAATCCTTCATTCTGAAGTTGATTCTAATTGTCCCAGATGAGGAACATATAAAAAGAAGATGAGAGAAGTTAAAACTAGTCAAGTAATGAAGGACTCCAAGAAAAAGGTAGAGAAAGTTATTGATTCTATTTTGAAAGAATATGGGATGACTAGGAAAGAATTTGATGAGGTAATGGGAATAGCTATGGAGATGAAGGCCAGTGGCCAAACTGAACTTTTAACCCATACACCCATTATAGTGCCAAGACCTATTGAAGAGGTCATTGTTCCCCAAGAAAGTGTGTAGACTCCTAAGTTATGCCTTATGTAGCAATTGCATAGCAGCAATCTCCAAGTAAACTAGTAAAAGTAGAAGAAGCATCTACTACAAGAAAGTCTACAAGCATCATAACAACTCCTAAAAGGAGAGTTAAGTAGACTACTAGTGGCCCAAGCAAAAAGAGAAGAACTTTATAGATTAGCTCATCTAAATCTAAGGAGGAGACTGGTGACAGACTAGGTGAAGAAACTAATCAAGAAGCTAAGACATTAGCAGGGCACAAAGCATGGAAGCCTAAGGTAGAAAATCAAAACATGCAAATTATTAATGATAAAAATTTTGTATAGTTGAATAAATACTATGATTTGTATAATAACATGGATAGGAGACAACTAGAAAATTTTGTAGTTAGGAACATGATTCTGAAAGATAAGAATTTGATAGTATAAAAGAGTAGATACTTGAAGATTTGTATAATAGATTACTAAATAGGAAGAGCAGAGTTTTAGAAGAAGATAAACAAATAAGAATGAGTATGGTGAGAAACTTATGTTCTATAAATAATGACAAAGATATAAAAGAAATTTTGAAAGGTATAGCACCATCATTGAGACATAAGAAGAGATTTGTTCTCCTCATGGGAGGAAATTATGAGGAAGTTAATAAGGAAACTCAAGAGGCTATAGGTTCATTCATGTCTACTATGCCTAAGGTAAGTGCACATGCAAAGGAGGCAAGTCAGATGCCTAGAGATAGTGTGCAGACAAAGGAGGCAAGCTAGATGCCTAAAGTAAGTGCACAGCCAGAAGAACCTAGATAGACACTTGAGCAGAGTGCACAACCAAAAGAAGATAGTTCTACAACATGCAATCCTTTGTATAGCTCTGTATAGGATGTGACACCAAGCTCTTCACCACACATCACTATTGGTAATGAATCTATGCAAATAGATAACACCAAAGTGACAGTTGACAAAATAGAGGATCCATTAAAGGATTTTGGTGCCAACATTGTTGGCAATATTGTAGATTATAGTAGCTTTGATGAAGAAAAGGATCAAGGGCCTACTAAAGAAGATGCACAGAAGATGGAGACCAACATTAAAACAAGTACCTTAAGTGTGCCTTTGATAGCAATAGTAGTAGTAGGAATTCCCACTCCTACCCAAATAATAGCAGCAACTACAACACAGTTTGATGAAGAAGATGAAGCAAAGAATCTTATATCTTCTCTAAGAAAACTTCAGAAGAAGAAGAAATAGTCAAGTCAATAGAGAAGACTTTGACTAAAGTTTTGGACAAGATGGAGAAGGTAGTAAGCCCTATTGACACCCTAGTAGATATTCAACAATGTAGAACAATTTTGTGCAAAGATTTTGATAATGAGTTCACTACACTCATAAATGTGGCTACCATTCAAGCACAGACTAAGCATGATGGTAAACTTCTAAACACCATGTGCACCAATAGAGAAATGATATATAAACTTTGAATAAATGTATTAAAACACTAAGGCAATATATAGAGGAAGGAAAATAGGCTTATGCTAAGTGCAACATAGCATACATTCATCTGAAAGAATTTGATGATCAAATCATGGAGAAAGTGACTGAGCTTCAAACAGCCATTGTCAACTTTTTGAAGTAGAATTACAAAGTAAACACCATTGAGCATACAATACAGCTACTTCATGATAGTATAAGGGAATTATACGAAGAAAAGGAGAAATTTTTGAAGAGGTTCACTCTTTCAAGAGTACACTTATTCCCTTAGATAACATTGCTGGAGAATCAATTGGAAGAATGCTTGTCAGCAAAATCTTCATATGACAATTTTGTGGCTACACACTTGAATGCAACAGAATTGGTAGCATATGCTTTATGTGTGCTTATCAGTATATCTGATGCACTGAAGGAAGTTGGAAGAAATACTTTGAGCAATTGAAGACCAATTTTAGTGACTGTTTTTCCAAGTTTTGATGTACAGCTACCAATTTTTTTTTCTTGACAGTCTCTTTTTAATATCTTTATCATTGATGTCAAATGGGGAGATATATGGAAAATTGTATTGCAAGTAATTTTAATATGTAAGGGGAAGCAATAAGTTTTAATAGGAATTTATAAGGGATGTAAACCTCTTTCATAACATGAATACAATTTTTTTTAACTATGTAATGACTATTTGTTTTGATTGGTATGACAACATGTTTGGGACTTAGCCAATTTTCCCAATATGTTTCCATCAATGCCAAAGGGGGATATTGTTGGAAATATGTCCAATCAATAAGATAAGGTAAGTTATTGTTGTTATTTATGGCAACGTATTTTTTTTTCAAATTAGTCATGTTCATTTATGAAGGAAAAATTGTCTAAGTATCATATAGTGTTATAGTAGCAAGACAATTTTGATGATAAAGAATATTCCCTTGGAATATTCTCTTGCACAGTTGAACAGAGATGCATGACATCATAATGATGATGTATACTAGTGTGCATGTTCGTACAATAAACTGAGTTCAAGTTATGAAGGAATTAGTGATGCAATGATGATATAGCACAAATAGAGCATTTCAACAGAATGTGTTAAATGACTTGTATTATTGTTTTAAGTTATAATTTATTGTTGAGCTGACTCTAATGATGTTATATGAGTTGACGAAGGAAGAATTTACCAAAATGTTTTGTATAAGTAAAGAACTTTATTTGTGAAGTTAAAGTGGAAGTGAAAAGTGGATGATGATTCAGTGATCAGCAAATGTGAAGTTGTTAAGATCTTGTGAAATGAAAGTAACAAGTGAATGTGATACTTTTCCATTTGATGTGAAGATATGTTAAAAATTAATATGTGTGCAATCACTCTTGTATGAAGAATCATCAGTTAGAAGATTTGAGAAGTACAACAAATAACTCAGTATTGTATTTATACTTATTTCTTGAAGAACTTATTATATAGTTTCATGTTAGGGTAGTGGGCTCTTCTTGCACACATTTGTATATGATCCACCAACTCTTAATAGTGTTGAGGCTTCTAACAAGGCCTAGTCTCCTAATAGGGTCAATATCCTTAATAGGATCCTTTATATAGTGAATCATCTTGTGGGTTTCATCCCCACCAAGGTTTTCCCTTGGCCAGGGTTTCCCTAGTTAAAAATAAATGGTGTTATGATCTCTCTTTATGCATGGTTGTTTATACTATTTAGCATGATTTGGTTTACTTTCTTAAGAATTTGGTAAAGTAATTAATAATAATCAGTTGTGGGTAAAAAGATTGAAAATACTAATTCACACCCCCCCCCCCCCCCCCCCCCCGCCCTGCATTATCTATTTCTAACATCTAGCATATGAACCTAACCTTGGGAGAAAAAGATATTAAGTCTAGAATAAGTTATGCAAGTTTTGGTAAAGATTGTTCTAAGGTAGAGTTTACAAAAGCATGTTCTGGTAAACTTGTTATAACTGTTAGTAGATTTGTTATTTTGAGAAACAAGGTTAAAGGCATGTAGAAGACATGTTGGATATGACACGACTAAGCTCTTTTGTCATAATATTAAACATATAGAAAGTTATTCAAGTTACAAGGCAACTAATTGGTGTTATTTCTAAGTAAAATGTGTTCTTAATGAGGTCCTATAATAATTAATTGAGAAGGTGTAATAGTTGACTCTTTGAGAAGGTATAAAGGAAGGACATTTTCCTTTGTTAGGTATGGATGAATGAAGTATACAAGAAGAGAAAAAAGGAGAAGAAAAGATATAATCAAAAAGATAAGAAGAGCAGAGCTAAGTTGGAGAAAACTTCATTGCTGAGGTTTTATATTAAGATCTAAGGTTTGATATTTGGATCTGATGTTCATGACCTAGTACACAAGGTTTGAAAATGATTGGCTTGGTTGATAAGACATAGGAAAGAGGATAAAGCTTAGTACAAACAATTATTCTACAAGGAATAGTTGAGAGATTAGGTGGATAGTAAAATTCTATGGTCTTTCCCTAGAAGATGTTTTGACAGTGGGTCCTTCTACCTTCTGGAACTCCTAACAAGGTTGATACAACTCTTAAAAGGGTTGGCATAACTCCTAACAAGGATTCAAAGTCTCCTAATAGGGACTCTTATGTACTAAATGTGTTTATAGACTCCTCACAAGGTCCATCCTCTAACAAAGAATATATATATCAGTATGTCTTTGTAGGCATCATTCCCACTGGGTTTTTCCCTTTGATCAAAGCTTTCCCTAGTTAACAAATCTAGTGTAATTATGTATGTGCATCTTTTTATGGTTTTTGTTTACTTTGGTTGCATAGTTAATTTTAATTAAGGTTGATAAATATTTTAATTGGATAACTAATTCACCCCCCTCTCTCAATTATCTTGGTGGACTATTATTTCTAATAGGGATGGTATCCACAAAATGATGTACTAATATAAAAGTTCCTTGTAAGAGAATGGACTCTACTTGGAGCCAATGAAATAGTTTCAATACATATTTTTCCCTATTAGGAGACTTTGAATCCCTGTAAGGAGATTCCAACCCTATTAGGATTTGTAGAAGGTGGATGGACCCATTGTCCAAACAACTTCAGCGGCAAGACCATTGAATTCACTATCCAACTAGCCTCTATATTATTCCTTGCAAAAAAAAAGAAATAAAAATGAACTCGACAATTAAAACTCTTTCTCTATCCTCTTATTATGCCAATACCACACCAAATACCTTCTTAGATTTCAATACCAAATGTTCAAATTCACATCACATTGATCCCTTTGATTGCTAACATGCATTTACAAGCTTTGCATATCACTTGCACAACTTTCTCACATCTCTTTTCTCCTCTTCTTCATATCCTAAAAATAATTTACTTTTCTAATGAATTATAATAGGACATCATTAAGATATTATAATTTATTATATCTTTTCACAATTACAAAACAATGTTGGCTCAAAATAAATACTTCTCACACATGTGGCCTTGAACCTTGGACAATCACTGATGTCATCAACATAGTATAAAATTAAAGTAAAAGTAAGGCTTACATATGATATAATTTAAGAATAAAGATGGTTGAAAATTCAAATATAAGAATTGATGAAATATTTGAGGTGCAAGATAGAATGTTTGAGCTTGACTCAAATGATTATACAAATCAAGTGAGCATAAGTCAGATACTAGTACAAAACAAAATAGAAAAACATGAACTTTGATTTGAATTTCATAATGGAATTCATCTTCAACTTGAAGAACCTAGAGAAGAAAAGGTAACACAAAGGTATATTTCTTTGAACCATCTCGATGATAAAATTATTGGTAATACAAGTAATAAATTAATCACAAGAGGAAGAATGAGAAATGAGATTTTTTTGATTTCAGAGTTTGAACCTAAGAATATTGATGAACCATGCAAAGATGAATCATGGGTTAATGCTATGAAGGAAAATATTGAACAAATGAAGAAGAGCTATACATGGAAATTGGTTCCTAAGCCTAAAATCAAGAATTTTCCAAGGAGAAGTATTAAGTAAAAAAACCAAGACTCTAGCATGTAAAGGTTATCCATAACAAGAAGATATAAATATTGACAAAACATTTCATCTTGTAGCTATATTAGAACTAGTTAGACTATTTTTGGCATATGAATCTAATAAGAAATTTAATCTATATTAGATAAATATAAGATCAACTTTCTTGAATAAAGAATTAGAATAATAAGTTTACATTGAGAAATTAGATGGGTTACCTTTGATTTTAAAAAAGGATGTGTTATGTAAATTTAAGAAAGCACTCTATAGATTGAAGCAACCTCCAAGAGCTTAGTATGTGAAGTTATATAAATATTTGTTACATTTGGGATTCAATAAGGGTAGTAAAAATAGTAATTTGTACCTAAGAGTTTTAATTTAGATGTATTGTTAACTATTAAAGTATTTCTGGATGACATTATTTTTGGAGGAAATATGAGGTAAGTAACAAATTTCTTAATGAATGAAAGGAGAATTTGAAATTTCTGCAATAGGTGAGATGAAATACTTTTTGGTATTGTAGATAACTCTAACTGAAGAGTTTACATCTCAAACTAAATATTAAGGAGTTCTTAGTGAGATTTGGCATGGAAATTGAAAAATTAGTTGGAACACCTATTGCTATAGGTTGCAAATTGACTACTAATGATGATTACCTTAGTACTAGATTAATCTAAGGTACATATTTATGATTGGTGGTTTACAATATTTGACTCATATTAGATTTGACATAAAAAGTGTTATTGGTATTGTGGTGAGATATCAAGTAGATCATAAAGAATCATATCTTTAGAATTTGGATATATTGGGATATATCAGTACAAAAGAATAGGTAGAATGAATATATATTAAACCATTAGCTAAGGACACCTTTGAATATCTCATAGAAGTGCTTGGGGTCATGCCCTCATCCTTGGATGAGTAATTGATGTAGGTATGCATCAATCTAGTATTTTTAGAGAAAAATTATTCACCTGGGAATGATGTTGGGTCTGCTCCTTAGGGGGAGTGGTTGCATGGTACAAAGATAATCTAAGATCTCTTATGTAATTATTTTTGCATAACAATGTTTTTTGGTACTTAACCTTTTTTTGGATACATATTAGCTTGATCCAATGCAGGTACTATTAGGAATAAAGTGTCTCAACCTTGGATAATTCCTATTCTTTTTTTTTTTTTTGTAAAAGTATTTTTTCAAATAATGTATTTAAGTGTGAGTGTACATGTCTAGTTGGGATGTTGATGTGTCACTCCACTTGCATTTGTCAACATATTGAATTGTGTGTAAGGAGATCATGACTGAAATAGTTATGACAGATTCCTATGATGCTTAAGAGATATCTTTGGAAGATATGATGATGGGTGAAGACGTGAAGACATGTGGCAATTGATCATTGAGTACTATACACTCGAGTCTCCATCTAGCACACAAGGTTCAAGGCATCACCCCAAAAATTATTTTGGGTTCCTATTATTCTAGAGAATCGTAAAACCATAATATGATTATTCTTTAGAAGTTATCCTAAAAATGGAAAGTGCATGATATAAGTTTTTTAAGGGTCGCAAATAGGACAAAGTGAAAAAGTGTATTATTAGTTGCTACTAGATGAATCTTTGGTATCCTGAAAGAACTTGCATTGTAAATGCATTGTAAGCTTTGTGTTGAAGATAATACATTGTGCAGGTTTTGGAGGGGTGGGGTTGTTTTACTGAAAGGTTATTCCACACCAACATATCTTTGCACTTGTGTTTTCTTTCTTTATTTTTTTTTTGTATTCATGGTTGACTAAAATATTGTTGTTTACATAATATTGAGTCTAAAATTGTAAGGATTTAAATAGAATTTGTACAATACTTTCCTTAAAGGATTAGTGTAGGAAGTTGTTTCTGCACCTGAGTTTCCTTATAGGTACTTTGATGATCTTGTCACCCAACATTGAGATAAATTCTTTGGAAGATAGATTTCTAGGGAGTTTTAATATTTGGCACACTAGCTCCTTTTCCATTGATGTCAAAGGGGAAGATAATTAGTGAAAAACCTCCCATCTGGAGAAGATGAGAGATAATGAAGAAATATAGATACATGAGAAGCTTGAAGACTCTACATGTTGAGGATATTCAAAAAAATGTATTCAATTATTTTCTTTTTGATTGATGGCTTTTTACCATAGGGTGAGTGCACCAAGATTGTGTACAAAAAGGGGGGTATAAATGGAAACCTATTTTCTGAAATCAAGTAAACCTAAACTTGGATGAGGCATTTGAGGGTCATCCACTAAAAATGGCAAGATATATAAAACATATAAATTGTAGTACTCCAAATCTACTTTCTAAACCACTAGAGTTTTTACAAAATGGACAATATTAGGTGGGTCAACCCCTGTGCACACAAAAAATAGTCCCTAATTTTTCTAAAAACATAACGTAATTGTTTTTGTGTGCAACACAAGAGTTTGAGTTATATTTAGTATCTTCCATATCCCTTTGGTAGGGTGAAAGTTAAGATTCATATGTAGAAGTTGTGTATTTCTTTGTAATTTTATGACAAGTATTTTAATAATTATGAATTATTGAATTGACTACATCCTAAAATTTTAGTACTTGTTCATGTGTTGAGCATAACTTGCATCAAAATGATTGAAAATGAATTTTTTTTTAAATAGTGTATAGAATAAAGTGTAGAACAATAATATATAATTTATTTTGAATTTGGTTAAGTATATAAAAAGTTATTAAAAAAATGGTAGACATATGTCTGTGAGGAATGTCAAGGCATTAGTAAAAGTAATTAAAGTTTACATTGTTAATATTGTCCAAAAATAGAAAAAATTATATGGTTAGAAAGCTAAGAAGACGTGTGATATTATGGTAGTAATTTTAGACATACCCACTTCACCATTAGAAAATATGATCCAGGAAAAGACTAGAATTCATCTTAGAAGATGAAAATATGTCTAAAGGAAAAAAAATTGGACAAAAAATAGTCTCCCAAGCCTTTGGATGATTTCCCTATGCCATCACCAAGTCATAACCTAATCAGGTTTCTAGGATTCAAATAACCTAATTGGGTTATGAAATGAAAAAGTGCATTCAAAACCCAATCGGGTTTTGACCCAATAAGGTTTTAAAGAAGTAAAATTTACTTCTTCAAAACCTGATCAAGTTTTGAAGAACTAAAAGTAGGCTTTACTACAAAGACAATAACTTTAACATGCCAGGTCCAATTGACTCCATTCAAAATGTGTTGGAAAGATATTGAAGAGATCTACAGCATGATGTAGATAAATATATCCTATGTTGTCAAAATTTTATTTTTCATCAATTTGAATTAAGCATAATCTAAAATAGGTTGTCATTATTTTCTAGATACATAATTAGTAGGTAAACATGAATGATAACATAGTGTTAATTCTCTCTCTAAAAAAAATACACACAATCACTCACTAACTAAATAAATCCTAAGATATATCTCTTAATTTTCATAACCTCTCACATTCTTTAACTAACCCCTCTCTCTCTATCTAACTTGTTACCCTTAAGCATTGTCTCTTACCACGTAATCCCCCAGCCTCCCCCCCCCCGCTCTCTCTCTCTCTCTCTCCATTACTTTATCTCTCACTCACTCTCTCCACATCTATCTCACTCTCTCTCTCCCTCTCCCTCTCTCCATCCTATCCCCAAATCTCTCTCTCTCTCTCTCTCTCTCTCTCTCTCTCCTATGTCCCTCTCTCTCCACCAATTCATTTCTCACTCTCTCTATCATATCCCCTAATCTTTCTCTCTCCTATGTCCCTATCTCTCCATCAATTCATCTCTCTAACTCTATCTCTCACTCTCTCTCTATCTTATTCCCTAATCTCTCTCTCCTATGTCCTCTCTCCATCACTTCATCTCTCTTTCTCACTCTCTTCATCTCTCTCTCACTCTCTCTTATCCTATCCCCTCTCCCTCTTCCTATCCCCTACTCTCTTTCTCTCTCTCTCTCTTTGTATGTGTGTGTGTGTGTGTGTGTGTGTGTGTGTGTGAAGTTCCTAGTCCAAGGATTAGAGGTTGGGGAGAGAGGAGGGGTCAGGGATTAGGTGATGTAGGAGCATCCTAGGTGTAAGAGGAATCTTGCATCACCCAAAAACATTTTCATTTTAGTCTTTTCTATTTTAATAAGGACTAATAGACATGGTGGTTACTATTTATGGGAACTTGCTATTTTTAGTAAGTTTGTCATATGAGCTCAACATGTTCTCATTTTCTACGTGAAGGTTCATTTTAGGGTTGTAAGCCTACTGTAAATTTCTCATTTCTCAAGCATAAGTATTGAAGAAGTTATTGTTGGTTTTGGTGGAAAATTTTGTAGAAATATCTTCAAGCTCACTATTGGAGGCCTTAGAGTGCCAGGATGAGGTCCAAAAACTTAAGAGTTATGGCCTTTTGAAGTTGGGCTACCTGAAATATCTAAAATAATTGAAAAAGATGTATTTGGCTAACTCTATATGTATTGATAGGGTTTGTCAACCCTAGGTATTAAGTTTCATTGTCTAGAACCTTCCCAAGCAACATAAAATTGCCTGTTTAAGAAAGGCCCAAACATTGTCTAGGATAGCTCTGGGTGGTAGTTCATAGTTTAGTCTTACAAATTACTGTAATGAAGGCACCCATGTGGGTTAGCATTTTGTACTTGTAAATTCTATAATTCTACATTTGTGGCACAAATAAAAAGTCCATATATTTATTCTCACATTTTCCATTGTTTCTTTGGTTCTATTATGAGTTTATGGTTTTAAGGGGAGAACCTTTCATTAAGTGGTATCAAAGCTAGAGTTCATGAGTGTGTGGAAAGATCACTGACTGTGAGGTAGTTTGCACTAAAACCATGGTTTGGGCTAAGTCTATAGACAGATCACCAATTTCTAGGTAGTTTGCATTAGGGTTTCAAATGCCTCCATGAAGAGACCATGGAAAAAGAGTTGTAAGTGTTACACATGAGGGTTTTTGAGCCCTCCAAAGACAAATGCAAGCATTGGAAGAACAAATGTACAAAGGAATAAATCTTCCTATAAGATATGAAAGCAAGGATGAGGACAAAGTAGAAGAAAATGCCAAAGTAGAGGCAGTTATAAACCTAGAGGAAGAGAGGCCTTTTAGGGCCATCTCTAAGATTGGAAAAAGAACTAAGTTTGAAGTTTTCACATTTTCTAGAAATCTTAATCCAGAGGTGCTAATCGATTGGATCAATGAACTAGAGGAGTACTTTGAGTATGAAGATATTAAAGATACTGATAGGGTCAAGTTTGCAAAGGCAAAATTGAAGGGACATGCAAAGATTTGGTAGCGAGAGGTTCAATTGGAGCAACATAGAAAGGGAAAGGATGAAATCACCAAATGGGAATGGATGTTAGCTAAACTAAAGTGGCAATTTATTCCCATAGATTATGAGCTTGATCTATTGAAGAAAATGAAAGGGTTGAAGAAAGTAGGAAATTTTATTTAAGAGTATACTAAAGAGTTCTACCAAGTTCTCATTAGAACTGGCCATACAGAAGCTGATAAGGAGAAAGTGGCCTATTATCTTTATGGGTTAAGGCTAAGCATTTAGGACAAGCTGAGTTTGGTTCAAATGAACAATATTGAGGAGGCATAATAATTTTTCCTAAAAGTTGAGGCAAAACTAAGCAAGAAGTTTGACAACAAGAATAGTAGAAGAGGTCGTGGTGGAATATCTAGTGAATGATCTTATGGAGGCCATAATGATGATCAAAAGAAAATGGATGAGGCTAGAAGTAGAAATCAAAACCAAATGGGAAATAATTCCAATCATTTCCATGATTAAAACAATAGAAATTAGAGAGGAAGAGGCAAAAGACAAGGATCTAGAAGAGGAGGATTATGTTCTTGGATTACTAAGGACATAGCATGGGCATGATTCTATTTTTGTGGTAGTTGATAGGTTTTCAAAGATGGCACATGTTATTCCTTGCAAGAATACTAGTGATGTTTTACATGTAGTAGAATTGTTTTCCAAAGAAGTGGTGAGACTACATGGTCTGCCAAAGAGTATCATTTCAGATTGAGATACCAAATTTGTTATTTTTGGTATACATTGTGGAAGAAGTTGAAGATAGATTTGAAGTTTAGTTCATCATATCATCCATAGACTGATGGACAGATAGAAGTTGTGAATCGTAGTTTGGGAAACTTGCTCAGATGCTTAGTTGGAGACAAGCCAAAAGGATGGGATATGATTTTACCATAGGCATATTTTTCATATAATAATTATGTCAATGAGAGTATTGGTATATCACCATTCCAAATTGTATATGGGAGTAGTCCCAAAAATTCTTCTGATTGAGACAGTTGGATAAAGGAGAGGTAAGTAGTGTTCAAGCAAAAGAATTTGTTCAACATTTGAAGAACATCCATGAGGAGGTGTGGGAGCACGTTATAAAGATGAATACATAATACAAGGCTAAGGTAGATGTGAAAAGGAGGTATAAGGAATTTCAGATTAGAGATGAAGTCATGGTTCATTTGAGAAAGGAGTGTTTTTTAGTGGGTACATATAATAAATTGAAGATGAAGACGTTTGGACTGTGCAAGATAGTAAAAAGACATGATTTTGAAAATGCTTATAAAGTGGAGTTGCCTACTGAATTGAATATTTTTCTAGTATTTAACATTTCAGATTTGATAGAGTATTATGAAGGAGGTGATGGAGATGAAGTTGCATAAGTGTAATAGAGTGTTCCAGCAGCTAGTTCGGCTACAAAGGAGATTGAGGAGATATTGGATAGTCATGTTGGTAAAAGTAAAAGCAATAGAACTTATGAAGAATACATGGTCAAATAGAATGGGAGGCTAGTAGAGGATTCATCATGGCTAGCAAAGGAGGAGGTTAATTGTCTCGATTTTCCTCTAAACACCTGAAATGTGATGGGGTCACTTCTGAAATTACCTTGGTTGTCTAATGCATGAGCATCCTAGGTGTAAGAGCAATCTTGCATCACCAAAAAATATTTTCATTTCACTCTTTTCTATTTTAATAAGGACTAGTAGATAGGGTGGTTACTATTTATGAGAACTTGCTATTTTTAGTAAGTTTGTCATACGAGCTTGGGATGTTCTCATTTTCTACATGAACATTCATTTTAGAGTTGTAAGCCTACCATAAAATTATCATTGCTCTAGCACAAGTATCAGAGAAGTTATTATGGATTTTCAGTGGAAAAATCTATAGAAAAATCTTTAGGCTCACCGTTGGAGACCTTAGAGTGCCCAGATGAGGTCTGAAAACTTGATGGAAGGGCACTGTCGCAATTTGAACCTGTAGATTAGGAGTTGGTGTTTCTAAAAAGTGGTTAGAATAGCCAATCGAAGCAACGGTTCAAGAGTTATGGCCTTTCAAAGTTGGGCTACCTAAACTATCTAAAATAATTTACAAGTTGCATTTAGCTAACTCTATATGTATAGTTAGTGTCTATGAGCCTTAGGTATTAAGTTTCATTGTCTAGAACCTTCCTAGATAGCATAAAATTGCCTATTTAAGAAAGGCTCGAACATTGTCTAGGATAGCTCTGGGTCATAGTTTGTAGCTTAGTCTTGCTAATTACTATAATGAAGGTGCCCATGTGGCTTAGCATTTTGTACTTGTGAATTCTGTAATTTTGCATTTATGGTGCAAATAAGAAGTCCATATTTTGTTCTTATATTTTCTTTGTTTCTTTGTTTCTATTATGAGTTTATGGTTTTAAAGGGAGCACCCTTCATCATTGGGGGTGAGAGAGAGAGAGTGTGTGTGTGTGTGTAGGGGATAGGAAGAAAGAGAGGAGATAGGATGAGAGAGAGAAAGATAGAGCAAGAGATAGTAGGATAGGATGGAGAGTGTGAGAAATATGGAGATAATAGGTTAGGATGGAGAGAGAGGGGGGAAATAAGATTGTGAGAGAGAGTGGGGGAGGCTAGGGATTAGGGGAGAGAGAGAGAGAGAGAGAGAGAGAGAGAGAGAGAGAGAGAGAGAGAGAGAGAGATTAGGAGTTGGTGCAAGAATAAGAGAAGCTAAGAGTTAGTGAGAGAGAGATTGGGAGATAGTGAGTGAATAAGTGAGTAATTTTTTTTGTGATAAAGGGATAGGAGTGAGAGCGATGATATAAAGATAAAAAATATCATAATACTCTTACCTACCTATTTTCCCCATGTTTGGAAAATAATGACTACTTATTTTAGACCATGATTGAGTATAATGGATGTAGAAGAAAGTATTGATTTCCTAGTATTATTTTAGTCAGATAATGTTGTAGATCTCTTCAATAACTTTCAAACACATTTTGAATGAAGTCAATTAGAGTCTAGATGTGAAAGTCATGGCTTCTAGAGTGAAGCCTATTTTTATTTCTTTAAAACCCAATCGAGTTTTGAATAACCTAATCAAGTTTTGAATAACTTGATCAGGTTTTGCATAACTAGATCAGGTTTTGAATAAACTTTTCATCCTAGAAACCCAATCATGTTTTGTTTGTCTATGTATTTTTGCTAGGCTTGGTAACCAAGCCTAGCTACTTTTTGAAATTTCATATAACCTGATCGGGTTATTGAAAAATTTTCTTTTTTTGGGGGTGTGTCCACTTTTATGTACACCATCTTGGTGCACTTACCCCATATTTTGTCATCAATTCCAAAGGGGGAGACTATTAGAAATTGAGGATATTGGTGGCACTTGGATGTGTCACAAAGTTATTGTATTATTGGCAATTTTTGTCATCAATGAGAACATATGTTCATTGGTTCATGATAAACTCAAATTTTATATATTGGAGACTATTAGTTTAATGAGGACAATGCTTAAAATAATTAGATATGTAAACTTACATTTGTGTGGTAGAATGAGTGTAGACATCATGTTTGTATTGATTGTACTTTACGAATATTTTGGATAAGTTATAAATTCAATTGTGAAGATTGATAGCAAACCATTGTCCAAAAGATCATGGTAGAGAAAATTAAAGATATTTTTGTTGTGTCATATTGGAAAATATGAATTAATGCCAAAACAAAAGGAATCTGGTAGAAGACTTGTTTGTGTGTGCATTTTTAGATTTATGAGTCATTTGAGTTATTCTAAAAATGTTACTTTTGTGTAATGTGTAATGTATTTAACTGGAAACTAATTGTGTTATTGTAGCACGTGTAATATCAATAGAAAATATTATATTCTCATTGTAACATGTGGGAAACTTATTGTAATGATTGTATTTATTCTTATGAAGGTGTTTATGCCTTAGCATGGTCCTTTGTAATTAATTATATATTGGGGAAGCTCTAATAGGATGACCTTATTAATTATTTGTAAAGGGTATTAAAAAAAGTTATTTCCCTTGTTTTGAGATGTATGTATGGAATACAAGCTCTATATGTTTTGATACATATGATGTGAGCCTTAATGTTGGATAATTGAATGGACTTCAAAGGAACCATTTTGGCAACTTGTAGATCAATTAGTTTGTGATTATTGGATAAATTATCCTAAAAGATTTTTCTTTCACTTTTTTTGGAGCATTTAGATAGTGGATATACATGTTCTTATCAGCCTCTAACAAGGTTAGAACCTTCTATTAAGGGTTCAAGATCTCCTATTAGGGATATATCTTCTAACAAGGTTTGTCGTACTAAATGAACTATATTTTACTCCTAACAAGGTCACATCCTTTCACAAGGAGTATATATTCAATCAATTCATTATCTTGTGGGTATCATTCCCACCAGGGTTCACTCTCTGATTAAGGTTTTCCCTAGTCAACAAAATCATTGTGTTATGGTGTATGGTTTCTTATTATTGTGCATCACTATTCTAATTGTTGGTGATTAGTTTTATAAGTTCAAATGTGATTATATTTGTTCACAACTGATTCATTATGCACCCTCTCCCCCTATTAGTTGTCTGTAGACTTTACTTCTTCCAAGCCCCAAAATTTTGATTCATTTTTTTAAAACATTAAATGTAACTTTTCATAGTTTGATGGAATGATCAAACATGTTCACTTAGTGATAGCATGTCTTTTGTCATTTCTATGTGGTACTTCTCATGTATTTATGACTATATAACCAACAATAAGACACTACATGTAGAAAAAACTACACGTAGATTAAAGCCTTTCTTGGAAAGAATCATTGGAAGTCCTCAAAATGGATTTGTGCTAGGAAGACAGATACTAGATGCGGCTATAACCACCCACGAGGTTATCAATTCAATGGAAAAGAATAGGCAACCTGGGATGATATTCAAGTTGGAAATTTCCAAAGCATATGATAAGGTCAATTTGGACTTCCTTCATGATGTGCTAGAAAGAATAGGATTTAGTAATAGGATCATTAACCTGATCATGATGATGGTGGGCTCGGTATAGTATTTTGTTCTGCTAAATGGTTCCACTTGGGGTAACTTGAACGTAGAGAAAGGCTTAAGATATGGCGACCCACTTTCTCCTTATCTTTTTATTATGATAGTTGAAGTTTTAGGAAGGTCTTTCTTGAAATTAGTTAATACGGGCTATATTAAAGGTGTTAAACTAGCTACTAATGTTGTTATAGAGGTTATATAGCAGTTTTTGGATGATACCTTTCTATTTGGAGAATCTTCACTTATGGAGGTAGAAGCTTGGAAGATGATTTAAACAATTATGAAGAAAGCTCAGGGCAGTGGGTGAATTACCCTAAGAGTAAGATTTATTTCTTTAACATTGAAGCCTCACTTCAAAGAAGGATTTGGAAAATCTTGGATTGCCAATCTGCTTGCCTCCTGGACACTTATCTAGGTATTCCCCTCACTACTAAGGAAGTAAATAATGAACTTTGGAACATGATTGTGGAGAGAATTTAGAGGAAGGTTGTAGGTTAGAAAGGGAAGATATTAAGTAATACTCAAAAATTACAATTCCTCACTGCTTCTCTTCAGGGAATCCCTATCTACTTCTTATCCGTTTTTAAAATCAACCAAAACATGGTAGAGAAAACTGAGAGAATTCAAAGGAATTTCTTGTGGTCAAGGACAAAGGAGAAAAATAAATTGAGTCTAGTCAATTGGGAGGAGGTGTCTAAACCAAAATTTAAGGGGGGGTTAGGGGTTAGAAGGCTGAAGGATCTTAATAAAGCTCTCCTCACAAAAATTGGTTAGAGACTGGCAGAAGGAAACACGAGATGGGGAAATATCATGAAGGCTAAATATTTGTCTAATGCCTCCTTTAGCCGAAACCTATATAATAATGACCTCCTGGGAGGTTCAAAGATTTGGCAGAATATTGTTAGGAATAGAGGTTTGCTGAGAGAAGGATTGAGGTGGATTGTGGGGAATGGCTTCAATATCAGATTTTGGGAAGATAGGTGGATGGATGGGAAACCATTGGCCTTGAGTAAATATAGTGGTTTAATGGAACTTCTCAAAGAGGATATAGGGGAAAAAGTTTGGGACTATATTGATTAGGGGAGGGGGTGGAAGAAGCTTCATAAGGAGGGCTACTCACATGAGGATGTTATTCCCTTAAAGGAACTGGAAGAATTGATAAAAGAACAGAGACTCCCCTTATTGCCTTAGGAGGATATTATGGATTGGGACCTTACCCCAAATGGGAACTTCACTATAAAATTTGCATATACTTTCATGTTCAGTAAGGATCCTAGCCCAATTCTGTGGCGTAAGGTATGGATTACTAACCTTATTCCAAAAATCAATTTCTTTTGGTGGACAGCATAGCATGGCAAAATTTTAACACTTAAAAATTTGAAAAAAAAGGGGGTTCTATATAACAAACCGTTGTTGTATGTGTAAGGAAAAGGAAGAAAGTATTTCCCACCTTTTCATAGAATGTCAGTTTACTTTAGGGATCTGGACTAAGGTTTGGGAAAGATTTGGTGTGGCTTGGGTTATGAAGGATAACTTGGGCCAGTTTGTGGAGTGTTGGGATTGCCCCTTTTACCACCCAAGATTAGTTTTTTTATGGAATATTATTCCACCATATGTTTGTTGGCACATATGGAAAGAAAGAAATAATAGGATATTTAGGGAGGAAAGTAAGGCAATGAAAGTAGTTTTTGGAATAATGAATAAATTGTTAAAGGAAAATTTAAGAGTGGCTAAATGTAAAATGCCAAAGGAGGAGCTAGGTAGACTTGAAGGCCTGGTGGCTAAAAATTGGGGTTGTCAAGAGGATTTCTTCCTTTTTGATAACTTAGCTAGGAGGGGGAGACAACAGACAAAATGGAGACCTCCCACCATAACACAGTATAAACTAAACTTTGATGGTGCTACAAAAGGAGGATTTGGAGTGGGTAGAGGTGTGCTGCGGGACATGAATGGTGATGTGTTGTTGGTTTATGCAGGTAAGGTGGGGAATGGTAGCAATAATGTGGTAGATGTTATGGCGTTATTATGGGGTCTTCAACTCTCTAGGAAAAGACAAATTATGGAGTTAACAATAGAAGGGGACTCCAAATTAGTGATTTATTTGGTTAAGGGGGAGCCTAGATCAGGATGGAAGATTAGAAATATCATCTTGGATACTAAGAAAATCTTGAATGAAATGAAAATGGCCCACCTGCAGCACATCCACAGGGAGGGCAATCAAGTGGCAAACACGGCAGCTGCCATGGGGTTTAATGCAATGGCAATCGCGTGTTGGGAGAATTTAGCTAATCTTAATGAAGATTTAAGGGTGTTGATATCCAAGGAAAAAGGCAGGATAAATTCAAGATGAAGTCTATAAACTTTAAAAGTAAGGCCAAATTTGGAAAGATGGTGATTTTAGTCGCTAAATTAAACTATGGCATTTTGGAAGTAAAGGGTAGATGTGGTCGTACAAACGGCAAGTGGAGTGATTACGAATTAAGAAAAATGTCTTTTCATAATTATGGAAACCCATTGCAAGTTTCAAATTTCTCTCCAAAGGGAAGTATGAAAGATATTATTAATCAAGGTGTCAGAAATCGTCGGGGTGAGAAAATTATGATTTTTCACATCCACAAATCCCATAATAACTCGGTATGGGATTTTGGAGCTCATCAAACACGAGTCTGCACTTTAAATTTTCATCTTTTCAAAAGAGTTAAGAAGGAGAGTAGTTGCAGAAAGATCGAAGCCGAAAAAGTTCAAATGTGTATTTCTAAAGAAGGGGAGTCAAAAATTGGAGAAATTGAAATGGGGGGGGACCTAAATAGATTGGAGCCAACAAAAATTGAGAACTTTAAGGACAGAATGGCTACCCAGTTTTTACTTAAGGAAGGGGGTCTTTTGCCCTACATGATGTCCATGGTTGGAAATGATAGGAATTGCACGCACCAGTTTGTGAATAGTTGGAATGATAGGAAGGTTACCATCAATGGTATCACCTTCCAAGTCATAGAGCAAGTAATCGCCATGGTGACTGGCCTCTCCATGAAGGAAAAAAATGGAGGAAATTTACCAAAATTACTGACGAGGCCAACATGAATAGCTTTTTCATGGAGGGTGAGGAGCCGATTCATTACAGAGGTGGGTTTAAGAGAGATAAGTTACCCACTCCCTGGGATGATGTGTGTCTGGTCCTTATGAGGTATCTAACACTAAAGGGTAGGTTTGGTGTATGCTATTACTACCATTTTCCTCTGTTGAATCATTTCAAAAATAGGGACTTCATTTCTATTCCTTTTTTTCTTTTGCACTCTCTTGAAGACATGGTTGCTGATGTTAGGGAAAAAAAGAGTAAAGGTTTAAATTTTACCATAATTCATCAAGGCTTAATTTTTTGCCTTTATCAGTTTCACCTCGCCTTGTGTCCCCCTAGAGAGGTCCTTGTGGAAAACCCATGCCTTGCTTAGAACTCCCCCCCAAGCTCAAGTACGGGGATGAAAATGCACACCCCCAGGCCAGCCCCTAGTAAGGAAACTAAGAAAAAGAAAAATTCCAACATAGCCTTAGAAAAAAAGGGAAACAAGAAGATTAAAATTGAAAAATTAGTGGAGTTTTTTTGAAATGTCCCTTTTCTGATTTTTCATGATATTTCCAACCTCTAATCAGATCTTTAAAATCAAACAGCTAATATCCCAAAGATCCACCAATTCCTCAAGAAACCTCAAATCGGGTATGTTGAAAATAGTGCTAAAAGCTTCACAACTTCACAAATTATTAATGAATCTGAAAATGGAAATTTTTATAGAAATTTCAGTAGCATAACAGCCTACAAATTGACATTTCCAGATCCGTATAGCCTTTACACAATAGCTCAAAAATGTAGGACCAAAACTATGCTCATCGGGCTCCCGAAATAGCACAAAATATGCCCGGAAACACCACAAGAACACTAATAATCTATCTCAGAAGTTTAATCACGTCCCAATATATATATTCAGCTCTATTTTAACATATTAAAGTCTAAAATACATCAGCAACCAAAACTGATATGAAATACTCAACCGGAAACACCAAACTCTCACAAAAATACACCCGAAAACTCACAAATCTGCACTGTTCAGCACAAAGGCAAACTCTGTATGAGCATGCACATGGAATGGCTTCAAACTCCCGTCCTTAGCCTTCCTAGAAACCTGCAAACTCCCGTTCTTGGGTCTCCCTGGAAACCTGCAAACTCCCGTTCTTGGGTCTCCTTCTCCACAGGTTTGGCAGCCTCTGAAGAATAACAAAGAATGAGCAAAAATCAAGTTCTGGAATCCCCCCAAAATGCCTCCAAACCTCTTTAAAAAGGGAATAACTGTAACTCACGTCCAAGAGAGGTTAATGAAACATATTTTAATAATAATTATCATTTATTAGTCCAACGGTTTCCAAAGATTAACTCCCTTTTTCCGAAACTTCACTTTCTTGGGCCTGCCTGTCTTAGCAAAGATTATTATTTTTTTATTATTTGAAAAGGGGACATGACAAGTCCTCCCCTCCCAAACATTGCTTGTCCTCAAGCAATGGCTGAACAATAAACCAATCAATCCTCCTGGATCCCAAATGTAGTCATGAACTATACTACTACCAATTAACACAGACTCCTGCAAGATCCTCTGCAATATGACCAAGAGGAATCCATAATCAAACTGGCAATTATAGCTCAACCAAACTCCAAAATCACCATTACCACAGTAAAAAACCCATGAGACACAAACTCTTAGAATATCAAAACCCAAGTAAAGTGGACTACCAACATAGTAAATACCATCAATGCATTCCACTGGCCTATATGGAATGTACAATCCAACTCTGCAACAATGGTGAATGCTCTCAAATGAAACTATACCAAGTATGGAGAATCCACACACTGTACAACTCCTGCAGTCAACACAACTCTGTAGATCATTGGCCACTGTCTCATAACCATAACTCCCATGCATCCCTGACGGTGAAAAGCCATCACAAGATAAACAACAAGAAATGGAACCCAAACCAAATTTTCCTGCCATCAACTCCTCAGCATAAGGATCAATTGTTAACTGGTGTACATACCCTGCAATATAATGTTGATTAAAAAAACCAACCTCAGTCAATAGCTCACCATGAACAAGTGATACAACCCACTGTGACTGATCACTAGCTAAGTCAGGAGATGTCATAGCCAAAGGAGTAGAATCAATAACAACACTTGCTGAAGCATCACTCCAAAACTCCTGCTCTAAGTCATGTATTATCAAGCTATCAACTACAGAACCTGTCGCCATGTCGTGCCCATCACAACTCTCATCTTGAGGCATCAAACTATTCCATAACTGATGATAAGCACTAGGAACCAAAGTACATCTCTGTATCATAATCTCATCAACATGGTCATCAAAGGTAAATTGATGAGCGTACCTCACAGTGTAATGCCGATAGAATGCGCCAATCTCAGTCAGTGGCTCAGACTGTAATCTAGATGAAACTAACTGCAATTGATCATCAACCATGTTGGAACTGACTACTACCTCCAAAGATATCACCAAGGGAGTAGTATTACTAGCAGGAACCATGCCAACTGTCGACTCACCAACATCACACATGACCTTTGATACATCTCTAGTCTCTGTGCCTTTAGTACTAGAAGCCACCACCCTGTCAGGCATACAATAATCTGCTACAATACCCAACTCAACTAAACTTGACTCTAGTGGGAATGAACCTGATATGCCAATGTTAGTATCAAGGATGGATGCATCCCCATCTCCACTGTCTCTAACAATCTCAGCCATGGACATCCTCGAATCACCAAACACCATAGCTTGTGACTGTATAGAATCAGATAAAGACTGTAGTCGCTCTAACTCCATGGTCACCTTAGCCAAATGAAATTGTGACTCCTTGAAAGCCAACTGTGTACTCTCAAGAATCTCAGAAATCACCTCAAGCTGCTCAGTAAGCTCACTCACCTCATCTTCCTTGGCCAACAATGCATCATATGTTGTACTACCCCACTCCATAAGATAATCTCTGTCAGCTACCAACTGCATATAATTCTGTCTCAAAATCCGAATAGCCTCCCATAAAGAGTGGATCTCTGTCAAGGAAAGATAACTTCCTTCCTGCTCATCACTAGTAGGAGAACCCCATCCATAAACTGCTAATAACTGACGAGCAGCATCAAAATGTTGGCAAGTGATAGAAATGTCTCGGTCACTAACTCTCAACTGATTAGACACATGATGGCATTGGCTTGACTGTCTCCTAAAAACCTCCTTTGATGCACTGTCTAAAGGAGTATCCTCAAAGTTACTAGTCTCTAGAGTATTACTATCCATGTCCCGTGAATCAACTCTAAAGCTCATATCAACATAGAGAGTATCAAAAACTGTAGCACTGCTGTCCAACTCCTCTGTACCCAAAGAAACTAAGTCTTCAAAATTGCCCACTACATCCTCCTGGATGTCATCAATGCCAATATGATCCTGGGACTCATCTGTACACACTGCCAAATATGAAAGATCATCAACACATTCCAGCAAGTATGGTCGACTGGATATATGAACAAAGCCCAACACCGGTGTATAAAAACTAATACCAACATCAGACAAGATACTGGCACAAGAAAAGACAACACCGTGTAATCTGCTAATCAAATCCATGATAGCACCCAAACAAACACTGCTACCAAAAAGTGTTAAAGATCTCCAGTCAACTGAATCCCAAATGCCAATATAACAATCTCGAGTCCATATCTGTAAACTAGAATCAACTGGTAACTCAAGCAAACTCCTCACCTGAGTAATATGACCAATACCAACTAACTCCACATACCTGTCATGATGAGATAATGAAGTCACAATACTATCTGTGTTCACCTTCAGCTGGTTGGACAAATCATGTGAAGTACTACCAGCCTCAACCTCATGTGATGAAGCATCTAACTGTGCCTGGTACTCTTTCTCAGAAAAGTCATGAATGCTCAATGTCTGCTCATCTCTACCAGGTATCTCACCATCCTGCACAACAACATCCTCATAATCATCATCTGAACCCACTACACTGTAGTCACTGCCTGTTGTAACTATACCATCCTGAATACCTGTGGCATCACCCTTTGACAACCTGTAAACAATTGTCTCAATTTGAGTATCAAGTTGACCCTTACTATCAATCTGTGTAATATCCTTTCCCACCACCTCCTGTGGCAGAGTAGAATCTGAGACCTCTACCTGGCTATCAGCTAGTTTCTCAAACTCCTCATGCAAGTTCTTGGAAATTGTGTCATCTGTCCTGTGAGAAAATCTGCCAAATAGAAATCCAGTCAACTTATCCACCTTAGTTGGGTCAGATAACATGTCATTTATACGGTGGTGCTCAACCAACTGTTTAGACATGTCATGGTTTATTTTCATAAGTTTATCTCGAATGTCTAAATAACCATCCTTTCTACTATTTTGACTCTGGCTATCAATTGTCCAAGATCGTTCCCTCTGAGACTCTGTACTATACCTGTCCATTCTGGATAAAGTAGAGTGTAACCCCAATAGGATATAACTTCTTCAAGCACCAAGAACTAACATGCAAATGATTAGAAGTAGCATGCAACCATAGATTTGGACATGCAACTGATTAGAAGCAACATGCAACCACCAAATTATGACATGCAAGATCTGGGTAGTTGTCAAAACTGACATGCAAACTTCTACAACCGCCAAATTCACCAAGAACTAATAGGCAAATGATTAGAAGTAGCATGAAACCATAGATTTGGACATGCAACTGATTAGAAGCAACATGCAACCACCAAATTATGACATGCAAGATTTGGGTAGTTGTCAAAACTGACATGCAAGATCTGGGTACTTGTCAAAACTGAAATGCAAACTTCTACAACCACCAAATTCACCAAGAACTAACATGAAAATGATTAGAAGTAGCATGCAACCATAAATTTTTACATGCAGCTGATTAGAAGCAACATGCAATCATAAATTATGACATGCAAGATTTGGGTAGTTCTCAAAACTGAAATGCAAGATCTGGGTAGTTGTCAAAACTGACCTGCAACTTCTACAAACCCTCAGGCTGGCAAGATCATGGCTCTGATACCACTGAAATGTCCCTTTTCTGATTTTTCATGATATTTCCAACCTCTAATCAGATCTTTAAAATCAAACAGCTAATATCCCAAAGATCCACCAATTCCTCAAGAAACCTCAAATCGGGTATGTTGAAAATAGTGCTAAAAGCTTCACAACTTCACAAATTATTAATGAATCTGAAAATGGAAATTTTTACAGAACTTTCAGTAGCATAACAGCCTACAAATTGACATTTCCAGATCCGTATAGCCTTTACACAATAGCTCAAAAATGTAGGACCAAAACTATGCTCATCGGGCTCCCGAAATAGCACAAAATATGCCCGGAAACACCACAAGAACACTAATAATCTATCTCAGAAGTTTAATCACGTCCCAATATATATATTCAGCTCTATTTTAACATATTAAAGTCTAAAATACAGCAGCAACCAAAACTGATATGAAATACTCAACCGGAAACACCAAACTCTCACAAAAATACACCCGAAAACTCACAAATCTGCACTGTTCAGCACAAAGGCAAACTCTGTATGAGCATGCACATGGAATGGCTTCAAACTCCCGTCCTTAGCCTTCCTAGAAACCTGCAAACTCCCGTTCTTGGGTCTCCCTGGAAACCTGCAAACTCCCGTTCTTGGGTCTCCTTCTCCACAGGTTTGGCAGCCTCTGAAGAATAACAAAGAATGAGCAAAAATCAAGTTCTGGAATCCCCCCAAAATGCCTCCAAACCTCTTTAAAAAGGGAATAACTGTAACTCACGTCCAAGAGAGGTTAATGAAACATATTTTAATAATAATTATCATTTATTAGTCCAACGGTTTCCAAAGATTAACTCCCTTTTTCCGAAACTTCACTTTCTTGGGCCTGCCTGTCTTAGCAAAGATTATTATTTTTTTATTATTTGAAAAGGGGACATGACATTTTTGGAGAGGATGTGGGGGAGGATAATGGGGGTAAACCTAGAAGGAGGTCTGGTAGGCTTGCCCAATCCTAGGCTAGGTGCAAACAGAAGTCCCTTAGATACCTAGTGGAGGAGGTTGAAGAAGATAGCTCTGGCAAAAACAATGATAGAAGGGAGGAGGAAGATATTCCCAACTCCAAGAAGGATGATGGTAACGAGGAGGGGGAGAAAAGTTTTAACTCTGGGAACAATTTGGTGGATGATGCTCAAACCTAGGCATCTGATGGAAAAGCGGAGAAAACTGAGACCACCCATGTGTCTGCCAGCTTCTCCCTCAAACCTACTACCTTTTGTGAAGAGAATAGCAAGAAGGATAATTCCCCCATAACCATTTCATCCCCTATTAAGGAGAATTCAAAGGTTTCCTCTAACCCACGGGTTTTGCAAGATAAGTCATAGGTGCAGAAAATGAAGGAGGTTGTTGCAAAGGGAGACGCAAGGCCTAAAGATAGGATCGATGTGATGGATGAGCGATACATGCATCTGGAAAGAAGGTTCAAAGCTTTGGAGGAGGGGTTCTTCACCTTCTCGAAATTTGGCCTTAAAGTTACCCATGCTACGACAACGACCCTTCAATTCCTGGCACAGGAAAAGAAGGACGAGGGCTTGGACATGGAGAACCATAAGTTGCTCTTCAAGTTTCTTGCTGATGACTGGGCCTAGATCCTACTACATGCAAAGGGGAAGGGGAAAAAGGAAAACTAAGTTTTTTTATGTTCTTATCAGTTACTGGAATCTTTGGATCCAAAGACTTTTAATACTTTACTGGCAGTATTGGTTTTGTTGGTTATCAGTTGTAATTAAGACTTGGGTTGGCTTGGGTACCTTTTTGGATAGTGTGGAAAACTAGTAGTTAGTTTGTCTCCTTTTTGGTTTTAGCTTCGTTGCTGGTCTTTGTTTGTGGTTGCAAACTTTTGATTTTTTGCTTAGTTAATTTTTTTACTACTGGTGTTTCTAGCTGGTAATGTGCTGGTTACTAGCTTTTTGATTGTATTTGGGTTGATCCCCTTGCTTTTGGTCACTTTTAACTTCAAAAACAAGCCACCACATGCTCAAAATATAAGAATATCTTCAACGATGATTTATAAGTAATAGGTTGGTTTATATGGACTTCATGATTTAGTTTCACATATTTAAGAAAAATATTTAAAATGTGCAATTTAATAGTTTTACTATTAAAGAAAAATGTGTGTACATTCATCAACTTAATAGAAGTTATTTTTGTAGGATGCTAGTCCTTGATTTAGTAATAACTTTTAAGACTAGATATATATTAAATACTATTATAATTTATATGTTTGCATCTATTCATTTGTGATCAATCATATTTTAAAAACCTCTAAAAATGCCCTTCTATATCTAACTAAGCCTAAAGCTAAAGAGGAGATACTATATGCTTTGAACAACAAAACTTTAATCACCCACTTCATATTGTGATGGACTTGCCTATCCACCTTTAAGAGTGACAACTTGCTGAACTTAAATAAATTGATTTCTCTAGAATTGTGTGTAACAATTTTAAAACCCAACAATGATGAAGCATATAGTTAAACTAGCCATCCTTTAGGGTCCATTTGGTTCTTGGAAGATGACAAGAATTGGCATTTTCAAAACCCAGATTTGAAAATTTGTGTGTTTGTTTCAAAATTTGCAAAATGGAATGAGTATACATGACTTCCAATTTTGCCTCAAAATCAGATTTTCCAACTTCCTAAAAAAAGTAGGAATTGAAAATCAAAACCTGATTTTGTTTTTTAAGGAGTGTAAAAACAATAGATTGGACTACTTTTTGAAATTTGCCTTCAACTCCAAGCTTATGCATAAAAATGTGTCTTCACACACATCTTCCGAGTGAAACAAATGGTTTCAATAAAATTCCAAAAATTGGAATTAAGATATACAAAACCTTGATTTGGCTAAACCAAGATTTGTAGAAATCCGAATTTTTTTAATTCCATGAACCAAACGGACCCTAAACTAATAAATCATAAACAAAATCTTCCAATCAATCAAAGTCACCTAAAATTCAAACTTGTCCAATCACACCGACCAAATATTTAAATCTTAATAAATAATATAAATCACAGCCGCACTGCCATCTTATCAAATAAACTATAAAAGTATGGAAATGTCAAACCCAATTTGAAAAATGCTGGTCATTTGCTCAACTTATTGGGTTCACCACGTTCGCTATTACAAGCATTGACCCAATATTCATTACATCTGTTAGCAGATGGATTGGGCATTCTGACAATGTTTATAATTATTCATTTGTTAGAGAATCTTTCTGGTTCTTGAAAGATATAAAAATACTCTACAGGAATCTTGATTATTTTTGGCTATCAACCAATCTAAAACAATACAAGATACCTAAAAATCAAGTCGGTGGTGGGTAAGTAATATGACAACTCGTCTGAATTTAATAATAAGGTGACGTGAATTTGAAAGTGATATCTTGACAGAGAATTTCTACAAGATAATGTAAAAGTTGTTTTGCTTTACAGAGACGACTGGTAAGCATCCAGACTGAACTGAGTCGCTGTTATAAAGTTTAAGTTTATATCTGTTACTGCAATATAAGATATGTAGGTCAACTTTGGAGAACAAGGGCCTTTGTTTATGATGTCTATGTCGTTTCTAGAAATGACTTACAACTTTTATATTTATGGGGTCAATGCATGGAGATTTGTTTCTTATAATTAAATATAATTTTTGGATTCAGTTTTGATTAATTAACAAATATGGTCAATATACATTATAATAGAGACAATAATAGAATACTAGTATAAAGATGGGACAATTTTTACTGACATGTCAAACTCAAATCAGATGTCTAGTTATAACATTTATATAGATTTTTTTACAAAATATATGTCCGTCAAGTCTTTTAATTCAAATAATCTAGTCTTCTTAAGAAGTCAATTACATTTTATGACTAAACTTACTAAAGACAATTATACAATTATCAATTTGAATTATGATTGATGATTTTAGGTAAAAGTCACCTCATCTTCTATAGTAGTGAACTAATAATATCTAAGTTATCTATTCCACAATCTTGAATGTATATTTGACTCAAGTATACATTTTGATTGTTGAATAGATAAGACATGTTATTGGTCACTAGTATAGAAGACGAGACAATTTTAAACTAGAATAACAAGAGCTCTATGGAGCTTGAGTCCCTGCCTTTAGTAAAAAGGGAAAGATAAATTTATTCAATAGTTCAATCATAGTTACTAAAGGTATAGAGAATACTAGATGCATAAATCAAATAGAATCAAATTTTAAAGAAATGAAAATTGTTAAAAAAAAAATAGATTATTGATATTTTTAAAAATAAACGAACCAACAACTTAGAAAGTAAAATAAAAATTAGTTTAAAAAGTTATAAAATCTAATTTACATCATTAATTTTATATATTTTTTAATTAATAGCTTTGAATGTATTATTAACTTTCAAACATTTTTTAAAATAGTCTTAAAATATATCATTTCTAACTTGAGAAATTGAGTTTTGTAAAGTGAATAAAATAATAAATGTAAAAAATTTAAACAATTAATGAATTTGAAAATTCAATTAAAAATAATTTTAATTATATTTGAAAAAAATTGCTATATTACTTAAATAAAAATTCATATACATACTCATATATTTATAAAATACTATATAAAAACAAATATGTCAACATTCATTCAATAAAGAACTCCCCAAACATGCAAATAAAGTAAGGGGGAGAAGACACATTATTCAAGAAATTATAGAAATTATAATATATACAGTGGGAAACACTAGAAGATTGAAGACTCATTTTTTATTGGATTAAATATTGTTAAAAAATTGAAGTAAAAATGACCCAAGATAAGGTTGAAACCTATGAGTATGTTAATGGGACGACCACATAATCTTTGACTGATTGAACACTTTGCTAACAGTAGAAAAATACACATTTTATATTATCCTGACTCAAAACATTCTTATCCTCGTGAATTGAAAAGACAAAAGGATCTGCATTCTACTTGATTAGAGAGGAAATATTTCTTGTCACCGATTTTGAAATTGACGAACATTGTGCCTTTCAATAGAGAAGATATTTCCATTTTCACCATACGGGGCACTTGGAGCATTTATTTCACTCTTATATTTTTACTCTGCAGTTGTCAGAGATATTTAATTCATGTTTGATGATTTTTTTGCCTTTTAATTTAAATGAAATATATCCAAAATCCCTAGGAAATTCATATTAACCAATGGAAAATTTGGAATTAGTATATCATATTTAGATTTTTTAAATATTCTCTCTTAGACTTTACAATATGATTTATGTTTGGTATGTTTGGTAGGAAAAAATAATTTGTGGGGGGGGGGGGGGGGCGCCGGGGGCGGGGTGCACGAGTTGAGGGTTGGGGGGTGGTAAAAGAATACTTTAGTTTCTTGCTCTAAAGGCAGGGACTAGTAATTAGAAATCAAATCAAATGGATGCTTAACTATTGACAACTTTTATATAGAAGAAGGCCAATGCATCCAAACTTGTTTCTTTAATGAAAACCATTTTTTTGATAAAATTGAGCTTAATTAATTTATCATTATAGTAAAATATGCATTCAAGATCTTTTAGTAGACAATGTAGCTATTATTACATTGCTAGTATAGAAGATGGGATAATTTTTACCTACCATCATAAATTTGAACTCAAATATGTTAATGTATGATTATTTTTAGTAAGTTTAGTCATAAAAGGTAATTGAAATTTTAAGAAGATTAGATTATTTAAATTTGAAGGATTGAGAGAGACTTGAATTTTATATGTATGTATGTATGTGTTAGAATTTATTTAGAATAACTGAGGGGTGCAAGGGAGGGGGGGAATCAATTATTCAAGGTCTAGATGTACCTATTGAACAATTAAACACTTCAACTAATCTAGGTCTAAGCATGCAATAGCTCAGCCTCTATAGTAAGCAATCAACAACATAAACTTGTAGTTTACTGTCCTAATACTTATCAAACTTGCAGAATGTAAAACATTAATAGTAAAACATCACAAATTACATCCACACAAGTTGACACTAGGATTTAACGTGGAAACCCAATTTGTGAAAAACCACTAGTAACATGTCACCAATCTTTCACTCTTCTGAAGTGGGCTCTATTAGGAGCCAACTCGGTTAAATGTTACAAAACACATTGTTAAATGTGACCTTGTTAAAGGATTTAATCACCCTATTAGGAGTGGCCTTGTTATAGGTCTTAAGAATATTCTATTAGAATTCCACCTTGATTAAAGGATTTATATATGACTGTTAGGTCAACCTTGATTAAAGGATTTCAATACTGATATAATGGTTAGAAAGTAATAGTAGGTTTGACTTGATAAATATAACTCACTTTACAACTAAAAATCAGAGTTTGGTTTATATGCTAATCCAATACTGAATGGCCTTCATTGTCATCTTTTTCTCTGATATTCTTGGCACTCCTTTTAACAATCACCCTTCAAATTTTCACAACTCATTTTAGCCTCCAACTTAATTTCGCCAATCAATAGCATCAAATACTATTCTAACCTCTCTTTAGGTCTTCACCAATTATGGTAACCTCTCCCTCCTCTCTATTTTTTGATTATCCCTTATGCCTCCTTAAATAGGTGATTATGATCTTTTACAGCTTAAACACCACCATAGATCTTAGGATTTAGTTACATTCATCAAATCCTTCCAACATTTTGTCTCCTCTTTTCTCTTCTAGAAACTTCTCTAAACTTTGCCTTGAATTCTTGCATAGAAATAATAAAAAATGTTTTTACTCAAATTAAATGTTCCAGGTTCCAAGAAATCAATTGTGTTGGCTAGAAATCATGATTTCCCCATAATTTATCAAATGTTGTCCCTTGGCCAACAATGTGCTCTGATGCTCAGTCATCACTAAATTACTTGGTCGCTACTAACCCTTTTGTTCAACACATATACTGGCACTTGATCAATATTGATGTTTGGTCGACACTAAGTTTTCTTGTCTTATGCTAGTGCTTGATCGACACTAGCATTGATTGGTATAAACTTCAAGTTTCTTAGTCTTCTACTCTTTTGCTTGGTCAAGCCTATGTGTTTGGTCAATATTTGAACACTTCTTCTAGGCTTTAGTACAACTATCTTCTTCACTTGTAGCATGATTTAAACAATCACTTTATCTTGTCAATGTCTAACTAATCAAGTACCCATTATTATTCCTCTCATAACTCAACCTTTTCTCTAGGTGCTTTTGTTATGTCCATCTTCTCAAATCCTCTTCATCAATAATCTTTATATGACACTCTAATTAGATTGTAAATTGTCTTACCAATTAGGTTTGACATCAATGACAACATAACAATTGTCTCAGTTGTAGTTTCCAATAGTATGTATGGTATATACACACATACACACACATCTTATGCAAGGTAGGATTGAGAAATGACCAAAAGGACATTCACCAACCACCCTGTTAGAGTATACACGCATAAGCCAACATAAATATGGATGAAATATATATATATATATATATATTCTAAATATATTCTAAATTCATATATGATGAGACAATATTATTACAATATGCCAAGCATAAAGCCTACAACCACACACATTTTTAAATATAATCTGTGATCTTAGAAACTCAGGCATACAAAGCCAAATTTATTTAACCTTTATTCTATTATCTATCTAACTACCTACTCTAATCCTAGATCTCAAATATATAGCTACCATAGCCAAAAGTTGTCTTGTAAGGTGTATTTGTTATAAAATATGGGTCTTGACCCAAAGGAGAAATTAGAGACTAGACATTTAAACAAATAACATATGTGGGGATAGAGATATGTCCACACGTGATCCAAGAAGAGATCCACAATTCCATGGAATGCCTTGATATCATAAAGACCTCACATAATAAAATATCCACACATTACTTGAAATGGCAGGAAATGAACATGTTTCAAGCAAAGATAAGGATAAATTTTTGATGATACTAAATAACATTCCAAGAACATAGGAAGATGATCCATCATAAGTCCTTATTAAGAATCCAACTATGTGGAAATAAAAAACATGAATAAAAAGGGTCATTCTATGAAGGAAAAAAAAAATATTAATAAGAAATATCTTTGGTCGATGTAAGATTTCCAAAGAACCCAAGATGCTCTTGCATCAGACACCTAGGGTAAATAAGAATTGATGTCCAATCAGGAAGCCCTAATTTGAAAATGATTTGTTGATAGAAAGGATACATTTCCAATGCAACATTCATAGGTAGACTTGATACACATGACTTAGAAACAAAGAAAATACATTCAAATATGGAGGCAAGATGGTTTCAACAAGATAAATGAATCAGAGAGAGATAAACTAGAGTATTTCATTAATGTAAAGGCAAGGCAATAGTTACAGTTGTAAAACATAAATATGTAAGAGAAATTAGGAGAGCAACAAAATATATGTTACAAATTTTCTTTTATAAAACAAGGATAACTTAGATTTTCAATTTGAACTCAAAATCCTAACTCACGTATGGTTTTCTTTAAATACAAACTAATCAAGAAAACCAAAACAAGGATCTAATTTTGGGGTATCAATTTGATCCTTTTCAGGGTAAAGAACAAGCTACAATGAATACCCTTTCAATCCATGGAGAAGATCCCATGAATTTAGGGTGGCTCTAGGATTTTATATTTTTGTCCACATTCTTTATCAAAGTAGAAAAATTGCCTACAAGTCATAAGTCATCATGGGAGTGTATACAAGAAAACCTAACCTGTCAAGAGCATATGTAAACAAGAAAATGTTAGTTGTACAAGTATATCAAAGATTCAAAGTAAATCAAAATAAAACTAATTCTATGCTTGATTTTTAAAACTTAATGCAACCAAAAAGAAAGAGTCCTCATGCAACCTTGGAGAAGTTTAACAAGGGCGCCCACAAGAGGCCTTGTTGGTGTTCTCAATAGTGAGGGATGTGGATGTGCTCTCCCAAACACAGCTATTGAATGAATCCAAATATGATTTGAAATGAAATGTAAGATGTATGAAGCTAACTAGATGTGAAGAGAATGCTTCAAACAATGGTTATGGAGGAAACCATGCTCAAAGAATTCAAGGATAGTGAATATGAATGCAAGAAAATAAACTAAATTAACCATGCAAATGAAATGAAGCTAGAAAATACAAAAGGTTAGCAACAATGCATGAAATTACTAAGAGCTCTAGAACTATACTAGCATGATAAGAATGAAAATGAGGGAGATGAAGAATGCTTGAGACAAGGGCTCCATTTATAGGCTTGAGAGAGCCCTTAAGGAGGTGGCATCTATGTGGCATCCACATAGGTGCCATAAGGGAGAAACATGAGCTAAGGAGACAAGCCATGCAAGGTCAACATAAGCCTTTTTGGTGATTGAGATGGCTCAAGGTGTGCTCACACATGTGTGAGCAACCTTGGAGAAAGGAAACATGACAAGTGTATAAGAGTGTAAGAGGATTTTTGGATAATTAACAAAAGGGGGGATTTCTTGGATTTTTAGTTGCTCACACATGTGTGAGAAAACACTTAGGGACTAAAAGGTGTTTAAGAAGGTGTTTAAGATAATTGAGAGAGATTAACTAGTGGGTAGACTTAGAAGGATGAGAGTGTTGGATGATAGAAGACTAGGTTTTAGGTGGGGTTAAGATTAAATTAAATAGGATTTAATTTAATCATAGAATTATAGAATTTAATAAAGTGGAGGGAATTAAATAAATTAAAATTTGTTTAAAAGAGGATTTATGGAGGACTATGCACTAAATAAATTTAACACATTAGAGGGGATGTATTTAAATTAAATTTAAATACTTTAGGGAGGTGAACCTTATATTTAATTAAATAAATTTAATTAAATAAGTAGAAGAATATGGAAAATATAATTAATTAATTATAATGTCAAGGGAAATATTAAATAAATTAATATAGTGTTTGGGGTGATTTTAAGTGTCTACATTTTGTCCATCTTTGATGCGATGTCAAGATGACATTATATCAAAGAAAAGAAAATATAGGTTACCGTAGTGAGGAAAAGAATCCTAGGAGTTGTATCACATCGATGACAGGGGACCAATTTTGTACAATTTTTCTGACAACGACCCAAGAAGAAATGAAAGGGAAGCAAAAAGACAGATGAATACTTTGCATGACTTGGGGATAAGCAAGGGTAGACAGGGCCAAGGAAGGGGTACAAGCTCAAAAGGGGACCTCAGAGGGCCTATATAAGCCTCCAAGGGGCTCTTGAAAGAGTCATTTACACACTTAGAGAGCAGAGAACTAGAGCAAAAGATGGATCCAATCGATAGATTATAGCTTGGAGAGTGCATTCGGGTGCACCAAGATCAACTAACATGGTACCACTGGTAAGTCAACTATCCCAACTTGTCAAGTTTTTGATGATGCATTTAAATACACTTTTTTAGGGTGGAAAATTGGGAAAAAATTGGGTTGGGGTGGAGATGATAGTTCTTTGCTCTATCCTCTGTGCAGATGGCAAACTAGGGAAATTTCCTCTACGGAGATGACATGATAAATCCTATCATCTTCGAAGACAACAGGGGGGCATATGCACCGAGTTGTGGTGCCAAAAAGGTGACAACAATTTTTTTTTTCCTATTTTAAACAGCACGCATGCGCGCTATAGTGCGTATGTGCTATAGCGCATACGCACTTTAAAAAAAAATAAAAAAGTATGTATGATGGGCTGCAAACCCGCAGCCCATCATTTTCATTACCATTTTCTTCTACTCCTACAGCGAGCAGCGTGTACGCGAGTTGAAGACTCAACATTTGCACCACCATTTGCCAAAATGCCTCCTCGTCAATGAAATCCAAGACCACAAGCGCACCCACGACGACACCGTAAGTGATATAAACCTAACTTTGCATTGTTTGATATATTTTTCATATTGTTTTGCAAGTTTTTTATATTCTTTTGTAGGGTTTTTACAAATTTCATTTAGATTTGTTTATTTATTTGAATTTCAATTGATTTTTTATCAGGAAATGTTCATAATCAACCAGAAAATCCACAAGAACATCAAAACCCTCAAGAACCCCAAAAACAAAACCCTCCTCAAGAAGAAGAACAAATTCCACAACCCGAACCAATTGCAAGACCTCCACCAGGCACACAAGAAAATCTAAGAAATGAAATAGAGAGAGGCAAAACTGAATTAGAAAGAATCATTGCTCGGTTGAAAGAATCCGGACAAACCAATCCAATGAGGGCTTAATTGGCATCATCCCTCGAATCCATTAACACTTAGATAGCCTCAGTTAGTGGTCAGTTAGATATTTGGCGGGCTAAGAGGGATGAACAAAAAATGTTTTATGCAAATAAATTGTCATATGAAGATGTTAAAAAAAAGGAAATACCAAAAGGTAGTATATGTGCATTATTTAGAAAACCCGGTGAGCAAAATACTATTTGAGAGGGTACTAAACGATTCCCCATCCATTGGTGCATAAATGATGCTATTAGAAATAATTTTTGGGATAGATGGTGGATGGTTTTTGATGCCCCTCCTTGCAACAATCACGAGGTCCCCATGTATTTTTTGAAGAAATTATATTGTGAGTTTGTCCTTGGGGAAATCCCCAATTATTTTGATATGTTAGACTCCCAGGGTAGAGGTGGGGGGTCATCATTTGAGAGGCCCAGAGCACGTCGTGACCCTAATGTAGTTAGGGCACCCGTGGTCCATCCACAGCATGAGCATGTGATTATTCCTTTAGTTGTGAAGGAACATGTAGAGGCCAGCACTCTAGGGACCATTAATGATTTGACACAGACCCTCATCCATTCCATGAGCCCATTAGTTGAGGGGGAGCCTTCTATATGTCGTGGTCACATGTGCACTTCATGCGGATCACTATGCACATTTGGCACTCATGTCGGAGATGGTGCAGATGATGGGCTTATCACTGATCAGTTCCTGAATGAGACATTTGGCATTGACACACAGGTAAATTACTAATTTGATCACATTTCATACGTATAGTGAATGATTAATTAATTAGGATTTATTGACATTGTTCAAAATTTAGGGTTGAAGTGTTCCTGGGCCTAGCACCGATCCTCCAGGCCCATTTTTTGTCCCTTCGACGAGTCCTGAGGTATGTATCAATTTAATCATTTTAATTAATACATATATTTATTACGTAATCATATTAAGGATTGACCAAAAAAAATATGCATGTGCATCATTTCTCCACAGGACCCTCAACCTTTACCACAGACGCAAAGTAGAGACATCATATGAGCTTCACACAGGTACAGTTGTTTCATGTTAATTTAATTCATTTGATTATATTTATTCCATGTTTCATGTTAGATATAACATGTATTGTATGACGTGCAGCTCATGATGTCGAACACACCTCCTCATCTGCGACAGTCTGTTGATAGTGGAGTGGCCGCAGCTATGGCTAGCTCATAGCCACTGACGGAGTTATGAAAGAATTTTCTTCATTTTAGTTGTTGTTTATAATAGTTAATCTCAAAATTTCTAATTTTATTTATAAGTGATTATATTTATTGAATTGTTGTAGGGTCTTGTCATGCCTGATCGTCCACGAGCATTTGAGGTGGACTTACAGAGTGACTATTTGTTGGCGGTAAGAAAATAATTGATTTTGTGAGTAAATATATTTGATTTCAATGTATAATAAATATTGATTCATATCTACTTTCTTTGTATTAGTTGGACCTAGAGAAGAGCCTCAACAAGAGGTCAAGTGAGCGTGTCAGGAAGGCCCCGTCATCTCCACTGTCTCCCTCCACACGATGGCAGAGGACGTCGACAGACTTGTTTCCTTCCCCTCGTGGGAAGGAAAAGATGTAATTGAGATATTTGATACATATATATAGAGACTTGTTTCCTTCCCCATGTATATATATAGGCATCTGAGAGACATATTCGATACACATTTGATGTACATATGAAATTCTATATTTGATGTATGACATATTTGATGTATGACATTATTGGTTAATATATGATATGTTTGTTCATATACGACATTATTGGTTATCATAATATATTATGTGTTTGTTAATGTATATGACATTATTGGTTATCATTTTATATTATATGTTTGTTCATGTATGACGTTAAATTAGATATGTTCGTGTATGACATTAAATTAGATATGTGTATGTATGAAATTAAATTCAATTGCTAGAGAGTTGCCATTATGTCTACCAACTAGTAGATGTTCTTTTTTGCTTTATTAGTATTTCTCAAAAACTGCAAAGAAGCTATTTTTGGTAGTATCTACTATAGTCCTACTCAAATATGTTTTCAAAAATACTTAGTATGGCAAAGAAATGTCTATGGAAAGCTTGTCAAATAGGATATTAAAGAACTAAATGTGGATAGTCATTAGTACCCATCAATAAGAACATGGACATCTTTCTCAAGCAAGCCATATGACATTAGCAAGTAATTTATAAATTTCCTTTGCAAATAACTAGAAGATGCTATGAATCTTAATACAGAGTTAATCACGAACTCATTATTCCATCCAAGAAGCATATATCACCCTAAGCCAATTAACCGACAGGATAAAAATTAATTCAATTTCAACAAAATTTTGAGTATAACAAGCATCTTAGGGATTCTTACAAGAATTAACACGATGTTCACAAGAGTATTACAAGTTCTTGTAATGTTATTTCACATATTGTAATCATATTCAGTTTTGAATGGCCATTTGTGTTACAAGCATAAATGTTCTTTAAGGTCTTTTAATTCTAGACATGAATTTTATTATGAAGCTTTTTTATGACAACCCACTCAATGCATATATTGTTGTTCCACATTATGCTAATTTGACTTTCATTGGTTGATTTGGGTCTAGACATGAAGTTATTCACTACCTTTTTTATATATTATTTTTTTGTAGTGAGGTTTTGGCCTGAATGAATGTATTAATCATTGAAGTTGTGAACCTTGGTCGAGATCCTTACAAATATATTTTCAAATTGGACCTCAAATAGTTTTCTCAATCACCCCCTGTACACAGATACTGAAATTGTAGTTAATTACAAAATTAATACTGAATTAACACAAGTTTAATTGAGAAGTATTATGTACCTCAATAGGCTAGATTATTATTGACTAGGAAGCTTTATCTTAGAGCAGTTGGTTTCCTAAATCTTTAGCGCAATGACAGTCTTATGGAATGTGGAATTAGGTCTGCTAGCTAAGGAATGTTCTTTAAAAGGTAGAGGAAACTCAAGACTCACATGTTTCCAATCAATATAAATGTTTAAATCGCTTCTCTAATTTTTTCTATTTATGATCTTCTTCAAACTTAACTTTCTAAATGCATTGATGGGGAAATAAAGATCTTCTAGGAACTAAAGGCTAATCATGTTTAATACTTACTATTCTCTGTTTTTATCTAATAATTTAAAAAAGATTGTACAAGTGTTTTCAAAGAGCAACACTTGTCACTAACATCATAAGAAGGAATATCCAAGGAGTCTTACCACTGATCCCCCACCACCAAATTCAAGAGAAAACAAAATTTCACTACTAAAGAGATAGTAACAATGATTATCCCTAGTCTCTCCCTTATCACAAAATGATTACCATCAAAATTTGCATTTCTAATTGCGTCATGTGCGTTGAAGTGATAGTAACATTTTCAATCTCTTACCTAATGTCTCTCATTTCTGAAACTCTTGGGAAAGATGAGATAGATGAGAGATTTGGCAGTTGGCAACTTTGTACTGGCCAAAACTACAAGTTTCAGCATCACCCGAGATGGTGTTGTAAAATGAAAACAGAATGTGATCTCCAAAAAGTGAGAGAGGTTATTGTAGGTCTCCGCAACACGGTCCTATAGGAACTAGAATTGCATCCATACCTCGCACGAGCTCTGAGATATGCCCCATCAAAGATCGCAGCCCTATGGCATTTAGTGACCCTTGGGGACATTCCGGATTGGCGTGCCTGAGAACATTCAAGCACTAAAGGGGATAGGATGAGGTTGGAGATAGGGTTTACCTAGCCACTTGGAGCTAATAGAGCAGACAGTTCGATCCCACGACGAAAGGTGAGAGAGATTTGGCAGTTGGCAACTTTGTACTGGCCCACACTACAAGTTTCAACATCACCCGAGATGACATTGTAAAACAAAAATTAAGTTTGATCTCCAAAAAGTGAGAGAGGTTATTGTAGGTCTCCGCAACATGGTCCTGTAGGAACTGGAATCGCATCCATACCTCACACGAGCTCTGAGATATGCCCCATCAAAGATCGCAGCCCTATGGCATTTAGTGACCCTTAGGGACATTTTGGTTCGGTGTGCCTGAGAACATTCAAGCATTGAAGGGGAAAAGACAAGGTTGGGGATAGGTTTTACCCGGCCACCCGGAGCTAATGGAGCAGACAGTTTGATCCCATGACGAAAGATGAGAGAGATTTGGCAGTTGGCAACTTTGTACTGGCCAACACTACAAGTTTCAGCATCACCCGAGATGGCATTGTAGAATGAAAATGGAATGTGATCTCCAAAAAGTGAGAGAGGTTATTGTAGGTCTCTGCAACACAGTCTTGTAGGAATTGGAATCTCATCCATATCTTGTACGAGCTTCGAGATATGCCCCGTCAAAGATCACAACCCTGTGGCATTTAGTGACCCTTAGGGACATTCTGGTTCGGCGTGCCTAAGAACATTCAAGCATTGAAGGGGACAAGACAAGGTTGGGGATAGGTTTTACCTGGCCACCCGGAGCTAATGGAGTAGACAGTTTGATCCCAAGACAAAAGATGAGAGAGATTTGGCAGTTGGCAACTTTGTACTGGCCAACACTACAAGTTTCAGCATCACCCGAGATGGTGTTGTAAAATGAAAACAGAATGTGATCTCCAAAAAGTGAGAGAGGTTATTGTAGGTCTCTGCAACACGGTCCTATAGGAACTAGAATCGCATCCATACCTTGCACGAGCTCTGAGATATGTCCTGTCAAAGATCGCAGCCCTATGGCATTTAGTGACCCTTGGGGACATTTCGGATTGGCGTGCCTGAGAATGTTCGAGCACTAAAGGGGATAGGACAAGGTTGGGGATAGGGTTTACCCGGCCACTCAGAGCTAACAGAGTAGACAGTTCGATCCCACAATGAAAGGTGAGAGAGATTTGGTAGTTGGCAACTTTGTACTGGCCCACACTGCAAGTTTCAGCATCACCCGAGATGGCATTGTAAAACAAAAATGAAGTGTGATCTCCAAAAAGTAAGAGAGGTTATTGTAGGTCTCCGCAACACGGTCCTGTAGGAACTAGAATCGCGTCCATACCTCACACGAGCTCCAAGATATGCCCCGTCAAAGATCACAGCCCTGTGGCATTTAGTGACCCTTAGGGACATTCTGGTTCAACGTGCCTGAGAACGTTTGAACACTGAAGGGGATAGGAAGAGGTTGGGGATAAGGTTTACTCAGCCACTTGGAGCTAATGGAGGAGACAGTTTGATCCCACGATGAAAGATGAGAGAGATTTGGCAGTTGGCAACTTTGTACTGGCCAACACTACAAGTTTCAGCATCACCCGAGATGGCATTGTAGAATGAAAATAGAATTTGATCTCCAAAAAGCGAGAGAGGTTATTGTAGGTCTCTGCAATACAGTCCTGTAGGAATTGGAATCTCATCCATATCTTACACAAGCTCCGATATATGCCCCATCAAAGATCACAGCCCTGTGGCATTTAGTGACCCTTAGGGACATTCTGGTTCGGTGTGCCTGAGAACATTCAAGAATTGAAGGGGACAAGACAAGGTTGGGGATAGGTTTTACCCGGCCACCCGGAGCTAATGGAGCAGACAGTTTGATCCCACGACAAAAGATGAGAGAGATTTGGCAGTTGGCAACTTTGTATTGGCCAACACTACAAGTTTCAGCATCACCCGAGATGGTGTTGTAAAATGAAAATAGAATGTGATCTCCAAAAAGCGAGAGAGGTTATTGTAGGTCTCTGCAACACGGTCCTGTAGGAACTACAATCTCATCCATAACTCACACGAGCTCTAAGATATGCCTCGTCAAAGATTGCAGCCCTATGGCATTTAGTGACCCTTGGGGACATTCCGGATTGGCATGCCTGAGAATGTTTGAGCACTAAAGGGGATAGGACAAGGTTGGGAATAGGGTTTACCCGGCCACTCAGAGCTAACAGAGCAGACAGTTTGATCCCACGACGAAAGGTGAGAGAGATTTGGCAGTTGGCAACTTTGTACTGGCCCACACTGCAAGTTTCAGCATCACCCGAGATGGCATTGTAAAACAAAAATGAAGTGTGATCTCCAAAAAATGAGAGAGATTATTGTAGGTCTCTGCAACATGGTCTTATAGGAACTAGAATTGCATCCATACCTCGCACGAGCTTCGAGATATGCCCTATCAAAGATCGCAGCCCTATGGCATTTAGTGACCCTTGGGGACATTTCGGATTTGCGTGCTTGAGAACATTTGAGCACTAAAGGGGATAGGATGAGGTTGGGGATAGGGTTTACTCGGCCACTCAGAGCTAACGGAGCAGATAGTTCGATCCCACGATGAAAGGTGAGAGAGATTTGGCAGTTGGCAACTTTGTACTGGCCAACACTACAAGTTTCAGCATCACCCGAGATGGTGTTGTAAAATGAAAATAGAATGTGATCTCTAAAAAGTAAGAGAGTTTATTGTAGGTCTCCACAACACAGTCCTGTAGGAACTGCAATCACATCCATACCTCGCACGAGCTTCGAGATATGCCCCGTCAAAGATCGCAGCCCTATGGCATTTAGTGACCCTTGGGGACATTCTGGATTGGCATGCCTGAGAACGTTCGAGCACTAAAGGGGATAGGACAAGGTTGGGGATAGGGTTTACTCGGCCACTCGGAGCTAACAGAGCAGACAGTTCGATCCCACGACGAAAGGTGAGAGAGATTTGGCTGTTGGCAACTTTGTACTAGCCCACACTGCAAGTTTCACCATCACCCGAGATGGCATTGTAAAACAAAAATGAAGTGTGATCTCCAAAAAGTGAGAGAGTTTATTGTAGGTCTCTGCAACATGGTCCTATAGGAACTAGAATCGCATCCATACCTCGCACGAGCTCCGAGATATGCCCCGTCAAAGATTGCAGCCCTATGGCATTTAGTGACCCTTGGGGACATTCCGGATTGGCATGCCTGAGAACCTTTGAGCACTAAAGGGGATAGGACAAGGTTGGGGATAGGGTTTACCCAGCCACTCGGAGCTAACGGAGCAGATAGTTCGATCCCACGATGAAAGGTGAGAGAGATTTGGCAGTTGGCAACTTTATACTGGCCAACACTGCAAGTTTCAACATCACCCGAGATGGTGTTGTAAAATGAAAACAGAATGTGATCTCCAAAAAGTGAGAGAGGTTATTGTAGGTCTTTGCAACACGGTCTTGTAGGAACTAGAATTGCATCCATACCTCACACGAGCTCTGAGATATGCCCCGTTAAAGATCGCAGCCCTATGGCATTTAGTGACCCTTGGGGACATTCCGGATTGGCATGCCTGAGAACGTTCGAGCACTAAAGGGGATAGGATGAGGTTGGGGATAGGGTTTACTCGGCTACTCGGAGCTAACAAAGTAGACAGTTTGATCCCACGACGAAAGGTGAGAGAGATTTGGCAGTTGGCAACTTTGTACTGGCCCACACTGCAAGTTTCAGCATCACCTGAGATGGCGTTGTAAAAAAAAAAAATGGAGTGTGATCTCCAAAAAGTGAGAGAGGTTATTGTAGGTCTTCACAACATGGTCCTGTAGGAACTAGAATCACATCCATACCTCACACGAGCTTCGAGATATGCCCCGTCAAAGATCGCAACCCTATGGCATTTAGTGACCCTTGGGGACATTCTGGATTGGTGTGCTTGAGAACGTTTGAGCACTGAAGGGGATAGGACGAGGTTGGGGATAGGGTTTACCCGACCACACAGAGCTAACAGAATAGACAGTTTGATCCCACAAGGAAAGGTGAGAGAGATTTGGCAGTTGGCAACTTTGTACTAGCCGACATTGCAAGTTTCAGCATCACCCGAGATGGCATCGTAAAATGAAAATGGAGTGTGATCTCCAAAAATTGAGAGAGGTCATTGTAGGTCTCCAAAAAGAGTGTTTAAAAATGCAAAAATAGTGAGGGGTCCTTTGTATGGTTTGGGAGTTTGACCATTAAAACTAGAAATTGTCCTAGTAGTAAGTGTTGGTAATAGTTTTGAAATTTGATTGTTGAGTGTTGAGAAACCTCAAGTTTTGGATTTTTCTTGTTGGTTTGAGTCTATAATAACCATTTCCATTTGAAAAGTTGAGTGTTGAAACCATTTAAGAAGTATTTGCATAGTTTTCCCTAAAATTTGAGTGCATAAAAAGGGGTATGTGATTGCTCCCAAGGTGGGTTTAGTGTTTTCTCCAAACAAGAGTTGCATTTTATGTTTGAAGTCATCTAATATAACCAAAGTGAAGGTGGTTGAACCATTTTGGGGTTCTAGAGACATTGCAAAGTAAGAGTTCTAGAAAGCCCTAGGGTAAAGGGGCTAGGAAGGAGGGTTTTGTAAAAACCATTGTAAAGTTGATCATGAGACCAAAAAAATAAAATAATCCTTGCATTTGAGTCGTGTCTTAAGACTTTTTTGGGTCATGGGAGTTCCAAAAGTCAAGGGATTGTGAGTTGCTTTGTAAATGGCCTCAAACTAGGCCTAGTTGGCAGACTGAAATAGCCAGTTTTGAGTGATATTTTACAAAACAAGTGTAGTTGGTTTTGGAGTATATTTTAGAGTGAGGAAAAGGGTATTTTAATCACCCAATATTTTAGGACTGGCAAGGGCTAGTTGGAACAAGCCTAGAAGAGGCAAAATTGAGAAAGTGTAAGAGATGAGTTGCAAGAAACAACTACTGTAGATGATGCAAATATTGATGAGTTGTAAAGAGAGGGGGAGGAAATCACTATTGAATCCTTCCTAAAAATAAATGGCTTATTAGATGAACCAATTAACACTTTTTTGAGGAGTTATGGACAAAATATGAAGGGACTAGGTACAATTGCACCTAAAAATACCCGACCAAAAAACCTGAACCAGCCAGTGGACTATTATAGGAGATTAATCTTGCTAATGCAAGATTCACAACCAAATTGGTTGTAGGAGGTTGTCACAAACCTTGGGTAACCAAATACTTATGGGGATGAAAATAATTAAATAATAGAAACATCGTAGAATTAATAATTCAGTATAATCATAACAAATAGACACTAAACAATCCCAAATTCAAACATACAAAGGTCCAACTAGAATAATGACTTTAAATAACCAAATACCAAAGCCAAACAAAGGAAATGGGACTTTTACCTTAAATGAATAAATTACATGAAGAAGGGTGGCTGGTTGTTTGGAAATCTACTTATTTTTCTTCTCTCCCTCCTGTCATCCAAGAGAACATGCAATGAAAGAAAAATATCATCACAATAAGAAAATATGAAAAATATTGTTCTAGCTTTAAAAAAATTGGAGACATCAAAACATAAAATCTAGATTCTAAACAAATCAAAACATAAAATCTATGATTTAAACTAAATCTCATCACTTACGCATCATAACAATACAGTCCACCTTAGTCATGTGGACAGTCTTGGGGAAGAGGTTGCAACAATGTATTTGGATCCAGTTGATCACTCTTTCTCTCTCTCCCTCTCTCTGTATTCAATCTAATTAGCCAACTGGATCTGCTCGACATTTTAATGTCTCAAGTATTGCCTCATGGTCTGACTCGCGAACTCTCCAAAGATTCTTATTATTTGGTTTTCCACCATATTTTAAAGTGGACATTTGATGCGACAACAAGATTTGAATAATGAAGCATCTTCCTCTCTGTTTGACAATCCTCGAATAACCACAAGTTAGGGTTCTTCATAGAATATCATCTAAGCCATGTGCCGGTTACAACCACCGCACCGACATGGTACTCTAAACCTTCACCATCTATAACTGAGTGATCCAATTTTTGTTTGGCTTGAACACAATGACACAAATAATAATATGTCCCTTCTTCATTGTCTTCAGGTGCAATAACAGCAAAAACATGGCCTACAGTGACAAATGTACAAAATGCGGTCATTAATTTAGAAAATACTTGCATAAAAGTTATAAATTTACATATTGAAATTACAAAGATATATAAATATATATATTACCAGGTTGCACTAGATCAGACAAGCGGTCAAAGTCAATAGACGATTCCATCTGTACTATTTTCAGTGCTTGTGGGGGACAATAGGTGTCAATTGGGTCCAAAACCCATATATCCCATTTGTCCACCCATTCAGTCGACTCACAGTCATCCCAATTTTCCTCTGCACATGATGGATAATAGCATGCCATTTTTTGTGTGTGGATACTCCATGAACCTGCATTAGAGCTTCTAAAAGAGTGTAGCTCACTAGATCCTGTTAGTGTGCAACAATCCTAATATGGTGCAATGTTAGTATTATCTATCAACCAAAAAAATCTACGAACCGTAGACTCACCTTCCTTACCTGGACCCATTGTAGCATTACACCACTGGACGATGGATTTTGCATCTTTCAATATTGCTCCATCTTTGTACTTTAGTTCTTCATGAGCTAAGGCTCTTTTGATGCATGCGCCTGCACCATCGTGCTCTCCCTTTCCATGACCAGCCTCTGTGAAATTCCACATGTATTGAATTCTACACAACTTGTGCATCCTGCTCAACCAATAGAACACCCGTGCATTCTTGAATTGAGATGCACAATTATCTGACCAAATAATGTGCTGATGATATGTGATGCCCCTGTTAGCCAAATCTCCATAAAATAGTTGAAAACAACCATGTACGAACTCCGTAGAATGTGATCGATCATCGCTGATGTAAAAATGGTACTCCCTCAAAATCTTCCTGTCATCCTCTGTACTTGTAGGTGAATGCATGAATGTTATGTGAACAAATATGGAAACCTGTTGAGAAGTATAATACTTTTCTTGCACCTCATTTTGTGGTTGTAGTGTGTAGTTCTCTACAAAATCTACAACCGAAACAATGGTATCTAGTGGAAACGTATCCTTGCACAACTTGAATTGCAAATCCAGCCATCGAGCTCTATGGGTATGCCTTGCATACTCGTAAATAATGTTTTCACGAAAAATCTTCATGAACTCATACACTGGAATCTTTTTAATGACTAAATCACATCTTTTACCCTGTTTCCCATATTTTAGAGCATATGTCACTATCTTAAATTTTCCATAATCTACTATTTCATTTTCAATTGCATGTGTACTATCCATATGTTGACAAGTTGATAAAAATTGCAAAGAACCACAAAATAAGCACGTACCATCCAAGCATGATGTCTTGTAAAATTTTTGGTTGTTCCTTATTTCACATAAAATGTTGGATATGAATTCCATTGAAGATCTTGGTGGCTCATTTATGTCACAATCCTGCAAAACAAACTGAGAATGCAAAATTATGCATATATGCCTAAAAACATCAAAATGGTTAGAAAATTCAATATGTATCCTACAACAACAAGTTGTGCGTATGTGATTTATCTTCACATAAAAAGGTTTACACATCTCAAAAAATCTTTGACTTATTCAAATTTGAGGATACATACCAATAATTTTTGCAAAAAATTGTGTCTGAGTTGTGTCCAAAAAATGTTTTGCATGTGGCTTGCTATTTTGGCTACCAATCCTCCTTCTTACAACATCTCTTTGATTAGGGGAAACACGTGTGTTATTTTTTAAAAAATCTTCGATCAATGATTTCAAGGCTTCACTAATTTCTTTATCCTTTCGCGGTAGTCTACCGCTAAATGTCCATAACTCATTTTTTGTTGGATCTTCCAATCTCTCACGCCTTAGCATGGCTCTCCTTAGAGTACCTCTACCAATTTTTAATGTTTTGCTTGTCTTTCTCATGAGTCGAGCTTTCTTCATTTGGCTACTTACTATTGTCGATGTAAGTACTCGTCTTGCGATATTACTATCTTTGGTGCATGATTTAGAACCCACTTTGTCATAAGAATTCATTAGATTCTTTACAATATTTTTTTCATTTGAATCATCCATCGTTCTTAGCCCAAGAATCTTCATGATAGGCCTAACTTTTAAATTCCTCATCATTTCAACAAATAATTGGCATTGACCTATAATATTTAATTCATCAAAAAATAATCTCCACATAAGATTAACTTTTCTTTGACAAGTACGCTTGCTAATCTTGTCAGGCATTGATTTCAAAATGTTACTATCAATATCAATCAAATATTTTGGTCTTCTAAAATGAATTCTAGAAGGTGTTATAATCTCTTCAATTCTCTCAACATTTTGAACATCAACATAAGGTTGAGTGTATTGTGTACCTTGAACTGAAGATGATGTGCCTTGGCAATAAGATGCAAAAGATGGAATATCACCTACTTGATGTGTTGATGTTGTGCCTTCAACATGACATGATGGAGTGTGTATATCAGCGGATCTACAAATCGGTGTCTCTTCAACATGAGAGGACGATATGACTTCAACATTGGAAGATGGTGTAGCGGATGATATGACTCCAACATTAGAAGATGGTGTAGCTTCACAATTCAATTGTCTTCTTGAGCTTAACAGTCTCATTCGTTCTCTTTGTCTTTCCAATTCTTCCTCTTTGTTTCTTGGTACCGGTGGTTCTTGATCCTCTTCGAAAGTCAATTCTTCATTATTGCTTTGCAATTTTTTTTGCTCACGTAGTAATTTCATTTTATCTCTTTTAATTGCCAAATCTCTCTCCCTATCTTCATTTGTTTGATTTTTTGGTTTCTTCCTTGGCATGATGATGATTTCTACATGTCGAATTATTCAAACATTTGAATTACTTAAAATGTGTAAATTACAAATTATTCAAATACATATAAAAATTATAATTATTTGAATGAATACACAATATATATATAAAATGACTTGTCAAATTTCTAACCATTTTGAAATAAAATTTCATTGAAACATACAAATTTCAATGAATTCACTATATATTAAACAACATGTCAAATTATAATCAAATTTGTATCTATATATCAACAAAAAATATTTAAAATAGATTGCACTAACCTTTTCTATACAAGGAATATTCAAAAAGTCTTCAAATCATGTATCCAATGATTGAATTTGGTGTTTGTTAGCTTCCAAAAGTGTTTGCCACCTTGAAATAGTGTTTGTTAGCTTGAAATAGTGTTTGCCACTTTGAAAGAATGTTTGCTTTGTTGAAACCCGCAATTTCTGTCGGGATAACAGAGTGCAGAATAGAACAAAAGCAGAGAATGAATGAAATGGGCCCCAAAGTTGCTTTTTGACCGTTTTTAGGTGATTTCACATAGTATAGCGCATACGCACTATAGCACATACGCACTATATGAGAACACATCACTCTCCACCCTCCCTACTCTCTCTCTCTCCCTACTCTCTCTCTCTTCCTACTCTCTCTCCCCTCTCCCATCCCCTACACACTCTCTCTCTCCCCTCTCCCATCCTTTACTCTTTAGATCTCTCACACACACTCCCATCCTCCCTCTCCCACTTCTTACTCTCTCTCTCTCTGCCACCTCCTACTCTCTCTCACACTCTCTCCCATCCCCTACTCTCTCTTACACACACTCCCATCCGATACTCTCTCTCTCCCCTCTCCCATCCCCTAAACTCTCTCTTTTGCAGATACACACTCCCATCCCCCTCTCTCTCTCCCCTCTCCCATCCCTTACTCTCTAGATCACTCACACACACTCCCATCCCTCTCTCTCCTCCTCTCCCACTCCCTCTCCCACCACCTACTATCTCTCTCTCTCCCTCTCTACTCTCTCTATCTCTCTCCCATCCCCTACTCTTACTCTCTCTCTCTCTCTCCAATCCCCAACTCTCTCTCACACTCTCTCCCATCCCCTACTCTCTCTGACACTCTCTCTCATCCTTTCACTCTGTCTCTCTCATCTCATACTCTCTCTCTATCACCTCCTACTCTCTCTCACACTCTTTCCCATCCTTTCACTTTGTCTCTCCCATCTCGTACTCTCTCTTTGCCACCCCCTACTCTCTCTCACACACTCACACTCTCTCCTATCCCCTACTCTCTCTCTTTCATAGACACACACACACACTCACACTCCCATCCCCCCTCTCTCTTCTCTCCCATCCCCTACTCCCTAGATTTGTCACACGCACTACCATCCCTCTCTCTCCTTTTCTCCCACTCCCTCTCCCAGGTCACCTACTATTTCTCTCTCTCAAGTTCTCTCTCTCCCTCTCTACTCTCTCTCTCCCATCCCCTACTCTTACTCTCTCTCTCTCTCTCCCATTCCCAACTCTCTCTCACACTCTCTCCCATCCCCTACTCTCTCTCACACTCTCTCCCATCCTTTCACTATGTCTCTCCCATCCCGTACTCTCTCTCTCTCTCTCTGTCACCCCCTACTCTCTCTCTCTCACTCTCTCCCATCCTTTCACTCTATCTCTCCCATCCTTTCACTCTGTCTCTCCCATCTCATACTCTCTCTCTACCACCCCCAACTCTCTCTCACACTCTCACACTCTCTCCCATCCCCTACTCTCTATCTTTCACAGACACACACACTCTTATCCCCCCATTCTCTTCTCTCCCATCCCCTACTCTCTACATCTGTCACGCACACTCCCATCCCCCCTATCTCTCTCCCTCTCCCTCTCCTACCACCTACTAGATCTCTCTCTCTCTCAAGTTCTCTCTCTCCCTCTCTACTCTCTCTCTCTCTCCCATCCCATCCCTTACTCTCACTCTCTCTCTCTCCCATCCCCTACTCTCTCTCACACTCCCATCCCCTAATCTCACTCTCTCTCTCTCCCATCCCATACAAGCTCTCTCTGCCACTACCTACTCTCTCTCACACTCTCACACTCTCTCACATCCCCTACTCTGTCTCTCTTACACACATTCCCATTCCCCCTCTCTCTCTCTCCCTCTCCCACTCCCTCTCCCCCATCCCCTACTCTCTCTCTCCCCTCTCCCATCCCCTACTCTCTCTTTCATAGACACACACTCCCATCCCCCCCCTCTCTCTCTCCTCTCCCATCCCCTACTCTCTAGATTTGTCACACACACTCCCATCCCCCCTCTCTCTGCCTCTCCCACTCCCTCTTGCACCACCTACTATCTCTCTCTCTCTCAAGTACTCTCTTTCCCTCTTTACTTTCTCTCTCCCATCCCCCACTCTCACTCTCTCTGTTCCATCCCCTACTCTCTCTCTCTCTCACCCCTATATAAGCTCTCTCTACCATCCCCTTCTCTCTCTCAAACTCTCACACTCTCTCCCATCCCCTACTCTATCTCTCTTATAAACATTCCCATTCCCCCCCCTCTCTCTCTCTCACTCCCTCTCCCATTGCCTACTCTCTCCCATCCCCAAGTCTATCTCTCTTACACACTTCCATTCCCCCTCTCTCTCTCCCTCCCACTCCCTCTCCCATTGCCTACTATCTCTCTCTCTCTCTCCCTCTCTCTCCCATCCCCTACTCTCACTCTCTCTCTTTGCCACCCCTACTCTCTCTCTCACTCTCTCCCATCCCCTACTTTCTCTCTAACACACACTTCCATCCCCCCTCTCTCTCCCTCTCCCACTCCCTCTACCATTTCCTAATCTCTTTCTCTTCCATCCACCCTCTCTCTCCCTCTCCCACTCCCTTTTCCATTGCCTACTCTCTTTCTATCCCATCCCCTACTCTCTCTATCTCTCTCTGCCCTCTCTCATTCCCTACTCTCTCTCTTTCACACACACCCATCCCCCCTCTCTTCTCTCCCATCCTCTACTTTTTCTCTCACTCGCTCTCCCTCTCCCACTGCCTACTCTCACTCTCTCTCTCTCTCTCTCTCTCTCTCTCTCTCTCTCTCTCTCTCTCTCTCTCTCACTCTCTCTCCCTCTCTACTCTCTCTCTGCTACCCCTACCCTCTCTCACATTTTTACACTCTCTCTCTCTTTCTCTCTTACACACATTTCCATCCCCCCTCTCTCTCTCCCTCTCCCACTCCCTCTCCCATCGCCTACTCTCTCTTCCATCCCCTACTCTCTCTTCCATCCCTTACTCTCTCTCAAGCTACTCTATCTTCCCCCTCTCCCATTCCCTACTCTCTCTCTTTCACACACATGCACTCCCATCCTCCTCTCTCTCACTCTTCCTCTCCCACTCCGTCTCCCACCACCTACTCTCTCTCTCCCCCATCTCCTACTCTCAATCTCTCTCTCCCAACTTGTACTCTCTCTCACACTTCCTCTCTCTCCCATCCCCTACTTTCAATCTCTCTCCCCCATCCCATACTCTCTCTTTGCCACCTCTACTCTCTCTCTCTCACTTCCTCTCTCTTGCATCTTGTACTCTCTTTGCCACCCCTACTCTCTCACATTTCCTCTATCTCCTATCCTATACTCTCTCTGCCACCCCTACTCTTTCTCACTTCCTCTCTCCCCTCTCCCATCCCCTACTTTCTCTCTATCTCTCTCACAGACACAAATAGCCATTCCCTTGCCCCATCCCCCCAGCTCTCTCTTGGTTTTGGTTTGCAATTTAGGTCTTAATAGTGTGTGCGCACTACCTCGAATTCAATAGCATTTTAATAGGGCGTGCGCGCTATAGGGCGCACGCGCTATTCAAAGCTTTGCATTAAAACCAAGCCTAAGGCTTGGTTTTGCCTTGGAGATCCAACCCAAAGGTTTGGAGTTTATAAACAGGTCTGAGACATGTTTTCCAGCAAACATACAAAAAATGATTGGTTTTTCTTGTGTGCTCCCCTTCAAGATTCTTCATTGTTGGGTATCGATAAGATTAGGTTACATAACATTATAGGTCTCTGTGTTAGCTATCTAACCATATAATTTATTTTTAATTTGAACTATTTTAAGTCTTTCATCTATAATTTCTTTTGAATGTATGTTCATTTTTTGTCAAAAACCACCATGTACTAATTGGGCTATAGATTTTAGCTCATTCATCGAATTTTGTAACAACTTAGTTTTTTAGAAACTAGACTCCATTCTACACACTTTGAAAAAAAGAAGTTTTGATTTTAGATTAGTTTTCAATAATTTCTAGGGGGAGCACACAGATATTTCACATTTTTGGGATGGGTCTAATTTAAAAATTCATTAAAAAAAAAAATACACATTATAAAATTACCCGAAAAATCTAGGATAAACTACATAGTGTTAGGTAACTTTTGACTGGAGTGATTAAAGAATTTCAAAAAAAAAGTTAAAATTTTAGGGGGGCCACACTTTGTACTATGTTATGTTTTTTTGGAATAAACAGTACCACTTTCTGTGGCCCCCTTTTTTGAGGACCTAAAACTAAACCATTTTGGGAAAAAATTAGTAGTTTAGAAACTAAATTCAAAGGACTACGACTTTTGTTTTTGTCATATCTTAAAATTTTGAGCGTAACTATCTTCAAATTCTTGTTGAAGTCCAGAATTTGTTGATTTCAGGAAAAAGGTGTCCACTTATACCCCCCTTTTGGCACCACAAATTTGTGCACTTACCCAGGGTACATCCTATCATCTACATAGACAAAAAAAGAGGGAGGGGATTGGTCAGAGATGATGATCTCCATGTCATTGTCTCTAAAGACAAAAAAATAACAATCATCAATGCAAAAATTGGCATCTGCGAAGCTATTGGAGATGCTAGATTGGCATCTCCACATTTTGGCATCTTTGCTAGTCCAATCTATGTGGATTGGCATCTTTACAGATTTGGACAAATTAGCAAACTTGGTTGGCAAGGATGATTGGGGGATGGAAAGAGCATGATGCCCCATGTTTAAATAAAGAATAAGAGCATCGAAACAAAGGTAGACTGATTATTGCATGTCTATGTTGTAGGGGTTGATAGTGACATTTTGGTCATGGGAGCACTATCTAGCAACAATGGTGCTAGGGGAGAGACTCATAGAGGCAGAGTGGGGACTTGAGCATGTCCACGAGTGGCCAAACTTAAGGGAAAACTTAGCTTAGCTATCAACATTGGTGAAGTGATGGCATACATCAACTTTGAGCTTCCATCTACCTATAGGAGAGATGATGGTGACTCTATTGGACATGTGACAAATACTACCAATTTCAATCCATGAGAGATACCCAAAGTACATGCTAGAGGGAGCAAATCCATATCTACGTGAGTGTTTTGGATGGAGGAGATAGCAATCACATATCTAGCGATCATGGCTAACATGGAGGGAGGCACTAGACTAGAGACTTCTATGGCTAGCTCTTTACTTGGCCTTACTGATGTGGAGGATGGTACTGAACCATGTTGGGCATGGATTTCTAATTGGATGGGTGCAAGTTCTTAGCACTCTACTACAGGATGATGATACAATTTTCTATTGGGGCCACACCATCTTGGCTCAAGTATAATATGATTTACACATGTGTGCCTATAGGAGGTAGAGGACCATAGGCCCAAGGTTGACTCTACTAATGGTATGGTCATGGGAGCATGTATAGACATTACATGACCTATTACTTGATCGGAGACATGATAGCCCAAGGAGTAGTATGCATGTTGATATAGATCACCTATCTAACACATGTCTACTAAGTCAATAAAATTCTAGTGATGGTGTCTAGGTGAGATCATCATGTTTGATTGGACACCATAAATAGACTGTGAGTTTTGGGGAGATATACTACCTACAAGTGGAGAGGAAAATTATAAGGATCAACTCTACTTGCAGCATTCATAGTAAGACTATTGGTTGATCGGTCAAACAGTGCACATTGTTATGCATTATATGCCAAGTAGGGTGCAGAGACAATTTGGATAAATCTAGGGTGTTGTCTTAGACAGGTTCCTATATTTAGTGGTGTCTCGGGAGTATGGCCGATTGTGGGGTTTTGTTACCACCATTAGGTTAGTGAGAGCTTCATGGTGTGGCATGCATCTAGTGTCATGCGTGCATGGGCGGGATCAAGGAGATGCTTTGATGGAACCAATATACACATAGTGGTGGGTGACACATCAGCCACTGAGGTTGATAGTACCAAGGGTGCTTCCACCACCAAAGTAGGCATAAGGTGGGGGAGATGGGGTTGGAGGGGGAGATGAGGGAAAGTACTAATAGGGCCACTACCAGTGCAAGGACCATAATAGGGTCCATAGGGATGAAAAGTTTTGCATAGGAGAGAGAAGGAACTAGTAGGGCCACCCCTAGCATAGGGGTTGCAGCCAATACCACATGTACCATAGGGGCCACCTCTAGCACAGTAGGAGGATGTAGATATAGTTAGGGTTGAGTGGGATAGCCTTTAAATAGATGTTTCCTAACTATAGGGAGAGGTACAGGCAGAGCAGGCTAGGGCAAATAGTGCACAAGAGGCCTTGACAAGCTTACAAACAAGGATAGATGTAGGTGAGTTCAATGATCTCACCATGCATGTAGATGCAAAGAAGATGGAAAAGTTAGACACTCTATAATAGGATGTGGCCTCCCTTTGAGAGGACAAAGAGACCTTGTAGCACCAAGCAGATGAGTATCATAGGCAGCAAGACATAATGAGGTAGATGACTCAAGGTGGGGGGATTATTACTATGATGCAAGAGGCCATGATTGCATGCCAGCATGAGGCATGAGCTCTATGAAAGGTAGGCTACTATAGGACATTGTATCATGATGTTGTGCTAGTAGAGCAATGACAACAAAATTTCTAGGAGGCTTCTAACTGATGGGCCATAGGTGGCCAACAAAGATCAGAGCCATCAACTAGGTAGGGGAGACCTCCATGAGGAGGGGCTATAGGAGAGGCAAGGCCCTCACAACTAGGCAAATGATCCCTAGAGAAATTAATTTTGACCCAGTGATGTATATGTAGATGTAGCAAGTTTTTGATGATATATCATGCATGATGTACTACATGATTCTTTGTATATAAACTATACATGAACAATTATTTTTTGATATATATATATATATATGATGTTATGATTCAATGATCATAAATGTGTATGCATGATGGTGTTTTATAGATGTTTATGTTTATGAGGTTTTATGAGTACTATAAGTGATGCACGATGTTATGATACTACTACTAACATTAGTGATGCAAGATGTGTGTGATGTGATGCAGTACTTCCTATATTGCATATATGATTGCCAATGTGTGGATGATGCAAGTCTTATATGATCGTGATGTATTAGATGTATGCATTTTGTTATTTTTATGTTTATGGACTCACTATATGATTTGTGTTAAATGTATCATGATGTGTATGTAACTAAATGCAATGATTGTACTGATGATAGATAATGGATTAATGGAATGAACAAATAATGCAACCTAATGAATAATAATGAATGAGATGTGTAATGTAGATGTAATGAATGCAATATATGAAAAAGGAATGTATCCTAAATGAAAATGTTAGTAACATACTAAATCATGAATGAGCTAAAAATTCAAAATGAAATTATGTAAACACAAAGTGTAAATGTGAGATGTGAAAATGCAATATGAATGAGACCTAATGGATGGACTTGTGTCAAACTATAGCTCATAGGAATCAAGTAGCCTAACATAGGAGGGGGGTGGGATAACTAGAACTCTTGTCTCAAGTAGAGCATAATGAAATTCTATACTACATGATACCAAGGGATTCAATTGTGTTTATGTGGGAGAGCACACCCTAGTTTAATTTTGCAAAAGGATTTATGCACCAAATGCTATAGTAGATGATAAGATTCCTTTGTATGGACTAGACTCTCAATAAAATAGAAAGTGTGCTAACTCATTGCCCCCAGTGAGAAATGCATAACCACAACTCAAAATTGACATAGATGTACTAAAGCATCAAAAACATATCATACTACAAATGACATGTGCAGTAAGTTGGAACCATTTAGGTTATACCAAGATATGGAAGATCGAGATACATCGTAAAAGGCTACTACTAACATACAAAGATGAAATCAACCAAAAGAGACTGCATGACCAAGTAGTCATTTAGTTCACAATTCCTTCCAAGAACATTAGTCCAAGAGTGAAGGTTGTAGTTCCATGTGTAGGAAGGAGTCATCCTATGAAATTTTCTTTGTCTAAGTTGTTGTCACGAGTGTTCATTGGCAGTAGGTGTAAAAATAACAAGTTTCTCAAATCATTAAGTCTCAATGGTGATTTTATTTAGGTTCAATTACAAACATTATTGGGGAAAAAGCTCAAGATAATGGGACTAGGGTAAAAATTCGACAGGAAAGTGCTTCAAGGACTAGAGGTCTTTTGAAAGGTGAAAGTGGATGGAGGCCTCGTAGACAAGAGGTCTTTTAGTAGATGCACATGAAAAGCGCGAGTCAAATAGGATTTCTGCACAAAAGTGGGATGAAATGGGGGAAATATGGTGAAATAAGATGAGCCTTATAGATAATGGACCTTATTGACAACAATATTTTTTTAGTAACTTTTTCTCTTTTTAGCCTTTTCTTCGGGAGCATTTTACAAACTTTTTTGGAGTTTTTTTATTTTCTAATTTTTTGGGATTTTTGCAAAACTTTAAAAATACTATATAAGAACTATGGAACTCAAGCATAGAACTGCTTGAGGTATTGAATATTTATTGGATTAGGGATTGGATCTCCCTCTGAAGTGGCAATTTGATATGCCCTAGAACTATATTTGGCTATAATGATAAACAAACCAAGCCAATTAGCTTCAAGCTTTCCTTTCTTTTCATGATTCTAGAGATTTCTCATGTTATGTTGCAACACTAGGTCACCCAGCTCAAATTCTTGAGGTTTGACCTTTTTGTGAAACTAGAGTTGAAGACAATTTTGATACACACAAAGGTGGTTTAAGGCATTGAGACATCTCTCATTGAGGAGTTGCAACTATTGCAAGCGAGAAACTCGATATTCTTCTTTGGACATCATATTCTTGAGAGAGATTCTAAGGGAATGGAGCTCAATTTTGATGGGTAATACAGCCTCAGAGCCATAAACAAGGGAAAATGGAGTGGCTGCTATGGGGGTATAAATGAAGGTATGATAGGCCCAAAGGGAGGGAGCAATTTGGAGGTGTCAGTTATGGCTAGCTGCATCAACAGTTTTCTTTAGGATTTTCAAAATGGTTTTATTAGTGGCTTTAGCTTGGTTATTGCCTTGGAGGAAGTATTTTGTGGAGAAATGTTGGGTGATTCCATATTTCCTACACAATGTGGCAACCTCCTAATTTTTCTAAGGAATCCCATTATTAGTCATGATGACTTGGGGTATACCAAAATGATAGATGATGTAGTTCAAGATGAGCTTTCAAACCTATTTTTTGGTGGTGTAGGTTAAAGGGATAACCTTGACCCACTTTGTGAAATATTTAGTGGCAGAAATAATATATTTATGGCTATTTGTAGAATTTGGATATATTTGACCAACAAGTTCAAAACTCTAGTAGGAAAAGGACCATGGTTTGATTGTGGGTTGAAGGTCTTGGGTGGGAGCATGTATGAAATCTCCATGTTTTTGTCAAGGAACACATCATTTCACAAAATGATAGGCATCAACTTCCATAATAGGCCAATAATAACCCATTATGAGGATTTTTTTGCTAACATAAGGCCACTAGAATGGGCACTAGAAATTCCTTAGTGATCCTCTTCTAATGTTGTTCTAGCTTCATCTAAACTGAGACATTGGACAAGGGTTCCATCAAAATGTTTTTGAAAAAGTGTGTCACCTAGGATAGTGTATTGGGTAGTGCAGTGAATGAAGGTTTCACTTTGGTTTGTGGAAAGAGCTATGGGGATTGTTTTGTGACAAAGGTAAGCAAAAGTGCCAGAGTACCATGGATACCTAGGACCAAAAATCTCACACACCAGCTTTGATTCAGGTTGCTCATAAGTAGGAAGAAAAATATTCTCAACAAGAAACTCACACTTAGGATTATTTTCAGGTATGGTAATCATGAAGGACATGGTGACCATAGCAGTTGTTGCTTTGTTATTTGTCCTTGGTATATACTAAAAGACTATCTCGATGAAATGTTGTTTAATATCTTCTACTATCCAACAATATGGCAACAACATTTCATCCTTTGTTTGATATTCATTTGTAACTTGTCTAATGACCAATGGGGAGTCTCCAAATACAAGTAGGCTCTTAATATTCCATTACATAGCTTGACATAGCCCTATTACTAGTCCTTCTTACTCAACTATGTTGTTTGTGCAAGGGAATGAAATTTTGTAAGACTTAGGGATAAGATCTCTTTATGGTGTAATAAACAAAATTATTGCCCCTAATCCTTTATGTGTGAAAGAACCATCAAAATAAATCTTCCATTGTGTACTAGGGGTAATAGTCATAATTGTGTCATCTAGAAAATTTGTGACAATAAGATGGTCTCCTTGAAGAGGAGCTTCTACAAGCTGGCTAGCAATGACTTGTCCCTTAGTGGCCTTGTGGTCTTTATAGACAATGTCAAGTTCACTTAAAATAAAGACCCATTTTGCAACATGGCTAGTGAGGGAAGCTTTAGATAACAAATACTTGAGGGGATCTATCTTAGCAATGAGGTGTGTAGTATGATTAAGCATGTAATGGCATATTTTTTCTGTGCAAAATACTACAACCAAATAAGCTCACTCAATAGTAGTGTAATTCAAATCATAGCCAACTAATGTTCTACTAAGATACTAGATAGCTTGATCATTACCATTATCATCTAGATGTGCTAAAAGAACACCTAGGGAAACTGAAGTGGCAAAAATGTAAAGAATCAATGATCGGCCTATGATTGGAGGGACTAGTACTGGTGGATTAGCCAAGTATACTTTAACTTGCTCAAATTCTCTCTGAGATAGGTAATCCCATTTAAATTTGTTGTCTTTTCAAATCAAGTGTTGGAGTGGATGAACTTTATCAACTAATTGGGACACAAACCATCTAATGGATTGTAATTACCCTTGAAAGCTATGGAGTTGTTTCAATGTAGTAGGTGGAGGCATTTTTGTGATGGCTTTTACTTTTGCAAGATCTACCTTAATGCCTCTTTGTCATGAACCTTCAAATTATGTACATGCATACAATAATATATATATTTGATAAATTATTTAATATTAATTATTAATCTCAAGTTTTCATCATAAAGTCATTAATAGAATGTTGATATTTAATTATGGATATTAACCCTATATCACTAAGACATTATTTACTAATTTAAAATCATCATATAATCTTAATTTTAGAACTAGGTCTCTATATTCAAAGTTCTAATAATAAACTTATGGCATTACATAAACACTTAAGGGTTATGTGTATAAAAAGACATGTCTTCTCACCATGTTACATAATAAATGGGAGAATGTGGCCATCACATCAAAATAGAAGAAAATTAATGCATCAGCGGTCTACATTGAAATTGTGAAAATACTTTGCATGCATAATATAGTCAAGGGACTCCATTATTGTGGGTACCTTTTTGGAAGGGGCATCAGTTACGGTACTTGAGCATCAAGTGTGATTAGCACCAATGGGCCATAGTCAACACCTTAAGACTAAGCACTTTAAGTATACGGAGTTGTTGGGTTAAAGGTTTAAATAAGCATATAGTGTGACTCGAAGGTGGTAAGTTCCAAACTAAGGTATGTAACCTTTACCTTTGTTATATATGGGATTACACTTCTTCTCACCATGTAATGGTAAATTAAATAAATAAGACTAGTAATGATATTAAGATAATATGTACAATTATAAATCAATATTAGTATGATCATATAACTCTTGTATTAGTCACATGATGGATAGGGAGTGTACACAAGGGGAGGAGTAAATCAGTTGTGTTGGGCAAAAAGAATCCCAATATGGACTAAGGTCTGAGGGAGCCCCAAGTTGAGCATGTCCAAACTTGAGCTGCAATAAACCTTCCATTCATCATGAGGTTTAATAGAAGGGAAACATGTATAAAAATCTACCAATGATAATAACATTAAGTGTTTCCACTTAAGAGTAACCCAATTCAAGATAAAATTTCTCTCTAACATTTTTATTTATGTTTGAGGATCATTTAATCTTTGACCTAGTATATAGGATCATCACATGTGGTATCAGACATAATCCTGCCATCATGTGAATAAAGGGTTATGGAAAATCAAGAAGGAAGGACAAAAAGAAATACCATGAATGATGTAACAAATGAAATGAGATTTTACATGGAACAAAATAACCAAACATTAATTAGTCAAATGGAAAGATCAAATCAAGCACTTATCCAAGCTCTACAAAATATGGGAAATTCAATTAGTAACAATTTGAAATACCAATCTATCCATATGAAAGACTCTAGCTCACATCACTCAGAAAATAACAATGTTTTCTCCATAGCTGAGATACCACAACCCACCTTTTTGCCTAGGGGAGAATTATTAAGAGAAGAAGAAGGGGTAGAATAACCCATAAATCAAACTAAGGATATAGCAAGAGCATATGCCAAACTAGAACCTCACATTAGAGCAGTGGTATCATTTAGGGAATTTTGTGAAGATAAGAGAAAAGAAGAACCAAGGACACATGTGAATAGGGATCTTAGGCATAAAGAAAAAAAAGTAGATGTTCCTAACTTTGATGGATCATAAAGAATTACAGCATATGATTTGCTACAAATGCTAAACATTTACTTAACATTCAATCCCATGACTGAGGAAGATGCACTCCAATTTTCCATTCTCCATCTAGTAGGCATAGCATGAGAATGGTGCCACTATGGGAAAAAAAATCGAGGCCATGATAATATTACCTCATATAAGGATTTCACACAAAAATGTATGAAAATATTTGATAGGAACTATCCCCAAGAAGACTTCAAAAGGCTAACACATATTAAACAATATGGAATAGTCAAAAGTCACATAATGAATTTGATAGGATATTAGTAAGAGTAACCAAAGTGGATGAGGACAGGCTCACTTATTTATTTGTAGAAGGACTAAAGGAACCACTCAAGGGATTAGTTAGTTAATTAAAGCTCAAGAATCTTGAAGATGCATTTGAAGGGGCATTGAATTTAGAATCTTCATCAAATATTAGACCAAAAAATAGTCATTTCAAGACATATCATAAAGGGAATGGATCTTATGAAAGAGAGGACTTTCACAAAAAAGAGGAACCCCACAAAAATTTTCTATCCAAGAGGGAGAAGGAAAAACTAAGAAAACAAAATCAATGCTACAAATGTAAAGGAATATAGGAAAAAGGACATGATTGTAGCAAAAAGAGACTATTCTTTACATGCAAGGAGGATTGGGAACCTAGCCATAAACGTGGAAAAAGAGAAAGAATATAGAATATTGAAACTATTTATGATGAAAATAATGAAGAACATACTGACAAGAAATTAAGGAAAGGGGAAGAAGAAGAGGAAGAACTTGGGGTAATATCAACTTTCACTAAAGCATCTAATTATCAAGTAATGAGGATTAGGAGTAGTCTTCAAGAGAAAAAGGTTATAACTTTAATTGATAGTGGAGCCACCCACAATTTTATTGACAAAAAACTTGTTAAAAAAATGGGTTTGAAAACAAGGACTTTTAAAGGTTTTTTAGCAATACAAGCCATAGGATCTTTAGTCAAGTGTACTGAAATAATTCATCAAGAAGAATTTATGTTGGGAAAAAATTACAGTGTTAAAGAAAGCTTACATGTAGTACCACTACATAGTGACATAATCTTAGGATCACCTTGGATCTATTCTATGGGATGCTTTAAGTTTGATCTATCTAATCTGAAATTTTATTTTATGCATGAAGGTCAAGAGATAACCTTAGAAGGGATTTTGGATGGGTCACCACAATTAGTTTCTTGTAAAAATATTAAAAGAATATTTAGGCATGGGAGAGGAGAATGGGCTGCCCAATTCTTAGTCTTGGACAAATCCACCTCAAAGGATCCACCTATACATATTGATATCCAACCCATCATCAACAAACATAAGAAAGTATTTGATGAAATTCCACCTAGTCTACCCCCAAAAAGAGGCTTTGAACACATCATAGAATTAGAAGAGGGGGAAAACTAACAATCACTACTCTGTACAGACACCCCCAAAAATATAAGGATGAAATAGAAAAGACAATTAAAGAGCTCCTAGAGATGGGACACATACAACCTAGCTCTAGCCCATTTGTCTCCTTAGTAGTACTCCTCAAAGGAATGGTCAAAATTAAATTTAAGTAATTTAAGTAATTTAATAAGTTCTTTTATTTATTAAAATAAATTTATAATTTCCCTTGTATATTTTTTCCTAAATTCTAAATGAATTTATAACAACTATTATTTTTACTATTTGAATAATTATATTTTATATTATAGTTTAATAATTTCTAATTTTAAATCATGTAATAGATTGTAAACATGATAACTTTGATTATATCTTCAAATTAAATTCTAAATAAAATATTTTTATAAATAAAATAAATATATGAAATGCAAAAGCACTTCTATACAACAATATATAACTAGCAGTTCCAAGCTTTTGTGCTTGCAACAATCAGTCGATAGGTTTTTACTAACATTTTTAAAAACTATAATTTAATGTGAATAAATTAAATTTTAATTAAATTTTAATTTGAGTAAAAAATATTTAATTCTTTCAATAAACTAAATAATAACTATTTATTTATTTAATTTATCATATACTAATAAATTATCATCTAAAAAAATAACAAGTATAAATTGAATAATACAAAATAAAATAAAATAATTATAAAAACTAAAAAATAAACTAATTTTAAGTCTTTCAGCTTAAATATATAAATAAAATAATATTTTCAAAAAATATCCATTAAAAAATTATTATGAAAAATTAATTTGAGAAAAATAAAAATATATTAAAAAATATCAACTCCTTCCACAAATATCCTATTAGCTAAACTAATTTGAAAAATAAATAAAATTAATTTAAAAACTAAAACTTCAATCAATTTTAAAAATCAAAAGTTAAATAAAAGGAAGAAAAATGTGAGTTAAAAGTGGATAAAACAACTAATTAAGTTTCTAAATAAATAAAGAGAAAAGAAAGAGTTAAAATTAGAGATAAATTATAAATTATAAATAAAATAAAATCTCATCTCAATAAATTAAATTATAAATCATTTCTAATTAAAATAAAATAATATTTATTTTTAAAAATTAAACAACCAATAATAACTAATTAAGTTAAATTGCTTTCTATGTTGTTGGTAGGGTTATGTAGTTTAGTGCTCTACTGATATAGGCTTAGCATCCTTCCCTTGTTTTAGGTTTTTTGTGATGTAAGTTTCATAGCATTTGCCCTATTTTGTTAGGTGGGCTCTGCTTTCTTCTTACCCTTCGATATAGTTTTCTTTTGGTCAGTTTCTATGGTGCCCTATCAGGGTTGAGCCAACTTTTAGTATTATAAATATAATGAAGTCTATTATCAAACCTCTCTATATTATGTGGATCTAAGACATTCTCATAGTTTAAATTTGTCTAGCTTTGTTTAGTATTTTGCACTCCTGATTTATTACAGGGTGTTTGGGATTATAGTTACTTCATGAATTACATATTCAACTATGTTTTATCTTATAGATACATCACGAATTATGTATTCAACTTTTTTTATATTTAATTAACATGCCAGAGGCAATAATATAGCTTTATATGGATATGGGTTCCTTAATTTATTAATATTGGTTTTAATCTACTCATTTCCACCTTAAGATTTTCTTATTTATTATGTATGATTTGTAGCCTATTTCTGTAATGCATTATGGCAGTTTTGTTGTTTCCCTCCTTCTAGAAACTAAGAGGTGGTGTTGGATTATCTTCTACTCATTGTGTTTTTCTATACTTGTTATGGTGTCAGGATATACTATGTTTTCTTGGCCTATCCTTTGGTTTTGGTCTTTTTTGGCATATTCATGTTAGTTGACTCTAATAACTAATATCCAAGTGGAAGCTAGTTGTGGTTTATCATGCAAATTTAATTAATATTATTATTCAGAGAAGATATTCGATACTAGGAGATTGGAATCTAAGATTCTCTTTGAACACTCAATTCAAAACTCAAGTATAAGATCTATTGTATCCAAGAATTTAATAAGTAATGTAAAAATATGGAAGAAAATGTTTATAAACATCAATACTGGGGTATGCCTATAATTCCCCACCAAGGGATCCAAAAGAACTAACTTGAAGTTTTACAAAGTTTGCTAAACATTTTTTTTAGAGAATAACATGTACAACAATCATAAAGTAGCAGAAGTAATAACATACAATCATACATAGCAAACATAACATATTACATTCCTTAAGGATCCCAATACATTGAATCACATTTAAATTTAAATTATAGTAAGTCAATAAATAACACATCCATATATAAGAATGACTACAAGTTCTATCCATTTAAATAATATACATTAGTTCTGAATACCACTTGGCAATAAAATTTGGAATGCAAAATCATCTACTGTAGATGTCACAGGGTATGAAAGGCTAAAAGAATATACATTTATAGAAATAGATTACATCATCCCTTTCATATCCATGAAACAAAGTACAATACAATAGGTAAAATCATCCACCATATAAATATATCCATCCATCATAATACACAAGGATATAACGAAAGGAAATGTAGACAAGGAACTCTAGCCATGGCATCAACAGATGGATCTCAATGGTAAAAGTAAAAAGCACTGCCACCCGACCTCTTGGTAACCCAAAAAGGTCCACCCCACCATGCTGAGGAGATAGTCTCAAGTCCCAAATAGGATATCAATCCCAAAAATCAAAAGTAATATCTAAGTCAAGAAATACCCTAAAAGTAATCTAACTCAAACGTTCAAAGATAAAATGACATCTAGACCTAGAGGTAAACAAAGACACATAGGGAATCTACCATGCAAGAAAACAAGTTTCATCGCATGAATCAATGCTAGAGCTACCCTGGTAGTCTAACTTGACCCCGACCCCCTAGTGACTCTATGTGGAACTAGTTTCCTTTCATAATGACAAGGCATACTAACAATGCATGGTCGCAACCAAGCATCCTCTCTACTCCCATCCTAGTATGTACTAACACTTGAGGCATGGGCAAGGAAAGGCAAAGACTCTTATTAGGTTCATTTTACTCTCATTTAGTGTAGTTTTTTCACTTATTAAATAACCTACAATGGCTTACCCTCACAACCACTTTGGGCCCTGACCTCCATTGCAAACCACTTCCTGATATTACATATAGATAACCTACCCTAAGTTCATAAAAGTACAAATCAAAGAATCATAGTTTTTCACCTCAGTCCTATGCAAGTGAGTGGAAAGCATCAAAAGATAGTTCACAAATACATCTCATTTCTTCACAATAAACTAGAAAGCAACAAAAAAATAATTGATCGATGACTCAAGGTTAAGTCAAATAGGTCATAACATTCATCTCGTTATCACACAAGAATACTGAAAGCAATAATGAACAATATAACCAAACTCATCATAGAGCATACCAGACACATTGCCATGGTTGAGTTTAAAATATCAAGATCAAATCATCATAATATCACAAACACAGAACTCCTAAGCCTCTAGTAGACATCCTAAGATTGGTCAACACTCTAGTCAGCCCAAACCCAAAACATAAGACAACATACAGTTAACAATGTAGTTTCATAGTTTGGTTAATTTTGAAAACACACAGTTGATGTGAAGATAAGGTTAAGTTTTCATTCAATGTAAGCTTGCGAATATATGAGATTTACATTTTAACCCTTACTATTTAACCCCTTTCCCATATTTGAACATAAAGCATGATTTCCCTTATCTAATTAAAATTAGATATTCTAAAATAATTTAAAGATAATAATTTAATTTAATTATTAATTATTTAATAAAATAATTACAATTTTATTAAAAATAAAATCGTTAATAATAATAAAATAAATAAATTTAAAACTTTATTAAATAATATATATTATTAATTAAACTTAATTAAACTAAATTTAATTAAATTCATTAATAATTATTAAAAACCAAAACTATATTTAATAATATATATTAATCATTAATTAATTAAATTATTAACAACTAATAATTATTTAATATAAATTATATTTAATAAAACAATTTAAAAGAAAATGCATTTTAAAAGGTGTTTAAGGCTCGCACAGCCAGCCATTAATGGTTGGCTACTACCACAATCATCCTGTAGCCACAGCAGCAGTACAAGGTACTATTGCTACTGCCGCAATACCACTGCGAGTAGTCACAGTAGGATTCGCCGTAGAGGGGGAAGGTGGGCATGGAACCCACATCCCACCCAAATTTGAATTTTATTATTATATATTTTTATAAAATTTTAATAAGATTTTTATTAAAAATAAATCCACTGCCAAGCACATTTTTAATATATATATTTTTTGTTAGAGAAGTTCTATCAATACTCTAATAGGGAAAATATGACCAACTAGCCACATTTATATTCTAAAATTTCCATTTCTTACAAAGCCCTTCTCGATTTAATTAAAAACATGTAAATCTACAGAATGAGGGTTTTACTGATATCTTCAATCATCGTTGTAGGACTAGAAAAATGGGTTAGAAGCATAACACACTATGAGAAAATCACAAACTCAATCAACATGTATTAGCACCCACTAGTCTACCATAAAAGCCAAACTAAACAAAAGAAAGCAAACATAATCAAAAACTCCCTTTTCCATTTGTAGCTCCCGTGTCCTTCTTTCTTCTCCAAATGATTGTAGCTCCAAAGTTGCCTATAGTGCACACAAAATTGAAGCAAAAGCCTATGATAGTGATAATGCCATGAGAATACTTGAAGTGTGATTTTATGTGAGAGAGAGAATGCAACATGCAAAGAAGAAGAGACTCAAAGATTCAACAATTTGGATTTTCAAAACTTAAGCATCCGATGTAAGGTGAGAGCATTGGATTTGTCACCCACAGACATGCGATGTGGCAAGAGATTCCTATGACGCATATGACAGAATATGCCAAATGTAAGATTCTATGACACATGAGAGTCAAATTTGGTTAAATGTGGAAGAGAATCTATGACGCGTCATAAGATTCCTCAACCCACTTAAAGCCAAGAATCTATGACAAATAAGCCAAATAGGGACATGCGTAAGAGGTAATAATAATTCCTATGATGCATATGACAGAATATGCCAAAAGTAAGATTCTATGACACATGAGAGTCAAATTTGGAAGAGAATCTATGACGCGTCATAAGATTCCTCAACCCACTTAAAGCCAAGAATCTATGACAAATAAGCCAAATAGGGACATGCGTAAGAGATAAGAATATTTGATTATGACAAATCTCAGCCAAGTGTCAAAGGAGAATCCACGAGGTGTCACATCCAAGTGTCATGATGATGAAATATTTTATGGAATATTTGAATTAAAAATCCTTTTTATTCCACAAAATAAGAATTAGTAGAAAATAGAATTAATGATGGAAAATAGAACTTTGGAAATTGTAAATTTCCATGGTTTGCAGATAATGAATCAATTAATTAATAAAATTAATTAATTGAGGATGATAATTGGGAAGAATAATTAGAAAGAATAGGATTAAAGTATGGGTTATTTAATCCTATAGAGAAAATTAGTAGATGATTGGCCAAATTGATTAAATGAATGCGACCGTATCCTTTGATGAAAATGTGACGATGATGGATATTGAATAAGATGATGAAAAGGTAGACCAAAGCCATGATCAAATTTATTGATTGAAGTTGATAACATGCCAAGGACACATGACATGAATTGGTTGATATGTAACATTTAACCGACATTGTAAATGCTACAGGATTGAAATTGATTGATAAGGTTTGATTATAATAACATCGACGGACACTGTCAATATTATTAAAATGGTTAATGATGCCATGATCTGACATTGAAAGCCTCAACAATATCAAAGATTGAATGACATGAATGATAGTTTGACCTAGCACTGAGAGCCATGACAGTACTAATGTCAGATTGATAAGTTGATAGGTTTCCAAGACACTAAAAGTCACAACAATGCCTAGGAGCAGATAAATGATGATTGATTTTGGATGTTTGATATGTTTTGGGTTGATTAGGACTGATTTCGAGTGATTCTAGGTTGATTTGGGGTGATTTTGAGTTAATTTGATATGATTCCGAGTTGATTTGATATGATTTTGAGTTGATATGAAATTGATACGAAAGGGGATACAAATGACAAAATATGGTCAATCTGGCCAAACAGATCGAAGTTAGTAGAATGAGAAAATGGGACAAATTAGTATGAAGAAGTGATGAGGTCGTAGATGTGAACCATTTTTGAGCATCTATAGTCGCATATACAGAAGCAATCAATATGAATACTAGTAATTTCAAAATGAAATATTGAACGATTCGTCATAATGAAATTTGGAAAAATAACTCAACAAGCACAATGAAGACAGGAAATTTGAAGAAACATAATTCACTGGGTGAGTAAAACACAAGGCTCTACCTAGTTCTAATGCTAATTCGCAATTACTCAAAGATTGTGAGAGAAATTTCTTCTCTCAAAACCTTGTCTCTGAAAAACCCCTTCTCCAAAATTCCTAGTCCCTGCAAAAAGAACTCTCCATCTCTGATATGGAGTTCTTCCCTAAAATTGGGGCACTAATTGTTGAGGGAACTCATTGATCACAATCTTTTAACTCTTTATTAACTTTTTCAAATATTCATGCATACTTTATGCAATTTAAAATATCTTTAATAAATTAACTCCTCTTTCACTTTTTATTTGATTTTCAAAGTGTTATTTGATAAAATATTTACTAACTTAAGTAATAATAATATTTATCATTTATTTAAAAATGATCTCCTAAATATATTATTATTAAATTAAATAAATATTATTATGCTCTCAAACTAGACTATAATTTTCTCTTTAAATTTAATTCTTTTTATTTAATTAATTTCTCAATTAATTAAATATTGAAATTATCATGATAATTTTTTGTTAAATTAACTCATTAATTAATCTTTTAATTTGGCTTAATTAATAGAAAAATCACCAAAGACCTACAATACGAAATATGAAAACCCATCATAAAATACCACATACAAGATCAAACTCAAGGGTTGTAATCATGAATTTATGTCATATGACGAATTTAGAAGGGTAATCATTTCAGATACTTGTCCTAATTTTCTAGGACAATTGGTTTAAAGGTTAGGATTTGGACTCAATAATTTATCTCCCCTATCTTACCATTGAGATATTGTGATAGGGTATGCTCATTCTGGAAATTCAAGGAAGTCAATATCTAGTACCTGCAATCTGCATAAATTCCATGCATGTACAAACACATATATTCTAAATAGAACAGACAATGGCAGGAAGTGGTGCATCGTGTAGATCCCGACTAGCAGCTGACTACAACTCCCTTCCTTAAGCACATCAAAAATGTCATACATAAAGATAAAATACACACACACACCATACACATGTAGTATGGGGTAAGTATCCATAAGAAAACATGTATAATAATCCATCTAACTAACATCATCAAATAATTGAAATCACTGTAATAATCATCATCAAGGTATAATCATGCATACATGAAGTAACTAGTAGCAAGTAGTCTCATCATATAATCAACCAAGTATGAAACAATATTTGATAATCTAAAAGATAATGCTACTAATCTTCAATCATAAACTAGCCTAAAAGAGTTTAGCAATAATAATTAGGGGCAAGTACTAGATTCACCCCTCCTAGACTTAGGCTTACTCCTAGAAGCCTATAAAAAGTAGGAATATAAATCTTGTAAACCAGATACGTCCTCCCATGTAGTTGATGATTCATTAGTAGGGCCCCATTAGACCCTTACTTTCTTTGTAATGCCCCGCCAAGGGATCCAAAAGAATTAACCTAAAGTTTTACTAAGTTTACCAAACATTAAAAAAAAGAAAAAAAGAAAAGAAAGATAAATCATACACATGTAACACATAGTAGTGGAAGGAATAACATACAATCAACTATAAGCATACATAACAGGTTACATTCCTTAAGGATCCCAAGATGTTGAGTCACATTTAAATTTAATTATTATTAAGTCCAGCAACTACCACATCCACATGAAATAATAATTAAAAAGTCCAATGTACATATACATAATATACATTTTTTTTTAATACATTTTGGCAAATGAAATCCAAAATGCTCAATCATCCACTGTACATGTCATAGGGTATGAAAGGCTAAAAGAATACACATGTGTCGAAATAAAGATACATCATCCTCCTCGAATCCACGATACAAAGCACAATGAAATAAATGAAAGCATCCACCATAAAAGATATAAACATCCATCATAAGATATAACCACCCATCAAATGATACAAGATGGAATGAAAGGATATGCAAACAAGGAAGCTCCAGCCACCGTGACTATGAACGAATCTCAACGGTAAGAGTGAAAAGCACTACCACCCAACCGTGTGGAACCTAAATGGCCCACTCACACCATGCTGAGGAGATAGTCTCAAGTCCCAAACAAGATATCAAACCAAATGTCAAGATACTCTCTAAGTCTAGGAAATCCTAAAAGTATTCTAACTCAAAGGTTCTAAGATAGATTGACATCTAATTCCTAGAGGCACACAAGACACGTAAGAAACCTACTATGTAATCGGGAAAGTGTCATCGTGCGAATCATGTTGGAGTTACCCTAGCAATCTCTTAGGACCCTAGGGTCCCTAGTGATCATTATGTGGCCACTAGTATCCTCTTGTACTGACAAGGCATGCTACAAAATATAAGGTTGCAACCAAGTGCTCTCTCTACTCCCATCCTAGTCTATACTAGCACTTGGGGCATGGGCACAAACATACAAGACTCTTATTAGGTTCATTTTACTCTCATTTAGTGTAATGTTTTCACTTATTAAACAACTTACAATGAGTTACACTGGCAGCCACTTAGGGCCCCGACCACCATTGCAAGCCACTTCTTGACACTACATATAGATTACCTACCCTAGGCTTATAAAAGTATAAATCAAGAATCATATAAATATCACCTTAGCCTATACAAGTGACTGGAAAGCATCAAAAGATAATCATAATAATCAGATCAATTCTCTGTGAGCAACTAGAAAGCATCAAAGATAAATCATAATATCCATCAGTTCTCAACGAGCAACTGGGAAGTATCTCAATAATACTGATCAACGACTCAAATGGTTAATTCAAACATGTCACAACATGACACCATCAAGAACATAGCAAACACTTTAGTCCTATCAAAGTGACTAGAAAGCATCCCAAATATAAATGATTGAGGACTCAAAAATGGTTAAGTCAGATATCTCATAGCATAAATCTTGCCATCCCATAAGGCATTGAAAATGATAATCAACAATATAAACATACTCAACATAGAGCATACCATAGCATACCATGGTTAAGTAAAAGTAATCCAGATCGAGTCAGCATGATACCACACTCACAAAACTCTGAAGCCTCTAGTAGACGTCTTAGAACTGGTCAATGATCTAGTCAACCCCAAACCCCAAACATAGATAACATATAGAAACAAGATGCAAGTACATGTTTTAGTTCATTTTGAATCACATGGTTGGGTTAAATACAAGGTTTCCATTTTGGTTCTAGTGTATGTTGCAAGTTAAAGATGAATTTGTTTAAATAAAACAAAGATTTACCCCCCATATATTTTGAAATCAATTTTCTAAAATTTACTAAGGGTATATTATATGTTCGTTTAAACTTTCTAAGATAAATTCATATTGCATCCAATAAAATAATTGTGATTCTACTAAAGTCAGAATTTGAATAATCTTTAGTAAATTTTTAAAAAAATTCCTATTTAACTAATACTCATAATAAATTAAATTAAAATTTTATTTTAAATGACTAACATCTATTTATATAACATTTAATTGATTATAATATATTTATTTTAAATGAATTAACAACTATTTACATATCACTAATTAATTATAAAATATTTAATAAATTTCATTTAACAAAAATAATATTAAATGATTCATATTAATTAATATTTAAAAACTTTTAATAAATTAATTTTAATAACATTAAAAAAACTTTTTAAAAAATAAATATTAAAAAGCATTTTTTGTTAAGCTCGCCAGCTTATGCATAGGCCACCGCCTTTAAAGCCTATGGTAGCTCTGTCGTAGCAGACTGTTGTCGTAGCAGCAATTATTGTTGCGACAGTAGCTAAGGCCACCGAATGTGGAGGTAAGGGGGTAGGGGGTGGGTAAAACCCGCCCCTCCAAAATATATATATATATTGAAATTAAAAATAAAAATAAAAATATTTTGCTATAAAATAAAACAATGAAACCCCTTCTCCCAATAATTTTTTTTGAATATATATTTTTTTAATAAAAATTCCAACACTACTTTGATAGGGAAAATAAGGCCAACCGGTTGAATTTTCTAATTCAAAATTTTAATTTCAATATAACACCTTTCCATGTTTAGTTTCAAATTTTAAATCCATCAAAAGAAAGAGTATATTGATCAATTAAAGACACCCCATGAGCAGAAGAATTAACAACAGTATCAGAAACTCTTAATAAGACACATTCGTCAAAAAATTATTTAGACAACCATTTAACAGACATTATGAAGATAGGAAAGAAAGGAGTGTATTGAAATATGTGAAAATCACAAGCATCTACCTGGACACTGATGATAATCGCTATGCCCCAAAAACCATAGAGAAAAGTCCTCTCAAAACCTTCTCCTTCTCTGAAAATACTTTTCCTTCTTCAAAATTTGCAGTCCCTCAAAAATGAACTCCCAAGTTGTGATATCAAGTTCCCTCCCAAAAATCAGGACATTAATTGTGCATTCACCCAAGAGAACTCTCTACTCACCCAACTTCAAATTAAATTAACTTTTATTTTTCTTTCTTTTATCTTTTCCATGTGCGTCAAATGAATTATTAAATTAATTTATTTAATTTTCACTTGACTTTGTTTTCAATTAATTTATTAAATTTTAAATCTCATGCACACTTTATCAAAATATCTTAATTAAGTTCACATGTTTTATCTTTTTAATTAATTTCTTATATTTTAATCTCATGCATGCATCATGCGGACTTAAAACTTTTTAATAAATTAATATCTTTTCACTTTTAAATTTATTTTTGAAACTTAATTGATAAAATATTATTAACTTAAATAATAATAATATTTAGCATTTAATTAAAAATGAACTCTAAATATATTATTATTAAATTAAATAAATATTTTCACGTTCTAAATTCATTCTTATAACTTTTATCTTCAAATTTAATTCTTTTTATTTAATTAATTTCTCAATTAATTAAATATAATTAAATATTAAAATATCATAATAATTTTCCATTAAAGTAAATCATTAATTTAATCTTTTAATTAGACTTAATTAATAGAAAATTTACCAAAGACTCATAAAACAACATATGAAAACCCATCAAAGAAAAACAAATGCAAAATCAAACTAAATGGTTATAATTATGAATTAACATCATTTGACGCATTGAGAGGGTACTCAACTTGGATATTTGTCCTAATTATCTAGGACAAATGGCTTAAAGATATGGGATTTGGGCTTAAGAATTTATCTCCCCTCTCTTACTATTGAGATAATGCGATAGGGTATGCTCATCTTGGCAATTCAGGGAAGTCAATGACCGGTACCTACAACCTACATAAAAACCATGCATGTACAAATACAATATTCTAAGCTAAACAAGCAATGGCAGGAAGTGGTGCATCATGTAGATCCTAACTAGCAGCTGACTACAACTCCCTTAACCATATTAGAAATGCCATACATAAAAAAACATACACACACACCATACACATGCAGTATGGGGTAAGTATCCATAAGAAAACACATATAATCCATCTAACTAGTCATCATCAATAACTAAAATCACTCAATAATCATCATGCATATAGAGTACCAAGTAATCTCATCATATAATAAACTAAATCTTAAAAAATATCTGATAAACTCAAAACAATACTACTAATCATCAAACATCAAATTGACCTAAAAGAGTTTGGTAATGGTAGCAAAAATGTAACTTTGGGGCAAGCACTACATGCTCTATGGTTCGACTCCTAAGGGTCAACTCTGCTACTCCAAAATGTGAATTGGCTCCAAAGCCAGCTACCCATCCTCTACTTGTAATGAATTCCAATCAAGAACATATATCATGTCAGGAAAATACTATCTAAGTATAGAAACATGGGAAACATCATGAACATGAGCTAGGTTGGGTGACAATGCAACACGGTAGAAAATTGGACCTATCCTCTCAAGAATCTCAAATAGTCCCACAAAGTGAGGTGCTAGCTTCAAACCCTTTCCATAATGGATTGGACTCTTCAGTGGATGCACTCTTAGGAAAACATTTTCTCCCACTATAAACTGCTTATTCATCTTATGAGCATCGACATACTTCTTCTGTCTATCCTGTGTTGTAGACACGTGCTCATGGATGCACATTAAATGTTGCTCCATATCTCAAAGCATCTTAGGACCCAACAGGATGTGATCCTATCCCAACTCAATGGTGTATGGCAAGGATGACCATAGAAAGCCTGCAAAGTTGCCATCCCAATAGAACTATGATATTCGTTCTTATAAGAAAACTCCACTAGGTAAAGATAATCCCCCCAAAGAGTCTTTCTATCCATCACATACATCCTCAATATATCCTCCAAAACCTGATTCACTTTCTAAGTCTACCCATCTATCTCTAGTAGATAAGTTGAGTTAAAGTTCAATTGCACTCCAAGATCATGCTATAGTGATGTCTAAAATGCAGAAGTTAATACAGGATCCCTATCCAAAATGATCTTCCAGGGAATACCATTTAATCTCACAATATCATGCATGAAGACATTAGCTACAAAAGCTACAATGTAGGATTACCTCATCAGTGAAAAATGTGCCACCTTAGTCAACCGATCAACGGTGACCATGATAGCATCATTTTGATGAGCAATCATAGGTAATCCCATAATGAAATCCATAGAGATGATATCCCACTTCCATGAAGGAATGAGATCTAGCTATAGAAGCCATGCTTGATGATGGTGCTCTACTTTGACTCTCTGACACTCAAGACACCTAGCCATAAAATCAGTGATATCATGTTTCATCCCTATCCAATAGTATAAATGTCACAAGTTTGCATGCATCTTCTTGACACCTGGATGTGTCGAGTAAGGTGTACGATGAGCCTCTATTAAGATCAATGTACGAATCTCCTCTAGTAGCAGTACATAGATCCTTCTTGAATGTTTCAAAAGGCCATCTAACTCCAAAACATAATCTAAAAACCTACCCTCCAATTGTCCCCCTAAATCTATCTCTCTGCTCACCTCTTGATACCAAATATTTGTAGGAAGTGCTTGAAGTATACGGCCCCTCAAATCCACACTAAGAGTCATAGATAGTGTCACATGTCTCTTGTGACTTAAAGCATCAGCTACCATGTTCTCCTTTCCCTAAATATACTTCACCTCAAAGTCATACTCACAAAGAAACTCCATCTGATGCCTTTGCCTAGCATTCAGATTAGGCTATGTGACTATGTACTAAAAACTATGATGATCACTATGAAGTTCAAATTTGTGTCCCAGTAAGAAGCGCCTCCATCTTACTAGGGCATGAACTAGTGTAGCTAACTCAAAATCATGTGTAGGATAATTCAGCTCATGATCCTTGAGTTTGCACAATTCATATGCAATCACCCATCTATCCTACATCAATATTGTTCCAATCCCCTCTAGGGAAGCATTTGTACACACTATGGAGTCACCTACTGGATCAGGTACTGATAAGATAGGTGCACTAGTCAAAAGCTCCTTAAGCTTTTGAAATGCTTCCTCACATTTCTTCATCCATAAAAACTTATTTCCTTTCCTCTAAAGGGAAGTGATAGGATGTGATATTCTAGAGAAGTTTTGGACAAACCTGCAATAATAACCAACTAGACCCATGAAGCTATGAATTTTGACACGGTAGTGGGTGTGGACCAATCTACCATTGCCTGAATCTTCATAAGGTCTACAGAGATACCTTCACCTGATATGATATGCCCTAAATACTATGTCTCTAATTGAAATAAGTCACACTTTGTTGAGTTGGCATAAAGTTGATTATCTCTCAAGCACTACAAAACCAAACACATATGTACCTCATGCTCCTTCTAAGATTTAGAATATATTAGTATATCATCTAGAAACATGAGTATAAATCTATCAAGATAGGAAAAAATCACTCTATTCATTAGACACATGAAAATTGATGGAGTGTTCGTCAGCCCAAAGGGGACTACTATGAATGCATAGTGCCCATACAAAGTTTAGAAGGCAGTCTTATGAATATTAGCATCCCAAATGTGAAGCTAATGGTATCCTGACTTAAGATCAATTTTGGAGAATATTGTAGCTCCCTTAATCTGATCAAATAAATCATCATTCCTTGGTTATTTTTACCTTATTCAATTTTCTATAATCAATACATAGGCTTAATGAACCATCCTTCTTCTTCACAAAGAGCACTAGAGCTCCCCATGGTGATACACTCGATCAAATACTACCCTTGGCCAGAAGGTCCTCAAGGTGTAGACACAACTCACTCAATTCTTGAGTGGTCATACAATAAGGAGCTCTAGAAATAGGCTCCAGTCTTAGAATGAGATCAATACTAAAATCAATATATCCCTTTGGAGGCATGCCCAAAATCTCACTAGGAAAGACATCTACATATTCCTATAGAATAGGGTGGTCTATAGTCTTTCCTATAGGGTCTTCTTCTTCCATATCACTTACCATAATAGAAAATACCTGACATCCCTTACAAAAGCTCCACTTTAATTGCATAGAAAATATCATCCATAGAGATATAGGTCTTTTTATCTCCATAATATCTACATCCTTCCCTTGATCATCCTAACATACAATGGTATTTTTTCTATAGTATATACTAGCTCTATGAGAGCCAAGCCAATCCATACCTAAGACCACATCATAAGAGCCAAGAGGAATTACCCAAAGGTCAACTGATGCCACAAATCCTCCTAAGCTTAGTTCACACGTCTGTACTATAGAATCTGTGGAAACCCTAGTGCCTAAGGCTAGTTCCACTTGCCAACCCAAATCTTTCTTAACCATTCCAGCTTATACTTAGCAACTAATGGTGGTAAAATAAAAGAGGTTGTGGCATCTGAATCAAAAAATACAGAGAGATGTGTACCTTGGATAGCTCCTGTAGTCTCAACCATGGTCCCCTGATGGTTTTCCTAACAGTTGTCCACTATTGCAAATACCCTATGAGCTCTACCTACATCTCTGACTATGGGCTTAGATGCTACTAGCCTAGAACATGAATACTAAGATGCACACTGTGGGCAATAGGTTGAAATGTGTCCAAACTACCCACAAGAATAACATCCTGTGCCTCTGCCAAATTCCCTCCCTATTGGAGTTACACTCAACTATTGGTGGCTATCCCTACTAGCAAAAGACTGGTTGCTTTGTGCAGGCTAAGTGTTTTGATTTCACCTATTGCATTGTGCATTGCAATAGTTCTTAGAGTTAGAACCATCACCACCACTCTATGCCTGAGGATATGATCCCTTTTGGTGCTATTGTTGCTAAGGTTGTTGTTAATTCTAATTCCCCTTAGGAAAAGGAGGTTCCTATTCCCACCTGAGTTGTCATTACCCTTAGATCTTGATACTATAGGTGCTCCCACAAAACCCCCATGTCCTAGATTAATATTGCTCTACAAGTATAGCTCAATGTACCACATCATTGAGGGTTTTAGATTCAAATACCTTAACACTCCCAACTAAATGGTTGTTCAAGCCTCTAATGAAATACTATGCCAATTGAGCTTGGTTATCACTAATTCTTGCATAGGGCATGAGCTCATAGAATTTGTGCTCATACTCTACTATGGTCATTGTGAACTATCTCAAGTTGTGGAATTCATCTACTCTCTACTAGTTCCATTCCTCTAGTAGGAGTCGCTCATGGAAATTTTCCAAGAATAAATCCCATGCGACATTTTTCATATTTATACCCAATTTCTTCTCTTCAATAGCCCACCAAGTGGCTCCAAAGAGTTCCAGGTTGGTAATAGCAAACCCTGCTTTGACATTAGTGTCAAAGTCCTGAATAGAAAAAATTTTGTCAAGAGCAATAAGACACTACTCAGCTACATAACCTAAACCCATCCCATTAAAGGGTTTGACCTTGGACCTATGAAGGTCCTTCATCTGAGCAGCTACAATTGATCTCTGTTGATCCCTCCTAGGGCTCCTAGAACTAGGTATATGCTCATTCCCTACCTGATGAGATCCATCCTGACCATGAAGAGGAGATAGCTGATCCATAATGGTCTTCATCATTTACCTCAATTCAACCTCCTCTATGTTGGCATGCTACTCTCTATGGTTCTCTTCTTGATGTTCACTGACATGCTCTCCCCTAACCTCTTCCTGATTAGGGCTTTTGTGGATAAAGTCATGTACACTAATGTTTTTGCCTCATTTGTAGCCTCTACCATGGACAAGGCTATAGCCTCTAATAGAAGATCTTGTCCTAGATACCATCCTACAATAATATTCAAGGTACAAGATGCTATAGTAACCATAAAACATACTACTATAAAGCATACATAAAAGACACATGTTTTGAAAATAGTATAAGTTCAATTTTTAGTTTTGCCTATTTTAGGTTTAAGTATATTTTAGTTTTGAAGTTTAAGTGTTCAAGTTTGAAAATATACAACTAATAGTTTAAGCTCTGTTCAGTTCAACTAGTTCAAGTTTTAGTTTGAAATAGATATACATAACAATTTAAATTTCATTTTTGTTCAACTAGTGGCATTCAAATATGCCTAAAGCTCTGAATGTAGAATTCAAGCTCTAATACCAGATGTAACGCCCTGCTAAGGGATTTAAAAGAACTAACCTAAAGTTTTACTAAGTTTGCCAAACATTTTTTTTAAAGAATAACATGTACAACAATCATAAAGTAGTGGAACCAATAACATACATTCATACATAGAAAACATAACAGATTACATTCCTTGAGGATCCCAAGATGTTGAATCACATTTAAATTTAAATAATACTAAGTCAAATAAATAACACATCCATATAAAAGAATGACTACAAGTTCCATCCATTTAAATAATATACATTTGTTCTAAATGCCACTTGGAAATAAGATTCAGAATGCACAATCATCCACTGTTCATGTTACAAGGTGTGAAAGGCTAAAAGAATATATACATTTATAAAAATAGATTACATCATTCCTTTCGAATCCATGAAACAAAGTACAATACAATAAGTAAAATCATCCACCATATAGATATAACCATCCATCATAATACATAAGGATAGAACAAAAGGAAATGCAGACAAGGAACTCCAGCCACGACATCAATGGATGGATCTCAATGGTAAAAGTAAAAAGTAATACCACCTAATATCCTAGTAACCCAAAAAGGTCCACTCAGGACCATGATGTTGAGGAGATAGTCTCAAGTCCCAAACAGGATATCAATCCCAAAAATCAAAAGTAATATCTAGGTCAAGGAAAACCTTAAAAGTAATCTAACTCAAAGGTTCCAAGATAAAATGACATCTAGACCTAGAGGGAAAAAAAGACATGTAGGGAATCTACCATGCAAGTGGGCAAGTGTCATCCCATGAATCAACAATAGAGTTACCCTGGTAGTCAAACATGACCCCGACCCCCTAATGACTCTATGCAGCACTAGTATCATTTCGTATTGACAAGTCATACTAATGATGCATGGTCGCAACCAAGTGTCCTCACTACTCCCATCCTAGTCTATACTAGCACTCGAGGCATGGGCAAGGAAAGACAAAGACTCTTATTAGGTTCTTTTTACTCTCATTTAGTGTAGTGTTTTCACTTATTAAAATAACCTATAATGGGTTACCTTGGTAGCCACTTTGGGCCCCGACCTCCATTACAAGCCACTTCCTGACATTACATATAGATAACCTACCCTAAGCTAATAAAAGCACAAATCAAAGAATCATAGTTTTTCACCTCAATCCTATACAAGTGACTAGAAAGCATCAAAAGATAGTTCACAAATACACCTCAAATCTTCACAAGCAACTGGAAAGCATCCCAAAAATAACTTATCGATGACTCAAAGTTAAGTCAAATAGGTCATAAAATTCATCTCATTATCACACAAGAACACTGAAAGCAATAATGAACAATATAACCAAACTCATCATAGAGCATACCAAACACATTACCATGGTTGCGTTTAAAAGATCAAAGATCAAATAATCATAATATCACAAACATAGAACTCCCAAGCCTCTAGTAGACGTCCTAAGACTAGTCAACACTCTAGTCAATCCAAACTCAAAACATAAGACAACATACAATTAACAATGTAGTTTCATAGTTTGATTTGATTTTGAAAGCACATAGTTTGATGTAACAGTAAGTTCAAGTTTTTGTACAATGTAAGTTTTTGAATATATGAGACTTACATTTTAACACTTACTATTTAACCTCTTTCTTGAATTTGAACATAAAGCATGATTTCCCTTATTTGATTATAATTAGATATTCTAAAATAATATAAAGATAATTATTTTATTAAATTATTAAAATAATAATTATTGATTATTTAATAAAATAACTTAAATTTTATTAAAAATCAAATCGTTAATCATAATAATAAAATAAATAAATTTAAAACTTTATTAAATAATATGTATTATTAATTAAACTTAGTTAAACTAAATTTAATTAAATTAATTAATAATTATTAAAAAAACTATATTGAATAATTTATATTAATAATTTATTTATTTATTAACAAATAATAATTAAATTTAATATAAATTATATTTAATAAAATAATTTAAAAGAAAGCGCATTTAAAAAGGTGCTTAAGGCTCACACAACTAGCCATTAATGGCAAGTTGCTACCACAATCATCCTGCGGTCGCAGCTTGCTGTTGCTGCCATAGTACCACTACAAGCAACCATGACAGGATTCACAGCTGGGTGGGGAGGTGGGGTGTGGAACTTACCTCCCACCCAAATCTAATCTTTTATATTATTATATATATATTTTTTAACTTTAATAAGATTTGTTTTTAAAAAAATTCCCCCCCAAGCACATATTATATATATATATATATATATATATATATATATATATACAGAAGTTCTATCAATACTTTGATAGGGAAAATACAACCAACCAACCAACCAAATTTATATTCTAAAATTTCCATTTCCTTCAAAAGCCTTCCCAATTTAATTAACAACCTTTAAATCTATAGAATGAGGGTTTTACTAATATTTTCAACCCTCACATATACAAAAGCAATTGATATGAATACTAGTAATTTCAAAATGAAATATTGAAAGATTTGTCACAATGAAATTTGGAAAAACAATTCAACAAGCATGATGAAGACAGTAAATTAGAAGAAACATAATTCACTGGTTGTAAAACACGAGGCTCTACTTGGTTTGATGCTAATTCACAATCACCCAAAGATTGTGAGAGAAATCTCTTCTCTCAAAACCTTCTCTTTGAAAAATCCCTTCTCCAAAATTCTCGATCCCTGTGAAAAGAACTCTCCATCTCTGATATGGAGTTCTTCTCTAAAATCGGGGCACTGATTGTGCGATCATACGAGGGACCTCATTGATCACAATCTTTTAACTCTTTATTAACTTTTTCAAATATTCATGCATACTTTATGTAATTTAAAATATCTTTAATAAATTAACTCCTCTTTCACTTTTTATTTAATTTTCGAAGCATTATTTGATAAAATATTTATTAACTTAAGTAATAATAATATTTAGCATTTATTTAAACATGATCTCCTAAATATATTATTATTAAATTAAATAATTTTTTTTTTTTTTTGATCGGTAAGAGGTTGAGGCCAAGGTTTATTATTATTTGTTGTGATTAATTATTTTAATTATTTGTTGTGATTAAGCCATGACCTCCCAATTAAGAGGCTCACAATTCACCATTGTGTTGTAGGCTCTTGCCTAAATAAAATAAAATAAATATTATTATGCTCTCAAACTAGACTATAATTTTCTCTTTAAATTTAATTCTTTTTATTTAATTAATTTCTTAAAATTAATTTAAAAAATTAAATATTAAAATTATCATAATAATTTTCCATTAAATTAACTCATTAATTAATCTTTTAATTTGACTTAATTAACAGAAAAATTATGAAAGACCTACAAGACGAAATATGAAAACCCATCATAAAATACCACATATAAGGTCAAACTCAAGGGTTATAATCAAGAATTTATGTCATACAACGAATTCAGAAGGGTAATCATTTCAGATATTTGTCCTAATTTTCTAGGGCAATTGATTTGAAGGTTAGGATTTGGACTCACAAATTTATCTCCCCTCCCTTACCATTAAGATAATGTGATAGGGTATGTTCATCCTAGCAATTCAGCGAAGTTGATACCCAGTACCTACAATTTGCATAAAATCCACACATGTACAAACACATATATTCTAAACTAAGCATATAATGGTAGGAAGTGATGCATCATGTAGATTCGAGCTACTAGGTGACTACGACTCCCTTCCTTAACCATATTAGAAATGTCATACATAAAGAAAACATACGCACACACATACCATACACATGCATTATGGGGTAAGTATCCATAAGAAAACACGTATAATAATCCATCTAATTAACATCATCAAATAAATGAAATTGTTGTAATAATCATCAGCAAAGTATAATCATGCATACATGAAGTAACTAGTACCAAGTAGTCTCATCATATAATCAACCAACTATAAAACAATATTTGATAATCTGAAAGATAATGCTACTAATCTTCATGCATAAACTGGCCTAGAAGAGTTCAGCAATAATAACTAAATGTAAACTAGGGGCAGACACTACAATGCCCCTTTTACATCTATGCATCATACAGCACATCATATGGGACCTCGATCCTAGACGAGATTGGAGCGCCCATTTGAATGGAGAATTACTGTGATTGCTCACTTATACTTATAAATATAATATACAAGGCTTCAGTCATTTACCAATCAAATTTATTATTAAAATATAAATAAATAAATACCAAAACAAAACAAAAACTAATTAAGTTAATAAATAAATTTTCAAATAAGAGTTAACCGTAGAGATAAGAGCTAATTAAGCTAAATAAAAATGAAAAAAAAAACTAGTTAATAGTGTAGATGATATCTAATTAAATTAAATAAATAGATAAAACAAGAGTTAAAAGTGGAATGAAATGAAAATCAATTGAAAAATTATAAACAATAAGGGCTGACAATTTACTAGTCAAAGACTGATAATTTTATGGCCAAAAAATTAATTTTATGGGAACAAAGTTCCCACTCAGATATAAAATGTTATCATTTTATATATTGAAATCAAATAAATTTATAATAATTTTTATTTTAATTTAAACCAAATTATTTATCCATTTTCTACTTCATATATTATATTTCTATATACTTTTAAAACTTTATATTTTATCTAAAAATTATAAAAAATTTTACAATATTAAAGATAAAACCTGATATATATCAATATAATAGAACGATAAATAATTATTAGTTAACACTATATATTCAATTGTAGAAATTTCAAATCTATAAATATATAGATTTTTAACTTTCTATGTTATTGATTATATTTTTACAAATTTTATCTATAATTTGATAGTTCTTTTATTGATCCATAGATTTATAAATACATCCTTATAAACATTTTTCAATATTCTATAATTTATTAAGTGCATTGATAATATAAATCTATAAAAGTAAAAAGTATTTATTAATATATAGAATCTTATAAGTAACTACATATTATAATTATTAATTATATATACATTTATAAATATTATATTATATGTGATTTACCTTGTTTCAAATATTTAGATGTTCTATCACTCTTACTTTTATGATAATTCATTAATTATTAGTTACTAATATTTACAAGCATCAAAGATTAATTAAACAATTTTCTTCTCAAATTGTTTTATTAAATTATTAATTCTATTTTTTTATGAATAGTCTCTTTCCATCAATAAATTAATATACTAGTTACAAATTCACAAACAAGGGGTCAGGTGATACAAGATCACCATGTGAGAGTTCACACAACCAAAGCCAGAATCAACAACTATTCATAAAAATAAAAATTTAAGCGGCTCCCTTAGGTTGCCAAAGTAGTGACAATCGAGGGAGGTGGTTCATCATGATCATTAAAACCCAAGTCATCCCTGAGATTGGAAGGTGGACTAGGAATAGTCTAGCCATCAACATCATCATCACTAGCTTTTTCTTTGTCTTTCTCCTCTGCCCGTGACAGAGAAATAGCTAGATTTAGGTGGAAAGGCCATTTGGAGCTACTATAACCAAGAGGAGCAACAAGAGCAGAAGCCAAAGGAATTGGGGACCAGCCAGAGTCATGATGAGGTGGAGAAGCTAAGCGGCGCTACCAACCATCATCACTGCCACTAGGAGAGCAGTGACAGGGAGCTTGTGAGCATGGTGTAGCAGAAGGTTCTGCTAATCTTTTTTGATAGTCTTATTCTTAAAATAAATGAAACTCAAAATAAATAATTTAATTTATTCATATGTATCATTTTAACTGATTCAATTTAGAAATTACCATTAAAATATTATAAAATAAATAAAATAATGATAAGTTGTGTCATAACCCAACTTTCCTTGCAGAATAAATTGGCATTTTGATTGCCATGTGGATCAAGGATTCTAATTCTTGCAACCATTTTTGAATTAATGAAATATAAAAGTGTGTGTGTGTGTGTGTTGTGTGTGTGTGTGTGTGTGTGTGTGTGTGTGTGTGTGTGTGTGTGTGTGTGTGTGTGTGTGTGTGTGTGTGTGTGTGTGTGTGTATTGGAAAACTTACCTCATCTCACCTTAACAGTTTTGCTATGAATTGGGAAACATTCTTTAAAAAGGGGAATTGGCAAAAAATAGGGGGAAGGTTAGTTATGAAATTCATAAATTAAAATAGAATAGGGGATGCTCACATGATCATCTTCTTCTACCCAACATTCTAGCTTATCTTTTGTCGCACCTTTATAAGGTTCTTTTGTATAGCTTAGCTTTAGCTTAGCATTTGTGTAGGTCTAACAAGGCTAAGGACCACAGATACTCTTTTGTCTCTTTCTCTAGCATGACTATAGTGGATGTGGGGAATGTTCAACTGCCCACATTCCATAATATTGTCATTTTCTTCGTTCTGTAACGCTTGTCTCGATCCAATTTTTTTCAAATTTGATATTTGATTGAAAATTAATTTGGGTTAGCAATGTTGATTCATCCATCTTGGCTCCACCTAAAATTTCAACAAAGTGTTATTTGGAATTTGTCTCTGTCTCACTTTTCACCCATTAATATTGGATTTTGAAACTTTTTGCATTAACCCATGTTGGGTTTATCAAATAATTCCATCTTTTGGCCATCCAACTTGTCATTCTCTTTGGATTGACCCAATCTATTAAAATTCAAGAATGCTTGTTTCAAAAGGTCAAATCCATGACTTATTTTGACCTTGATGTTAATATGTAAAGAAATGGGGAAAGCTTACAGAAATGGAAAACTCTCTTAGCCAAATGAAATATGGTCTCGCAAAGTTTTGATGAAGGATGCCTCTCAGCCACATCGAACTCAAATAGGTTCCTTACTATCCATCTTAGGTAGTTTTCAGAGTAGATGGATCAATCTCTTTCTTTAGTCTTCTAACAAAGGATTGTCAAAGAGTGTTTCTTGCCAAATCTTGTGTTATTCTTGCATTGTGAAAGAATGAATTAAATTTGAATCCCTTTTAAAATTGAATCATGTATGCTATGTTTTCCATCATTTTGAGGAACTGGCTACTTGATTTTATAGTTATGTATAACTATGATGAAGTTAAACTGTTGACCAAGATACCATTCTTCCTCTCTATTTACATAGAAATTTATTGTGGAATCATTCAAAATGTAAAACATACCGTGCTAATTGCATTCCAATCCCCACTAATCCTAGACTCAGGACAAATAGGATTATGTTAAATAATTTCTTAACTAATGTGAAATCACAATACTTGTTTCCTTCTAGCAACTCGAATGTCTATGAAAAATAAATTATGTTAAGGGTTTGACTGTGATAAATAATTAAGGCTCATGTTGTGCCTCATTAGACTAGTTGTGCTCCATCTTTCTCAATTAGATAGTTGTGTTCCATGCTCTCACACTAAATTCATTGTATAAATTTGAGCTTTCAACTAAATGAAGTCTTTTTCTTTTTTCATTGTTTATGGTCATAAATTGTTAAAGTTGCATGACACCTAACTTGTGTGTGGGGTAAAAGAAAGAGAAAAATTCAACTAAGACATATTGTGAAACCTTATTCTTGAAAATTTGGATTGTATAGTACTTTAAATGTACACTGACTAAACAACATGTTTTGGAATTGGAATGTCCAAATAAAATAGAGATGTTAATAGGCTAAGATGTTAAAACTAAGACGAGTGTTCACTATTGGTCAAAATTATTCACTAGTGATGAATTGGTATTTTGGGAATGTATTCTTATAGAGACATTAGGCTCTGAATTGAAATAATATTGAACTATAAAGACTTAGTAAAGAGATATGAGTAATGTAAAAATAAACTCTACATTTAGATGTTGTTGTAGATGTGAACTCTGTATTTAATATTGCTAGATTAGTGAGGTTACCTCAGTATTCCATGTACTAATGAGTGAATAGTTGTTGTTATTGAACATATGCATTTAACAAGATTGTGCTTTTTCACTCACTCCTAAGTGTGTGTGTGTGTGTGTGTGTGTGTGTGTGTGTCTATATATATATATATATATGAGATTTCATGAATGGTGTTACTCTATTGATGAAATTGTTGAATCCTTATCTATGTTGGTACTTCATGTTTTAAAACTAAAGTAAACTAGTATGTTCATCATTGCATGAAGTGTGTTGAGTATGGACACCCACACACACCATAAATTTTTGTTTTGATGCTTTCTCAAAAATATTGTCACTACAATTATGAAAAAATTATTGTTTGATGGATGCATGTGCTTAGTTGTAGAGGGAATACTACTAGAGGATATTGTAAAGCATTTCATGATTGATATGTTAAGTTGTTTTGATATAAATTTTGAATGGAAAGTTAATAGACAATTTGTTTAGTAATGCCAATCCTCTTGACAATTAAATATGCACTTTGTGTAAATATATCTTATGAGATGAGCTCAAGATATGAGGATATACTAGGAATTTCATTCAAAAGAAAATGAGTTCATTTATACTAGAGAGATGACATTTTGTACTTACTTCACACCATTCCATTACTTCTCTTGGTATTACCTCGTTAGACTTCCTCGTTGCCAGGCTGGGTATCTTTCATGTCAAGAAAGATTCTAGGGAATCTTAACAGCTTCATGGTAGGGTGGTAAAGCACTCCTACAATATTCTCACCCCTTTTGTTCTTAGATAGGTTCTAGAGCTCATTTCAACTTGGTCATCATGGTTAGACCATCTGATATATGGTATATAGTATCAGTAATCTGGTAACAAAATTATAGTTTCATTTAGATTTGAGCATATATGTATATCTATCATTTTTGTTAAAGTTAATGATAATTAATAAATTAATTTTGACTTGTCAATATTCAAAATACTTTGACTCTCGTTGAACTTTTCGCATCTTATGGAGATTGTTGATGTGACACTGGTTTTCCAGGGACAATCTTTACATATGATATCAGAACTCTTGGTTCCACACTTTGGCCTTGAGTTCACTATGCTAGACACACAACTGTAAGTCAACTAGTTTATTTTATGTTGTATGAGTTGATGACATGGGTTGCATGTTGTCTTTGGGTTGTGATTATTTTTTACATAGAAGAATATGATGCTCCTTATGCATGTCATGATTTTGAGTTGAAATTGCACTCCTTTAAAAATTGTCAAATAGAAAGTTTATGGAATGATTGGTAATTATCCTATCTCTTATGGTTATGATTATATTTTGATTTAAATTATGTGGTGACATAATATTCATATCTCTATATTATATCTAAAGTATTTTTTTCTTGCAAGTGTGATGCAAGAAGAGTATAACATTTTGTTAACTATTGAGATAGTCAAATGATGGTTGAATTTTGCACTAGGCTATGAATGCCTACCAAATGAAGGTTTGTCTTGTGATAGCAATGAAAATGTCCTTTTATTGTGTAAATGAACTGTGATGCACATGTGGTGCAAGAATTTATTCTTATTTTATGCAAGATTCATGAGGTTCATTGAGTAACCTAATATGATAAGTAGGAAGAATAAGGATTTCATTTGCAAAAGTATTCCATGTTCTATTATGCATTTAGAAATATTTGATTATCAAGATTAATTTCTTGTGATTCATGTGAAGTTTGGTTATGTTCTTAATGGCCCTTGGAAGCAAGATGTCATTAAACATCTACTCCCTCTTGGTGACTAGTGAGAGTCACTGTGGTTTATGTGAATTGGGTTTTCATTTTATTATGTTTAGTTGCATGAACTTGGATGTGATGAAGGACTAGATTGACATTTTATGTTCTTTGTGACCAGTGAGCCACCAATTTTTTGACCTATTTACTAGGACTTTTGTTCACTTTTATTTTTGGTTTTGTACCTCTTTTTTGGACTTTGACTTGAGAATTATGAATCTTATTTTCAAGACTTCTTTGATCTTGAGGTGGCTAGGGTGTGTGTATTTTTGATGGTGCTAGTCTAGTGATTTGAAAATGATGTCATCTATGATGTTCATTGTGGAGCAATGATAGGATGTATGAGGGAGTAGATTGTGAAGAACATGTCATTCTTGTTTTTGCATTTTTGTTTTATTTTGGAAAGCTTACCTTTCGGTGTGGGTGCCGAATGTGGACAAACAAGGAAGGGTACAAGTGATTCTTTCATTTTCCACTCCACCTGCTAATGAAATATTGGCAATACAAAAATACTTTGGCCAAAACTATGTGCATATGTTTATTTGAAAAGCTTGCACATGTTTTATCTCCCTGTCACATCCATGATTATGGCTACTTGGACATATGTGGGAAGTAGTATGTTTCATGGTTGCACTAGATACCTCCTGTCTTTGGTATTGTATGGGCATTCCATAGTTGGGAATTCTATATGTTAGGTGGGATCCCAAGAAAGTACCTTTTGTATTACTAGGGCATTTCTAGGTTGGGTAATTCTATGAGTTAGGTAGGATCCCAAGGAAATGCTTATTGGTAATATTTGGGCATTATAGGGTTGGGTATTCTACGAGTTAGGTAGAATCCTAAGGAAGTGTAAGGCTTCATGGTTGGGCAGGAAAGCACCTCAACCATATTTTATGTGATGATTGAATGGTGTGCAAGTCATACATCACAACTTGTGCTTATATGTTGATTAAGCACACTATGGTGACGAGATGGGCTTGAGCGCCTAAGATCACTAAATTGATAAAGATTGGATTTACTAATCCTTGTAGGTAATTGGTGAGCATACCTAGATGATTTAATTAATGGTGCTGATCATATGGTATATGGCATTGCACTTGTATGATGTGCTTATTGTTCCATGTTTGATGTGTAGGTCGACATTTTCTATGATGCCCATTGAGGTATGATGCTTTAAATTATACTACGTGTATTTATTAAATCATGCATTTTGATGGGTGGATGATGTGTAGGTCAGCATCCCTAGATAATTTCATGTGTTACCTTCTTAAATGGATAATTATTTGCTAACCTTTGAGCACGATGAATGAAATAGTTGTTGACTATTTAAACTAGGGTTTTTCTTGATTATTTTTATGTATTCTTGCAATTGATAATGTGGCAATTTCTTAGTAGGATATGGTTCTTACATACGATGCAATAAAGTTTGACATGTTGGTTAACTTCTTAAGTATATTCATTTAATGACATATTCATGTGATGATATGTTGTATTCAACAATTTGGTTGATAATTGGTTTATGAAATGTTACTATTAAAGTATCTATCATTTCAACATGTAGTTGGAAACTAGAGTGAAGTTTCATAATTAATTGGAATATATTTTATCTACTTGTTCATTCAACTATGGGTAGTTTACTTCAAACCTTGACCTAACTTGAATATTTGGCCTATGTGGCAAGTGTAGGGAAACACAAACTTTCTATGAGAATGGAAAAGGGTATGTATGGATCCTTCTTTTATCTATCTTTGAGAATATATATTACATGGGTGTTATGTATATGTGATGATCCACCATGTATGTGAGTTCTACTTTATGAAGTTGTTGACCCATTTTATTTAGTCAACCTAGTCAATGAACATTAAATCGATGATTTGGTCATCTTGCATTGCCTGTTTTGACTCTAGTTGATGTTTTGTTCGACATAGACTTGGTCATTATGTATTCGACTTAGACCTTAGTCAATATATTCTATTGGGATTTGATTTGATTTTCTCAAAGTCACTTGATACAATTGACTATGTGGCCTTTTTATCATCCATTTTACTTATCATATTGGTTGGATATATATTGTTAATTTGGAGCTATATGATACATTATGATGTAATTACATTGTATGTCAACTTCTGCAAGAATATGTAAGCATTATGATGATCAAATGTTGATGAGTCTATTGATGATTTTATGTGTGGATATCTTTGTATTTCATGATGATTTAAATGATGATGAATTAGATGTATCATGATAACATTACTTGATTATGTTTCATGGACATTGACTTATTGATGTGGACACTTACTACCTTAGTGAGCACCGCATGTAGATGGTATGTATGGTTGATTATTTTTGTTACTCATGATCAAGGTTTAATTAAAGATGAGTTGAAAGAAAATATTGACTCTTGACAATTATAACTCAAAAATTATCTTCTTTAGCTATTGACATTATGGATGAGCTAAAGGTATTGTGAGTGCATGTGTATAAGTATGGTAGGATGTGGATATGAAGTGCCTACTAGCAAGATCAAATCCACAGGTGATGCCAAGGTATGGCAAGTAAGAACAGGTAAGTGTGTGATATCATGTGATTTTAAGGTAATATGTTACTTAATTTTGAGAATCATTCTGATAAGAAAGTATTTTATGGAAAATCAATAGATTTATGATATATGATGGACCGACATTTGGTGTTGTTCCTATAATGCAACAGAGGGAATGACACATCATTAGAAAGGGGGAATATTGTCAGAGAGAGGTAGTATAACCTTGTAAAACTATAGAATGGTAATGGAACTCACACACCCACATGTAGAAAATGATCTTGAAATGAATTCTTATACATGTGTTTATGTAATAGATGTGTTAATATTTTCTTGAAAAGACTATTCCCACGAGATTATGTGTAGAATTTATTAGAATGCATCCAAATGAAATGTAGATTTCATTTAAGGGAATGAAAAGTTAACCTTATTAGAGAAGAAAGTCAATATTTTGATATAATTGAATGTGGTTGCATGCATTATTGTGAGTAATGAAAGTTAGATTCTAGTCCTACTAATTAGATTTCTTAAATTTCTATGAATATGTTTGCGTTGTCTTACTTATCTACATCGAGACAATGTGTCTCCTAAGGGAGCGAGGATGTCATAACCCAACTTTCCTTGCTGAATAAATTGGCATTTTGATTGCCACATGGATCAAGGATTCTGATTCTTGCAACCGTTTTTGAATCAATGAAATATAAAAGTATATATATTGAAAGACTTACCTCATCTCACATTAATGGTTTGGCTATGAATTGGGAAACATTCTTTAAAAAGGGGAATTGGCAGAAAATAGGGGGGAGGTCAGTTATGAAATTCATAAATTAAAATAGAATAGGGGGTGGTCACATGATCATCTTCTTCTACCCAACTGTCTAGCTTATCTTGTGTCACCCATCTATAAGTTTCTTCTGTATACTCTTTTGTCTCTTCCTCTAGCACGATTGTAGTGGGTGTGGGGAATGTTGAACTACCCACATTCCATAATATTGTCATTTTCTTGGTTCTGTAACACCTATCTCGATCCAAAAAAATTTCAAATTTGATTTTTGATGGAAAACTAATTTGGGTCACCAATGTTGATTCATCCATCTTGGCTCCACCTAAAATTTCATCAAAGTGTTATTTGGAATTCATCTTTGTCTCACTTTTCACCCATTAATATTGGATTTCGAAGCCTTTTGGATTAACCCATGTTGGGTTTATCAAATAATTCTATCTTTTGGCCATATAGCTTGTCATTCTCTTCAGATTGACCCAATCTATTGAAATTCAAGAATGCTTGTTTCGAAAGATCAAATCCATGGCTTCTTTTGACCTTGATGTTAATATATAAAGAAATGGGGAAAGTTTGCAGAAATGGCAAACTCTCTTAGCCAAATGAAATATGGTCTCGCAGAGTTTTGATGAAGGACATTTCTCAACCACATCAAACTCAAACAAGTTCCTTACTATGCATCTTAGGTAGTTTTCAAAGTAGATGGATCAGTTTCTTTCTTTAGTCTTTTATTAGAGGATTGTCAAATAGTGTTTCTTGCAAAATCTTGTGTTATGCTTGCATTGTGAAAGAATGAATTAAATTTTAATCCCTTTTAAAACTAAAGCATGTATGCTCTATTTTCTATCATTTTGAGGAACTAGCTACTTGATTTTAGAGTTATGTATAACTATGATGAAGTTAAATTGCTCACCAAGACACCATTCTTCCTTGCTATTTGCATAGAAATTTATTGTGGAATCATTCAAAACGTAAAACATATTGCACTGATTGCATTCTGATCCCTGTTAATCCCAGACTCAAGACAAATAGGATTCTGTTAAATTTTTTTTAAGTAATGTGAAATCACGTTACTTGTTTCCTTCTAGCAACTTGAACATCTATGAAATAGATTATATTGAGGGTTTGACTATGATAAATAATTAAGGCTCATGTTGCCTCATTAGACTAGTCGTGCTTCATCTTTTTCAATTAGATAGTTGTGTTCCATGCTCTCACATTGAATTTGTTGTATAAATTTGAGCTTTCAACTGAATGAAGTCCTTTTCTTTTTTTATTCTTTATGGTCATAAATTGTTACAATTGCATGACAACTGACCTGTGTGTGAGGTAAAAGAAAGAGAAAGATTCAACTGAGACATATTGTGAAACATTATTCTTGAAAATTTGGATTGTACAATATTTTAAATGTACATTGATTGAGCAACATGTTTTGGAATTGGAATTTCCAAATAAAATATAGATGTTAATAGGCTAAGATGTTCAAACTAAGACGAGTGTTCACTATTGGTCAAAATGATTCATTAGTGACGAATTGGTATTTTGGGAATGTATTCTTATAGAGACATTAGGCTCTGAATTGAAATAACATTGAACTATAAAGACTTAGTAAAGAGATATCAGTGATGTAAAAATAAACTCTACATTTAAGACGTTGCTAGAGATGTGAACTCTGTATTTAAAATATTGCTAGATTAGTAAGGTTACCTTAGTATTCCATGTAGCAATGAGTGGATAGTTGTTGTTACTGAACTTATGCATTTAACAAGATTATACTTTTTCACTCACTCCTGAATGTGTGTCTGTGTGTGTGTGAGAGAGCTTTCATGCATGGTGTTACTCTATTAATGAAATTGCTAAATCATTATCTATGCTGGGAGTTCATGTTTTAAAACTAAAGTAAACTAGTATGTTCATCATTGCATGAAGTGTGTTGAGTATGGACACCCACACACACCTTAAATTGTTGTTTTGATGTTTTCTTAGAAATATTGTCACTATAATTATAAGAAAATTATTGTTTGATGGATGCATGTGCTCAGTTGTAAAGGGAATGCTACTAGAGGATATTGTAAAACATTTCATGATTGCTATGTTAAGTTGTTTCAATATAAATTTCAAATAGAAAGTTAATAGACAATTTGTTTAGTAATGCCAATTCTCTTGACAATTAATTATGCACTTCGTGTAATACTATCAAGTATGAGATGAGCTCAAGATATGAGAATATACTAGGAATTTCATTCAAAAGAAAATGAGTTCATTTCTACTAGAGAGATGACATTTTGTACTTACTTCACACCATTGCATTACTTCTCTTGGCATTACCTAGTTAGACTTCCTCATTGCCGGGCTAGGTATCTTTCATCTCAGGAAAGATTCTAGGGAAGCTTAACATCTTTGTGGTAGGGTGGTAAAGCACTCCTACAATGTTCTTGTCCCTTGTGTTCTAAAACAAGTTGTGGAACTCATTTCAACTTGGTCGTCATGGTTAGACCATCCGGTATCTAGTATCTAGTATCGGTAATCTGGTAACAAAATTATGGTTTCTTTTAGATTTGAGCATATATGTATATGTATCATTTTTGTTAAAGTTAATGATAGTTAATCAACTAATGTTGACTAGTCAATAATCAAAAGACTTTGACTCTCATTGATTTTTCGCATTTGATGGAGATTGCTGATGTGACATTGGTTTTGCAGGGGCATGCTAAAGTTAAATTATATTAATCTCAATTTGAAAAGGTATTGGATAAATACACTATTACCATATGAGTATACTAATGAGACATGACATCCAAATGGTGCAAATATATAGCACTATAGCTGATGCCCACCCTTCACTAGATCTCAGATTTTTTACTCTTTTAAGTACATTATATTCACTCTATAATGAAGTGCATCTCATAGCATCTAGACAACCTTTATATGAAGGTCTACTTTATTAAAGTTTCATTTTAATTACATATACTAATTGATTACTTCATTGTTAAAATAAAAATATCCTTGATTTGAATATTTTTCATTCGTAAGAGACAGAAGTAAGAATAATTATTGTGTGTATTGATTAATTATTATTATTTATTTGTGTATTGATTCATTATTAATATTTATTTATTTATTTTGGTTCAAATTCAAGACGGACTCGCAGTTTATCGAAAATTATGTATTTTATTCGATGTGTCCATTTCTACTTTTCCTTGACGTGCGAGATAAACCTTAGGAAAATAAACCGAAAGAAGGAAAAACAAAGGTAAGTTTTCATCAATTACGTGGTTCTTCTCTTTTGCCAACTGCCATAATTATCTCCACACCGAAATCTGTGAGCCACGACGAAATAAAAAGCTCGGCCCCTTAAATGCCATGACGCGTAAAGGGATCAACCCAAAATCACACGCCAATTATACATTCCCATCCTTTACCTCCCCACATATACACTCCGTTCCGTCAGAACCGGAGGCCTCTTGTGTTACGCAAAGAACATTACGGGAATACAAGTAATTACGAACAACTCCGCGTAGTTAACTTCAAGAGATCCCTAACCTTCTCCTCACCGTTACGGAAGTCGACAAAAGTTGCCTAAATTAGTGGACAGCGTTGCCGACCCATAAAAAACATGCGCCGTTTACTTGCATGTTTAAAGTCCTCGCATTTCATAATATAAATTTGTGCGCTTTGCATGTTGAAAGACGTGAAAAAAAGCAAAGTCCAGATCGTTCCCTTGCTGTGTGTCTCTAAACTTTTTGATAAGTAGCGAGAAATTTTAATTTTACTGCATATAAAGTTCCTTTTTTGTTTTGTGGTTAAATTATGAGGGTGGCAATGGGTGAAGCAGCTTTAATGTCGATCTTTTTCTTCATCTACATCACATTTTTAGTATTCATGGCGGAATCTGCTGAATCCAATATGTTGAATATTACCCAAGCATTTCTATTGAATTCAGATGAACAATCTGGAATCAAACTGCCTCTTTTCTCAGTACCCACTTCGAATCCCCGCTCGTTCCTCATCAAACACCAAAACAAAGCCGCCGCCGCCAGCAGCGCCGCCAGCGCCGCCACCACCGCCGTAACCAGAGCCGCATTCAGCTACAACGATGTTACTCTGATGACGGAAGTAACGGTGGGAAATCCGCCGCAGAGGCAAAAGATGGTGGTGGACACCGGCAGTGAGCTGTCGTGGCTGAGCTGCCTACCGGGAGCAGCCGGTTCCCCCTTCAACCCATCTCTCTCATCATCCTACATTTCAATCCCCTGCAACTCTTCAGTCTGCACAGAGAAGACGGCAGATTTTCCGGTCCCGGCAAACTGCGACGAGAAGAAGCTGTGCCATTATATCTACTCCTACGTTGACGGCTCCGACAATGAGGGAACTCTCGCCGCCGATTTCATCACTTTTCCGGCCCTGAAAATCCCGGGCTTTGTTTTCGGCTGCTCGGTTTCGGTCCCCATGGCGGAAACCCCTGGTCTCATGGGGCTTAACAAGGGGGCGCTATCTTTGATTTCGCAGCTTAATTTCACGCATAAATTCTCTTATTGTATTGCAGCTTCTCCCGCCGCCGCTGGTGTTCTTCTATTCGGGGATTCTCCGTTCGGGAACTCACTGCAATATACGGGGCTCATCAACATTTCTCTGCCCCTGCCCTACTTTAACCGGGCAGCCTACACGGTCAAATTGGAAGGCATCAAGGTGGGCGACAAGCTTTTGGCTATTCCCAAATCGGTCTTCTTGCCTGACCACACGGGCGCCGGGCAGACCATGATCGATTCGGGCACCCAGTTCACCCTTCTTCTCGGCGCCGCCTATACGCCGCTCCGGGAAGCTTTTGTGCAGCAGAACCGCCGGAGTATTAGTCCGATGGCCGGAAATGTGTTTTACCAGGGCGCTCTGGACCTCTGCTACGATTTTCCGGCTGGTGCGTCGCGGGTTCCGCAGGTCACGCCGGTCACTCTTCTGTTCGAGTCTGCTCAGCTCACGTTGCAGAGCCCGCAGCTGCTTTATCGCGTCCCCAACGCCACCGGCGCCGCCGGTCGGGAAGGTCGGGTAGTTTACTGCTTCACATTTGGGAATTCTGATTTGGTTCCCGTGGAGGCCAACATTATTGGGAACCATCACCAGCAGAATTTGTGGATCGAGTACGATCTTCAGAATTCCAGGATCGGATTTGGGCGAGCACAATGCGACGCCAATTGATTCAATAAAAGCTTCTTGTGATGCCAATCAATTCAAAATGCCTTCTTGTGATGCCAATCAATTCAAAAAACCTTCTTGTCCTGCCAATTTATTAAAAAATCATTCTTTCTTCGAGTTTTATGGTGTGTTTTTGCAGTGGAGCAGCTGCAACAGCATTTCTGTGATGCCCATTTATTCAAAATATCTTCTTTTCAAGCCAATTGACTCAAAATACCTTCTTTCTTCGAGTTTTATGGTGTTCTTCTGCAGACAGCATCAGTGGTGCAGACGTACTGCGGCCCCATGGGAGTAAATCTGCACCGTGGATTTCACTGATCTCGTTCTTATCTTATCTCCTCCTCCACAGATTACTATTTTTCCAGTACATTTTTTTATTGGGTTTTTCTTGAGGTGGGTGATTAAATGCCACATCTATTAGTATTATCTAAGACAGCCTGGACATTGAATGCAGATAGATATTATTTTGTGAAAAATATAGACCTGTTGTTAAGAGAAGTGGAGGCAGATCTGCACATGTTTCTTACAAAAGTGTCAGCCTGTCTCCACTCTCCAACAAAGTTTGATAATATTTATTTTTTATGAAAAAAAAAAAAAAAAAATTGTTTGTATGAAATGTTTGAATCATCCGGGTTACTGTAATGATGGTTGGATATCTTTATTTGATTTGCACTGGGATCCAAATGTGGCCACGAGGACCAACATGGAAATTTTTGTACTTGAAAGCCATAGCATCCATCGTTTGCTTTGTTTTATGGAACACGATGACAATTACCAGAGAGTCAGATTTAACTATTGTACCTGCACGCATTATGATGAGGGCCCGAATTATACCTCACCTTTTGAAGAGGCTATTCATGGCATTTCACGGATTTGTGGAAAATAACAAGTTTGTTGACCCCAACGAATTACTAAGTTAAGAAAACAATGTGCTTTTTATGCTAAGAGAACATAAATAGCAGTGAATGGGAAAGCTGAGTGCCAACAAGAAGACATAATTAGATTTCATATATGATCCGAGTAAATTTAAAGAGTGGCAAATAGACCAAACCTTCAAGAAGGAGGAGCCCAAATTAGAGATCAGATTCTTCTATTATTGATAATTTGTTGCTCAATTCAATTGATTTGTTATTGGTGTCAATACTATTCGTTTGATATTTAGTTGAGTAGTGGTACTTGATATTTAGTTGAGTAATGGTACTTGAGATTATTGATAGATTTATCACTCGAGAGCATATTGTTGATGGAGAATAGATATTTAAATATGTTAATTTTGTTGATCTTATATGAGTTAGATATCTCCTTTTATTTGAATATTCTAATTAATACAAATTATCAAAATAACGGAATTTCAAATCTTATTGGAGTGGTAGTAGAACCACAACATATACTATAAGCATATTCATGGTTAATATAGAATGGATGATTTAGGGGATTTAGAGAAATCTATTATAGTTCCCAATGAGAGGCATGTCATTTAGTAGTTTAATCAATGGATTAAGAGTTAACTTTTGACTTCCACAGTTCAATGTTAGGATTCATTCATTTGTACAAGATAGTTTGCACATACATTTAGAAGAAAACCTTAAGGAAATGAGAAAATAGATAGTGAGAGAAAAAATATGGAGAGTGAAGTGGTAAGTTTTATGTGCATTATACTATCTAAGAAAAGGAAAGAAAAGCTTTAGTACAAGAGAAAGGTGGTAAACCAATTAAATATCCAGGACACCTTTTTTAAATTAAACCAAGCAAGCTAACATAATACTTGATGTAATTTTAATAGTTCCTTTGCAATTGCAAAAGCCCTACGAGTAACTATATATGTGGACTATCTTCTTAATTATATCTTGCCTTTTAAACTTGTTGATTGAACCCAAAGGGCCTCATTGTTGATCTCTAAGTCTAAGTTGTCTATTAGTGTTTAACACTTAGTTATTTCCAAAAAAGCGTCAAGGACAATCATCACTATGACAGAGTCATCTAGAGAAGGTCGAGCTACATAGGATGTATTTTTTTGTCAACACATGCCAAGCAAGTCAAAGGTTGTCGAGCACCCTAATTAAGGCCAAGTAGGCATACAAGCTGAGTAAATCAGTTGAGACTGAGAAATATGGAAGTTAGTTATTGTTGAGTGACAAAATATATTAAGTTTGTAGAAGCTGAGTGACAACATGAATGTTAGTTATGATCGAGGGTCTGAACATTCAAGTAGGTCAAGTAAACCAGTATTGACATATGAGCTTGTAATTGCACAAATACTTATGTAAATCATTTTAGCCAACCTCTACACAATATTTAAATATCAAAGAGACAATTAAGGAGAGAATTATGTGTTTTGTCAAATGGTATTAATTCCCAAGCAAGCAGAGTAGCCAATCAAAAAATCAGAATGAGAAATGGTGAAAGGATGAAATATGGATCATTAATCCTAATCTAGAACCTTTGAGGCTTATCTATTGAAGAAGGGGAGGAATTAGGATAAAAAAATAGTATGAGGGTAAGTGCAAGAAGAATGGTCTCACTTTTGGGCAAAAAGTGGAAGTGTTTTTCTTATTTTTTGAATTTCTTATCAAATGATGTCAAAATTTGAAGCACTTAGAGATTCAATGTCAGAAAAAATCAATAATATAATTTGTAGTGCTTAGAGTCTACTTTTTGAATATGTAATTTATTTGTATACCCATATGATAGAAATATTTTTTGGTATGCATATTTAAAAACCTCTTTTTCAAAATGCTTGTTTGAGGACTTTACCACACTCGTGTACAAACATAATAGTTTGACACAAATTATTGCATTTTTGTAAATCCTTTTATAGGAAGTTGCCTAACACATCAAATATTGATGAGAATATTTTTCCTTAATTTTTAATTATATAATTTATTTTTTATTAATTTTTAATTAGCTATTAAGATAATTTTTAAAACTTCTCATGTATAGACACCATAATTTGATCAAAATTTTAATTTCTTTAATAATTTTTTTTTCAATTTTAAAAGATTTGTATATAGACTGATGAAGTATAAATTAATTTAAGAAAAACCATTAAAATTAAAAAGTTATTAAAGTTTTAGTGAACATCATTATTTTATGTTTAGGTACCACCTTTGATTAAAAAATGCAAAAATAGAAAAATAAATCATAACACTATAAAATTTACATTTTTGGAATCATAAGATTGAGAGCTTTAATGGGTTTTCATTTTGTCAAAAAAATTGATCGGGGAGAGCCTCTAAAATTAGGAAAGACCCAAATTTTCTATTTTAATGCCTTAGCCAAATCTTGAGAGGTCAAGGCATAGGGTTTGTCCCACCAAGCCTAACCCAAACCAAAAACCAAGGCAAGAGAAAAAAATCCCGCATCATTTTTTAAGAAACAAATGCCTGTTATTTAAAATTCAAAAAATGAACACCCATTTTTAAAAACTAAAATTGACATTTAGAAAAGCATTTTAAATGCCTCCAAAAAAAAACTTTAAATTACTTGAAAATGGGCATATTTTTCAAAAATGGGCACTGGTTTTACAAATTTCAAATTTTTATATTTTTTTGAAAATGGGCACTCATTTAAAAGAAAAAGAAAAATGGGTGCCCAATTTTTGAAATTTGTATCAAGCCTAATACGAGACCCATTTTAAAAAAAATGGGTGCCCGTTTCTAAAGGAGTAAGATTTCAATCCGTGGACTTTTGCGGTTTTGAAACCTAACTTCTTGCTTCTACCCAAGAAAGAGAATCATATAGAGAAGTGTTTATGCAAATAGAAGCGAAGTGAAGGAGCGAATCAACTAAGTAAAGAGTGAAGGAAGGCTAAGTCTAAAAGTAAGTTCAGACAGTGCAACTAGAATAGTGAAGGACAAAACATAGATATCAAATAAGGAGATCAAATTGAGATTTTGAAGAGAGGAGATCTATAATGTGATGCTCTACCTAGAGATCCTTGGAACAAGGATAAATAAAAGCCAAGATTTTTTTTTTTAACAACTACAGATACACACCAATTAACATACAAGGATCAAAAAGATCACAACATAAAATCACTGATCTGTCGAAGTCTAGAGATACAAGCAATCCTAAAGGGTACTCGAAACAGTAAATTGCATTCTTCGAACAATAGCAGAGATGTTCCCTATTTTTCAAATGAGAAAACACAATCAAAAGTCTCGTGCAAGGAAGTGTGCCATGCCACATGGGGAACTACCTTCTTGCATGAAGAAATGCTTGGCCCAGCTGCCAAAATCATTGCACTGATGTCGAGGCTCACACAAGGAAGTTCAAGAAACCACACGAAGAAATGCAAGCCTCCTTGCAAAACAACAAACTCTCATGTGAGGAAACACAATAACAAGAAAGGAAAATAAAAGATGACAAGATAGGGAAACTAATTCCTCCACACTAGGGAGTACCGGATCCACAAGTTGAAGCTTGAACACTCGAACACAAGAAAGGCATAATAGAAAAGCATCTAACCATCTAAAACATAGCAGTAAAGGAAACGTACACAAAGAAACACCATAATGAATGAACATAATTAAACTCTTGCACAATTCCTCCCAACTATAATTGAGACCTCGAAGGTGCTAGCCATCCCCCATGCATAACGTCCCAAACTGCCAACTAGATAGTCAGAGTTGTCTTATGAGGATGTCACTACTAAAATGTAACAAAATCATAAGAACTCAAGGAAATCTATCATGCTAAACCATTAAGGCAATAGATACTCCAACTAAAAAAATCACATCGCCTAATCATATGCTAAAAATCATAAATAAGGAATGCGTCAAGTAAATTAACATCATCTAAACATGATATCCAAGAATTCCAATGAAAGCATAAATCACAAGGAAGCATATTCTAAAATCCCAAATATAGCAAACATCAAGCATTAGTTGCAACTAGAAAAATAGACTGTCTCTATACACTAGTCCCCAATAGTGGAATAGGTAGCTACGCCTCCCAACCATGTGAAACTCATAGGTCCACTCATATTGTGCTGATGGGGATAATGATCTAACCAAAAAAACATATAAAAAAAAGGTTCATGGCTAACACTCACACCAAAGAATAAAGAGGACTGCAACCAAGATCTTGAAACAATGCACGTGGGTATGATCTTGGTCAAACACTCTATGGGTCACTATGTAGGGGTTATAGTGGAGAGTAATACACCTAGTGCTCCGAAGCTAAATCTAGTGAGGAAATAGTCTCAAGGTACTCCCTTGGATGCCATCACACTAGTGTGAAAACAATCTCAAGGTACTCCCTTAGATGTCATCACTATGTTTCCTCGAAATTAAGTTGTAAGACTTCACATTTTATTATCTTAATTTTATTACACAATTTATTTCTTTAGTTATCACTTACTTAGAAACTTCTTCATGCCAACCTGGGAAATAGTCACCCAAGTTACAAAAGAAGCCCCTCCATTGCCTACCCTAAATATCCATGCTCATTGTAATGCCCTACCAAGGAAATCAAAAGAAACTAACCTAAAGTTTCACTAAGTTTGTCAAACATTATTTTTTAAAGATAATAAACAACAAAAGATAATATAGTGAAAACAATAATAACAAGAGATGAAATAGCAGAAGCAACAACTCACATACATACAACCATCATAAACAAATTACATCTCTTAAGGGTCCCATGACATTGAATCACATTTAATTTTTTATTAATACTAAATCCAATACATAAAAAATCCACATCATGGAATAATTACAAGTAAAAATTCATTTAAATAATATAAAATTATAGGATGTCACTTGGTATAAATAGAATGCATAATCATCCACTGTACAAGTCATAGGGTATGAAAAGCTCAAACAATATACAACATAGATAATATACAACATCTCAAGGAGATCTCTGATAAAAAAACATAGTACAATAGAATATAACCATCCAACATAAATATAAGATCAGATAGAAAGGAACATCTGCACAAGCACATCCAACAATGTCATCCAATAGTCAGATTCAATGGTATAAGAAAAATGCACTACCACCTAACCTCATGTAACCTAAATGGCCCACTCCCACCATGTTGAGGAGATAAAATCATGTCCCATGTACATGTATCAAAACACTAGTCAAAACCAACATCTAGGTCAAGGAAACACCTAAAAGAAAACTATCTGAAAGGGTGCCAAGACACAAGTATCAACTAATCCTAGAGGCAACAATGACACGTAGTAAATCTACTATGCAAGTGGGCAAGTGTCATTGCATGATCCAACTCTAAGCTTACCATGACAACCACTATGGACTCTGGCCCCCTAGTGTCTCTATGCAACATCAATATCCTTTCGTATAGACAAGGCATACTAACAAGTCAACTCTAAGGTTACCCTAATAGCCCCTTAGGACTTTGGACCCCTAGTGACTTTATGTGGCACCTTATCTTATTAAATTATTTTAACCCATTTAATGAAATGTTATCACTTATTAAAATAACCTACAATGGGTTACCTAGGTAGCCTCTTTAGGGCTTTGGCCTCCATTGCAAGCCACTCCCCAACATGTCATACATATAACCTACCCTAAGCTCAACAAAAGTAGAAGGTCTCATATGACCATAAACCACACATCAATTCTTAAACAAGAAACTAGAAAGTACTGAAACATTACTGACCAAAATCATAGATTTCACCAATACAATCATCCTAACAAGACTGATCCAAAATCAAGTACACATATACAAAATCGTGACATCATATGACATCACCTAAAAAGTAATAGCTCATAATCACCTCAGTACTATACAAGAAATTGGGAAGCAATCCAGCGATAACTGATTGAAGACTCAAAGGTTATATAAAAAAAGACACATCATCCACCTTGGTTCTATACAAGCAATTGGAAGCATTAACAAACAATGATCAAAACTCATCATAGACAACATGTGACACATTACGATGGTTAGATATAAAATATTATATACATAATCATCATCATAGAACAAAACTCCCCAAGCCTCTAGTAAACAACTTGATTTGATCGAAGCTAAGTCAAACCCAAAACCCACCATAGTAAACCACACATCATATAAATTACAAAACAATGAAACTTCCATAACTCATTAGGTTTTGAAAACACAATAGTTCAATTTTCACTAAAAGTTTTCAAGTTTTCATTCTCATTTTCAAAAGAAAAAGATTAAATAACAACCAGGGTTTTAATTTTTTTTTCCAAGTATTACTATTTATAGAGTTTTCAATCTCAATCAGGTTTTAGGTTTTTGTTTTATCAAAGTATTATAATTACTAAGGTTTTTGAATCATAAAATTCCTCTAGTGTCAATTTGCTAGTGTTTCCGAGTCCACACAAGTCTCAACACTTAACAAATCATAAAAAGTAGTTTACACATTGATTCATAGTTTAGTTCATTGTCAAAACACAAGATTCAATGCACAAATAGGTTACAATTTTCATCATTTCAAAGTATTATAGTTTATAGAGTTTATGATTACAATCCAAGGCTCATTTTTTTCATTTCCAAAGTTTCAAGACTACTAAGGTCTATGAATAATCAAAAGATGACTGATCAATTTCCCAAAATAATAGAAATTATTTTCATATAAAATTCGTCAAGTAAGACCCAAGTTTACTGTCATGCCCAAACTACGAGGGCAAAAACACACCATTTTAAAAAAAAAATTATAATTATTAATTAAAGTGCTCTAAGTTGAAATGATTGTGATAACAGTTTAAGTACAGGTTCTCTACATTATGCCTTAAGATTATAAACATGGGGATGATTACATGGTTAAGATTTTGAAACTTTTGTTATAAGATTGATATTGATAAACTTATGTTCTTACATTTCTTATACAACATTAAAGTAAAAGTTATTTAAATAATGATGTAGATGACTACAAAATTAGTTTAATGAAACGACTAAGCAAATAACATTGACATTAAAACTTATTTTAAATAGACAATAACCTTAAATCTAAAACCAATTAGTACTCAAAAATTCAGACTTACTTCAATACCAAAACTAAATACATTTAAAAATTAATTAAAAGAAATCAAATCTAAATTAACGATTATATCCATAATATCTAACAATTGAATGAATCGAAATCGAAACTAACTTACATCTATAATTTTAAATTAAGACTAATTGATTTCTTATTATACCCATTACTTAATTAACATTATATCTACTATTGATTTTAAATTTTTAAAAGAAACTTTCTAACTTTAATACTTTTTATAAGCAACCAAACTAATCTATTAACTAACACTAACAAAGTACAAGCAATTAAACTAAACTAATTTTAAACTAAAACTCTTTTTGAATTAACATATATCTTTAAAACAATTATCAATTAAAAAAACATAATATAACCTAATAACTAAATTCAATAAAAATCTAACTACATAAAAACATAAACTAATATAAACTATCTAACAAAACAAAACAAATGAAAATCTAAAATAGTTCTTAAATTAACTAAATGAATAAAAATTAACTTAAACATATATTAACTTAAAACTTTTAAAAAATAACAACACATACAAAACTAAATAATAAATAACAACTAACACGTAACCTAACTAATCTAATTTATTAATATTCACTAACTAAAATACTAACTTAAAACCCAAAACAAACTAACCACTATAGAAAGAAAGATCTAAAACAACATAAACTTAATTAAGCATAAACCATACCATTCTATCCTACCCCAAACCCTTGCTCTCTTTCCAAGCGCTCTCTATGGCACCCTGCCCCAAAACGTGTGCTGACCCAAGAGAAGAAGTACTGACACAAGCCTGCCAAGAGACGTGGTGACATGGGAAAAAGGTGAAGGGAGGGTGAACATTAATTCAGTTCAAGCTTTCAACCCCAATGCAAGGATGAAGTGCATTTACCATGAGACTGAAAACATTGCGCAAGGATAAGATGGGAGGGGGAGTACAATGATGTCACCATGAGGCAGCGAAATTTGACTTGCTACAAAACTATACCAACACACCACCACAGGCTGGCGCCAAATAAGAGAGGGTTAATGCATAAAGCAAAGTGGGTGAGTAATGATATAAGGTAATGTTCTCATATAATTATATTCATTTGTTAGTTAATTTTAAATATTCAGAGCACATTTAAATATATTTCATTTATGGATATTTAAGATTCTCCTCAAATTCTCTGTCTCAAGGGGAGGATTTAAATTTGCTCCCCATACAAAAACTAGAGAGTTTTTGCTCTCTTGGAACACTTTTTTTTTGTGTTATTTTTTTTTTTAAGTATAGAATTTTCAGTTGATTTAATAACCAAGGGGGGGGAATTTTTTTTTGAAGCTTTATTTTTCTAAGTATGGATTTTAAAGAAATGTATATTTTTTTTTGAAGGATTTAAAGCATAGATTTATTCATTGTGACACATTCATACAAGATTTATTGATATCTCAAACAACTTAAATTGAATCATCAACCATAATCATTTGTTCTCCTATATAACTTGGATTGAAATAATTCGACCTTTGTCATAATTTCCTTTTAAAGAAAATCTATAAAGACTTGTAATAATCATAACATACCAAGGATTTGAATTATCCATTTAATTCAATAATGTAACTTATCGTTTGATTCTAATAATCATAAAAACTGAATCTACATGAATGATCATAATTTTCGTTTTCAACATATAAGAAAACTTGAAATTTTACCAAATTGAACATCATCAATTCCATCCTATTTTTGATGTGCATCCATCTAATTTAAAATTACGATCAAATCACATGCTAAACAATTATACTCAACACCAATTTTATTGGCAAACCTGATTCAAAGGCTTAGCCGAGAAAGAATCAGGAAGAAAACCCGGCTTCATTACCAATCAAACAAAGTTTTAAATACAATTTACATAGGATTTCAATCCTAAATTACAATAATTTAATTGAATTTTCTTCATGACCCTCATCAAGGGATTCATAACAATTTTTGCATCATATTTCTAGAACCATGGAGGGAACATAATCTGATCGGATGACAACCAAGCATAACCAAGAGACAATCAAGCATACATATTCATACATGGTTTACACAATAGGATTCACAATGAATCAAAACTAGGAAAAGGTGGATTCTTCCAACCAGGAGAAGTCAAGCACAACATGAAACAAATGCTCAATCGGGGCTATAAACCAAGAACTTCCGTTCTTCCATTTCAAAATACCATAATCATACAAGGTTGTGCTAATAGGTAGGGGCCCATAACACCCTACCCTTTCTCCCTCTTCTCATCCTGAGAAGAGACTCTACACTGGTTGGAGTCCTACTAAACAGACCTTTCCCAAAATTGGTCACTTCTGCCCTATCCAAGGGTGAGTAATACCAAAACACCCATGCAAGAAAATCTCAAAATTTCAAACATAAACATGAAAAGAAATCATCCAAAATAACATGGTTTTCAAATCTTCCCAACATACCCACAACCATACAAGCATTCAAATATCAATGAGGTAGCATAAGCATGAAACAAGGATGAAATCTGAACAAGGGAGAAGGCAATTCCTACCTTCACAAAGAGGTAATGGCAAATGAACAAGTTTGAGTAGAGCTTTCCCCTTCCTTGCTTTAATCTTCAAAGACTCCTCTCTAAATGTAGAGATTGGGTAACAACCTCAACTAGACCAAGAAGGGCCTCTAAATAAGCCTCAAACTCAAACACCAAAGGGATCAATAACTTCTCCCACCCACGTACAATTCTAGAAACTCCTAACTCAACCCACACTATGGTTAAACACTAAGTGGAGGTGGGGTGATGAAACTCATGGTAGCCATAGTCAATTTTCGCACAAAAGCAAAAAGATACTTTTTGAGTGGCCTCAAAAGTCAATAAAAGGGGCTTAGGGGTTGGAAAAGACCCCTAACCCATACCCATACCCCTTGGGTATAAATATTTCATGTTTTAAGCCTTAGGAAAAAGGTTTAGAGCCAAACAAAAGTTAGAAATCAAATAAGACCAACTAACAACTCTAAAATGCAGATTAAGCACTAATCTGGATTAGGGATGACTAAACTCGATTAAGAACCCAAGTAGCAAACTGACACTAACTTAAACCGACTTAGGTCCATGGGTTACAGAGCTAATCCTAACTAGCATGCTAAAGAGCACAAACAATTCACGAGTGTCAAACGACACCACAAGAACACAGTTACGAACATTAACATTCACTGAACACAAAAAGATACATACATACATCTCACAATACAATACTTGAATTAAAAACAACAAGGTTTCCAAAAATTAGCACATAGAGATCAGTTCTGTTCCTCCGTAGGGTTTCTCGGCTAAATATCTGCACACTCATTGCACACATCAGTAGTCCCATAAAATCGCATGTACATATATGTATACGTATCACAAATTCACATAAATTGAAACATACATCAATAAGGATTTCTTCATCCTTCTTAATTCTTAACCATTAAAATCTCTTAAATCAAAGTAGCAATCCTACATGTACTGATTTCATCAACATACATATACATAAAACATTAAATGACAAACATCAAATATCTGAAAGTAACATCACACAGCATGAGATAATATAATATGTTCTAAGCATCAGATAATGTCTTGACATCTCGAGTTGTGAGTATCAAAATGATAAGGTAACATCTAAGGCTACGAAGGGTCGGGGCAAGGCCTCACATTTACAAAAAAATATTTTTTTCAAATTAGAATTATCCAATCCTCACAATTATATTGTAATAATAAATTAATTAGAATTTTAATTAATTATATTTATAAAAACTTTATAATTAAATATTATTATTAAAATCTTACCATCTATTATTAAATTAATAATGATAATTATTATTTATTTAATAATAAAATAATATATAATATATATAATTTAATAATAATAATAATTAATAAGTAATATTAATAATATTATTAATATTAAATAAAACTTAAATAAATTTATAACTAGCGGCTTGACTGCTAATGGCAGTCGCTACCTTGGAGTTGCTGCTATGACAATTACTACCTTGGTAGTTGTTGCTATGACAACCAATTAAAAAAAGGGAGGAGGGAGGATAGGGGTGGGAGCAGGGATGGCCCCTGCCCACCAAACAATTTTTAATTTTTTTGTTTCATATTTTTTAATAAAAGAAACTAGAGCCACCTATAGAAAGAAAGGGAGGAGGAGGGAGGTGGGGTTCGTGGCTTGCCTCCCCAAAACAATTAATTAATTAATTTTTTTCAATAAACAAAATCATTCATAGCCACCCCCCGTACAATATAAATTTTGCAAATTAATATATATATATATATATATATATATATATGCATTTATAATTATCACAATAATTACAATTTACTATGATATATATATATATATATATATATATATATATATATATATATATATATATATATATATATATATATATATATATATATATATATATATATATATATATATATATATATATATAAAATGATTCTCCCAATTAGATCTAATATAGAAACCTGGGATAAACAACCAAAATTACAAATCCATTTTTTTCTTTACAATCCCCATAACCTAATTTTAATAATCTATATACAAATCCTCAAATTAACAAACAATATTTTCAAAACTACTCTCATTCACAAATGCCTTTCAAGAAACAAAGAACAATAAATTCATAAACAAGGGTTTCAATTGTTAATTAATTTACATTTTTTTTTGAAAATAGAGAATGATAATTTAGATGCAAATAAGAGTTTATAATTTCCAATTCGTATATAGATAATATCATAACAAAGAACAAATGAAATTTATGACAAAGGTTTCAACCAAATTAAAAATTTTGAAAATAGATTCACAAACATGGAGAAGACAGGAATTCGAAGAACAAAAAGCTACTGTAAAAATAAGCCACAAGATTCTACTTGAACCTGATGCTAATACAACAAACACACGAAGCACACAAGTAATCCCCTTTCTTCTGAAAACCTCCTTCTTAGAAAATGCTCTTCCAAATTCCCATAATCAAGAAATAAACTCCAAATCTCTAATAAAGAGTTTTCCCTAATTTAGGGCTTCAACCGTGCCATCATGCAAAAACCATGTTCCTTAATTATATTATTATATTTATTTCATGCACAAGCTTTGTGCATTTTAATTAAAATAAACTTTATTAAATTAATTGCTTTCTCTCTTTAATTAAACGAGATACTTTTCAAATAATATTTATTAATTTAACTAATAATATTATTTAGAGTTTATTATTAAAATACAACTCCTAAATAAATTATTATTAAATTAAATAAATATAAAACATCAAAATTAGATCTTTAATAAAATCTTTTAAATTTAATTATTTTCTCAATTAATTAAATATAATTAAATATTGAATTTTCTTTATAAAAATTTCCATTAAATTAAATCATTAAAAACTCTTTTAATTTGATATAATTATAACAATAAATCATCATAGACCCATAGGACTAAATACAATAACTCAACTGAAGACAAAGAACATAATCAAACTCTAGGGTCAAAACTATGAATTCATGTCAGTTGACGAATTTTGATGGTTAAACAACTTGGGTACTTGTCCTACTTTCTAGGACAATTGACTTAATTTAGGATTTGGAATTAAGAATTATCTCCCCACTTATACCATTGAGATGCTGTGATAGGGTACGCTCATCTTGGCAATTCAGGGAAGTCACTACCTAGTACCTACAATCTGTATAAAATTTAAGTATGTACATACACATATTCTAAACTAAACATACAATGGTAGGAAGTGGTACGTCACGTAGATCCTGACTAACAGGTGACTACGACTCCCTCCCTCAACCACATCATAAACATCAATCATAAAGTACAATAGGCAAGTACACCATACACATGCAAGCATGTGGTAAGTAACCATAGAAACCATATATAAATAATTCATCTAACTAATCATCATGATATAACATAATTCACTAAATGAACATACATATATCATCATTGAAGTAATCCTGAAATAACTGAAATAACTTAGTAACTCATCACATAAATCAACTAAGTATGAAATAACATTTAATCTAATTTGGTAACCAAGTACTAATAATCATAAACATAAACCTAAAATAGGCCTAAAAGAATCTGACAATACAATTAGAAAATTCGACTAGGGGTAGGCATTACATCCACTCCTCCTAGACTTAGGCTTACTCTTGGAAGCCTACAAGAAATATGTAACTAAACTATGGGTAGGCATTACACTCATCACATAATGAGTGCTTGAAGGCATGCATATTCCCAACCCAACCCAATGAACATAACTCCATCAAAATATAGCCAAAAGTTTGAGCCTCATAAATCAACTGACAAATGCACGTGTGTGTGCTCATGTGTTGTGCACCACCATCACGAATATCATAACATAAGGGTTGGATGATAATACAAGTAAAATCATGCTTAATCGAATACAAATTGAGGATTATAGATGTGATATGCATCCCAATACAACATAAGAGTGCAATAATGGCCTAAATAACATCCTACAGATAATACACGTCCATGACCAACATCATGCCAAGAAAACCCTAGAAAACTAGGTGACACACAAATCAAGGTAAAAACCTCAAAACTCAAAAAATTTGAAATTAAAACCCATTTGGTATTAGGGAACAAAAGCCACAAAAATCCAATAAAATTCAGGTTGAAACACCATATGCAAAAACAACTAGCATAATGGTGCGAAACCCCAAACCCTCATCCCAAAAATTAGGAAAATATTCATACCTGACCCATTAGGTAGAACTAACAATATAAAATAGAGGGGGACACTAGTTCTCAGCCTCCTAATAAAAATCTACCAAAAAAAGAAGCAAAAAAAAAGTTGAAACGTAAAAATGGGAGAGCCCTACCTGACAGCCAAAAGGGCTAAAACAAGAATCGACTAGATAAAATAGATATCTCGCAAAAGCTGCCAAAAGTCATGACAAACCAAGGTCTCCCCAAGATGGATCCAACGAGATTGATCTCATGAAGATCCCACACCTGTAACTGTCACAACGAAAAAAAAATGGAATCCTCTAGAAGCGGAAGTGAGGAATTAATTTCCTTTTTGGATACTTATTCACTTTTAGAGTGAATAATCAATTAGAGTAAATAATCAGGTGACCTAGTTAAACTTGAAATCAACCCAAATAGAAATAGGCTATTCCAAGTAATTGGAGTTCATCAATGGAAAACCTGCCAAAAATTAAAATCAATTAAAATAAAACCCGAAAATCCTTTAAACTAAAATCATAGAAAACCTTACAAACTTTCATGACAATTGTGAACCTCTAGATGCATAGAAACATTCAAAGGTTTGCTCACATAATGCAAATGAGTCTAGATTTATTAAATCCTAGAAGGTTTAATTTAAACACTTAAATAAGATACATCCACTATACATGGATGGCATTGGTAAAATATGAACAATTGAATCACTAACTCCATGTACCACTGCCAGGGATATAAATCCTACACACTAAACCACCTAATCAAGTGCAATTGCATATAATAACATAGTGAATAAATAAATGCATTGAATAGCCTAATTTAACCATTTATTCAATTATACTGAAATAATCCATTTACATCACTCACATTTGCATAAAGCATAACAAAGAAAAAATGAAGTAGCTAACCATAACATTAAATTCAACATGTATAACATAATCTGTAATATGCCCAAATACTGAATTACCAAATATCATCATAAAACATACTACCATCTCAAATGAAATCATCATGCAAATATGATCAACTAAGTAGCATAGTAATCTAACATCTATGATACTAGAAATCAAAATGTAACATCTGACCCTCAGGTCATTTCAAATGTAAAAAAATAACATGAATACCAATATCTCTCAAATCAAAATATAACAAGGTGTAGACTGCAAACACGAGAGGCACTACACGTAATCAACTTTTAGAGAAAACTGAAGGGTTAGGTACTAAATCACTTTTTTTATAGATTAAGTCAGGGAACATCTCTTAATAGAGTGGTTCTAATAGACCTATTTCAAATCTCCTAACAAAGTCCTTTTATTTATTGTAAGTGTAAAATTCTTTAACGTGGTACTTGATCTAACAGTCTTAAATGCTTTTGTTAGAGTAGACCTCTCACAAGTTAGAGCAACTGATATGATCAAATTATAACCCTAACAAGTTTACTTTGTTGTTGCAATAATGAACATTTGTGGGTTTCATGATCACCCCAGTTTACCTTCATATTGAAGTGTTACTAGGCAACCAAAATCATTGTGTTATGTGTTGATGATTTTTATGAATGTTATTCTTAGATAAATTTCATTTTATCATTATATGTTTATGTTTATATGGTATAATACTTGAGATATGAGATGGATTAGGTGTGAATTTTTTTATTAGAAAAAGTATTATAGATCTCGATTCACCCCCCTTTGAGTATCTTGTTTCCCATTAAGATTTCCAACAATTGGTATCAAAGCTTAGTTCTCTTGAAAAATTCTAACAACTTGAAAGGATGATGCAAGAGCATCCTAGATGTAAGAGAAATCTTGCAAAATCCCAAAAATATATGTATTTCAGTATTTCTATTTTAATAAGGTCTAGTAGATAGGGTGGTTACTATTTATGGGAACTTGCTATTTTTAGTAAGTTTTTTATATGAGCTCAAGATGTTCTCATTTTCTATAGGAAGGTTCATTTTAGAGTTGTAAGCCTACCATAAAAATCTCATTGCTCAAGCATAAGCATTGGAGAAGTTATTGTAGATTTTTGGTGGAAAAATTAGATTTTCAGTAGAAAAATTTGTAGAAAAAATCTTTAGGCTCATAGTTAAAGGCCTTAAATTTCTTGGATGAGGTCCAAAATCTCGATAGAAGGGCACTAGCACCATTCTAAGTCCATAAATCAGGAGTAAGCATTTTCAAAAAGTGGTTATAATAGCCAATCGGAGCAACGATTCGTGAGTTATGGCCTTTCAAAGTTGGGCTACTTGAAATATCTAAAATAATTGTCAAAGATTTATTTGGCTGACTCTATATGTATTGTTAGGGTCTGTTGGCCCTAGATATTAAGTTTCAAAGTCTAGAACCTTCTCAGGTGGCATAAAATTGCCTACTTAAGAAAGGCCCAAACATTGTCTAGGACAATTCTAGGTGATAGTTCATAGCTTGTCTTACAAATTATTGTAATGAAGGCACCCATGTGGGTTAGCATATTGTACTTGAGAATTTTGTAATTTTTCATTTGCTGCACAAATGAGAAGTCTATATTTTTTTCTTGCATTGGCTATTGTTTCTTTGTTTCTATTATGAGGTTATGGTTTTAAGGAGGGCGCCCTTTATTATAATAGTACATTAGTATAGAAGATGGGGAATGAGCTGGTGACTATAAAGAGGTAGAAAGCTCAAAATAATAAGCCTCTCCAACTCTAGAGTCAAGGTCCCATTCATGGTAGACCTCCCAATCAGAGTCACCTCCCTTAAAATAATAACTGACCTATCAACCACCATCACAATAAGAATAGACCTATCGATTTCCCCCAATCTCCAAACACCAACCTAAATAGGGCCTTAGTCCCTCAAAATAACCTCACCCAAGATCAAGATTTATGCCCTTCTTGTAACTACTCTTATGGATACTACATGTGTCAGAAGGAAAAATATTACTTGGCTTTAACTGTACTAAAGTGAATAGTTTCCCAACAACACAATGGTAATCAATTTGTTGATACCTTTCAGCAAGATGGTTTCTTTTTCATGAATTGCCTCGTGGAAGAACATGGTAATGTAATTCTACATTCCTTTTCTTACAATACTAGGAGCAAGAGAAGAGTTGTAGAAGAGGTTTCTCCTCAACCTCCTAATCATACTTCCACATCAAGTATAATGCCTTATATAAAAGTAGTTTCCTAGCAACACAATGTGAATCAACCTGCCAATGGTTCTCAGCAACAAAGGTAGGGTGAAAGAAAAGATAATGTGAATAACTTGTAGACTATCCCTCCTCAAACTTCTACTTCTAAGGCTTCCACCAAACATCTAATGCTCCTTTTAGTGTAGTAGAGTAGGTGAAGAAGATGAATATTAGCCTTTCTATGTGGGATGTTGTAATTAGTGTGCCATCACAAAGGAGGTTATTGCAATAGGAATTGGAAAGCATTGATCTTAGAGATCAACCATCTAGCATGGAGAATGTTGTGAGTTTTATACAACTATCAAAGGAGGTCGGAATAAGAAAAAATCTTAGACCTCCTCCATTTTATGTTTCTCTAATTATAGGAGATAAGCTAGTCCACAACTACATGATTGATATAGGTGCTACTAGTTCAGTAATGCCCAAATGTGTTGCTGATATTTTAGAAGTGAAATATGAATCCATTATTAAGGATGCATAGTAGTTAGATGGTAGTACTATCAAGACTATGGGAATCCTTAGAAATGTTGAAATGGCCTTACATACATGCCTAGGTTGTATTGTAGTTCAAGATATATCTATTGCTGAGGTTAAGCCACAATTTGTCATTTGGCTTTCAAGGGATTATACCACTCAGATAGGTGGTTACATATCTTCTGATTGGTCATATATGTTTTTTAGAACTAGATAAGAACCAAAGCTTTAATTAGAGAAGAACCATTAGCCCTCCATCACATTGAGCCCCTAATCTCATTAATATGAATTGTACCATCATAGAAACAAATGAAAATGATACAATAAATGAGCTTGCCACTTTTTTGGTTGAGATACTTGATTTCCTCTTGGATGAGTGGGCCAATATGTATTAGTTCGATCCTATATTAGAAACCTTGGAGACATGCCTTGGCACCTATTGTATATCAAAAAAGGATTCTCTAGTCTTGAAATTAATGGAAATCAAAGAAGATATAAGTAGGATATAGAGCATGTACTTTGATGGATCAAGAAATAAAAATGGACTAGGGGCTAGTGTGATGTTGATTTCTCCTGCACTAGAAAGGTACTACTTCTCATTTAGGCTTCAATTTAGTTGTACCAGTAATGTGGCTGAGTATGAGGCATTGATTCGAGGTCTCTTACTTGTTCAAAAGAGAGGAATTCAAGAATTAAGTGTATATGGAGATAGTGAGTTGGTGGTAAATCAGGTGAGAAATCAAAATGTTATTAAGAGTGGTTTGCTCAAATCTTACAAACATAGAGTATGGGATTTTCTTGAAGGTTTCAGTGCATTTAATATTCAAAGCATTCCTAGAAAAGAAAATAGACATGCTAACATACTTGTGATAGTGGGTGCATCCTATGATGTCCTAAGGGGCCTCAAAGATGAGAAGAGGCTAAAGATTAAAATGGTGGTAAGGCTCGCTATTCCTAATAATGAGATCAATTGGTAGGTCTTTGAATTAGATGCACAAATTGTGAGTTTCTTGTATAATGAAGAAAAGTTCTCAAATAGAAATCAATTGAGATTGCATGGCCAATATGGTGATCAAATCATCAACCTCAACTCCAAAAAGTTACCTAAGGTTCTCATTACCTTAGAGAATGTCTTCAATCTTGATGACCAAGTGAGGGAAAGAGACATGAATCTTGCTATGAAAAAAGGAGACCATGTGCTAATTATAGTTGGTAATGGAGGGACGCTAAACATGGAAAAGGTATGTTCTAAAATTGAGCAAGACATTTTTGTCCATTTTTTTCAAGAATTTAATGATATATTTGCTTGGACATATGATGATTTAAAGGGGTTTGACCCTAGTCTATTTCAATAAACAATAGATCTAGTGGATAATGTTAAGCCTATTAGGCAAAAATAGAGACTAGTAAATCCAAAGATTGAAACACTAATGAGAAATGAGTTGTCCAAATCAATTGAGGCCAATATAATTTTACCTATCAAGCATTCCTCTTGGGTGGAAAATCTTGTCCCTATTAGGAAAAGGAACGAAGAAATTAAACTATGCATAGATTTTAGGGATCTTAATCAAGCCTCCATCAAAGATTATCATCCTATCCCTTCCATGTATCAAATATTTCCAAGGTCAGTGATTTAGAGAGATTCTCCTTCTTGGATGAATTATTAGGTTATAAGCAGGTGTTAGTCAAAGAAGCTGACAGATACAAAATTATTTTCACTTCCAAATGGGGCACCTATGCATATAGTAAGATGCCTTTTGGACTAACAAATGCAGGTGCCACATTTCAAAAGGCAATGGAGATTTCCTTCAAAATTATGATTGAAGGTTTTGTGTTGGTTTAACTTGATGATATCATAGTATATTCTAAAGATGTAGCAAACCATTTTGGTCATCTCAAACAAGTGTTTATAAGATGTAGAGAATATGGGGTGTCTTTGAATCTAAGAAAGTGTATCTTTGCCACTAATCAGGGGAAGGTATTAGGACATATTATATCTAAAGATAGTCTAAATACTAATCTAGAAATAACTAAGGCAGTACTTGCCCTTTCTCTTCCCAGTAACAAGAAAGGTCTATAAACTTTTCTTGGTAGAATAGATTTTGTGAGAAGATTTATTCCTAAACTAGCTACCATGGTGAAACCTCTTACAACTATGCTCAAAAGAATATGGCCTTATTATGGACAGTTGGTCTGATTTTTCACACTTGCAATTTTTTTTTTTGAAAATTATGGTGAGAAATCATTTGAGTTTTAAATGTTGCAGACTAGTGTTTTTATTTCAAGATATGCTGGAAGTTTTTAGGTTGCCCTAGTTTTGCCCTGTTTCATGTGTTATTAGAGTCTATTGATTTCTCCAAGTTAATCTCCTAAAATGGCCATGAAATTGTCCCAAGTCTGAAAACCCTAGTATCCCTTTTGAATTTCTTAGAAGGAGTTGTAAAATGTTTTAAGTTAGTCCTTTACGTTCTTACGGTGTGAGGTTTCACGTAAGAGCGGAATGCCTTTTGCTTTTGGTTTCCATGGCCACGCTTTCTAATACAGTGAAGATGCGTAAAGGATTTATCGCGCTTTGAAAAGCTCTTGTTACGGGCTTATGAGTAAACACCTTGAGCGAAGGAGTGGGGAAGCCTGCAGTGTGATCTACCCATATACGTTTCAGTGGGTAGCGTAAAGGCGTAAAGCATGATCTGAAGGGCGCACGAGGGTATTACGGTGTTACGAGTAAAGGATTTTTCATAAGGACGGAGGCAAGGTTCCATGGTGTTTACATGTCTACGATTCTTGGGTTTGCAGATGACTGTAAAGCTTTGTTTTAGCGGTAAAGGAATCATTTGGGACCTGTCGTAGTATTAGAAGGGCCTAATTGTAGTGAATCAGATGGAGGCACGACATTTATGTCAGATGGGCCCATCCCTCGTGGCACATGAATTAAGTTTTTGATATTATGCCCTTACACTTGTAAGTTAAGAGTATGAACAAAGAGTTGTTTTTTCCTTTTTTCGTGGTTACAGGTCCAATCTTAGCATGTAAGCATAAAGAGGTGAATAAAGGAAGATCAAGAAAAAAGGCTTTCCACTTATACGATAAAAGGAAAATGTGAGACCACAATAGCAGTTGAGAGGGCTCTTTGGTGATACAAATGAAGCTAAGTCATAAGAGTGGAAGATAAGTTTTGAAGCCTTATGGTGTCCCGAGAAATGAAGTAAGCGGAGCAATGTAAAGGGAATTTCCAAGGTCTCTGTAGATACATGGACGTAGGAGTGTAAAGGATAGAAGGACGGCTTGAGTGAGGGTTTTACGCTCACATGAGGAATGTTGAATCATAAGAATGAAGATGTTAGTAGAAAGGTTTTCGATGTTCCGGTGTAAAGGTTTACGTATAAGCGTAAAAGATGAGAATGCAGAGTTAAGGATCTTTATGCTTATATGGAAGAAGCTTAAATCGTAAAAGTGGAAATATACAGTAGAAGGACTTGAGATCCTACGGGGTAAAAGGCATCGTAAGAATGTAAAAGGGATTTGCAAAATAGTGTAAAAGCATCATTACATTCCTACAATTAGGGCATTTTGAAGCCTCTCCGAGTGAGCGTAGAGATACATTGAGAGCATTTTTGGCATCATGAAGATTGAAGGTTTGACTCAGCGTAAGCACAGAAGATAGTCATATAAGAAAGAACATCTGATGTATCACGATAGATAAGCAAAAATGACAAAATTACTGTAGCCAAGTAAAATAAGGCTTTGAAAAGTACATCAAAATCCAATTTTGCGGCTAATATACCCTGATGGTGACTTGCGAACATAAGTTTTAAAGCTCATCCATGCTAAATTTATTAAAAAGGCTGGCAGGTATATAATTAAAACATCAAGGATTTAATTGAATTGCCAGCCTCAAGAAGCTTGTTTCTGTGCCGTTCTGAAGTTTTGAAAGCTATAGAGCTCTGTGTATCCTATGAAAGCTATAGAGCAGATGAGTTATTGAGGAAGTATGAAGAAATAAGGAAAGTGGAGAATGCTTTGAAGAGGACCAGCCCTGATTTTAGGGGATTTTATACAGAAGTTCCATATCCTAATAATCTTAGGAAAATGATTGATAATTTTGACCATATTATGTTACAAATGCCTCATGAGCCAGAGGGAGAAGAAGCCATTGTAAATAGAGAATTCCCTAAACCAGACACACAATTAGAAAATGATTTAGAAGAAGAGTAGCCATCAACTTCAGCCTGGGTGCCACAAGGAAATAAAAGACAAAAGACAATGCACATCCCTGAAAAGGTGGTAAGCAGAGCTATACAAGTCATGTCTGGAAGTAGTGAGTATTTTGCTGATATTAGGCAAAATTATTTTCACCAAAGGGCTAATGAAGGAGGAAAAGCTTCTACTGATGTGCAAATTGCAGCATCAAGATTGGATGACAGGCTCATTCAATCTGAGAAATTCATGGAAGATGATGATTTTATTAAATCATCAGAATTTAAAAGTTTTCTCTATAAAATCAAACAAAATGAACTCACATTGAGTCTCATGCCAGGAGAAGATCCAGAGAAAAATAAAGAGTTAGTTGAAAAACTATTGGCTTATGACCCTGAAAGTGAAACAATGACTACTGCAGAAGCTAGGGAATTAGTACATAGGAGTGGCATGATTCTAATACCACATTGGGATATTGAGAAAGAATTTGTTTTGGACCAAATGAGAAGACAAGATAAGGCCATCAGTTATGAAGCCACTAGCAGTGAAGGCTTTAAAAGAGGGTCAGGTTTTAATGTGGACACTAAAACCCTAGTAGTATGGAGTGTGGCCCCTTACACCAAGAAGCCTAAGATGATGGATATAGAAGAAACTACTCAGGGAAATATGATTGTGTGGACACTGGAGAGAAATATTGGGAAGGAAATATCCAGTTTGGTAAAACATTTTGCTCTTATGAATGAGGAAAACGTTGATGAAATTGAAGATAAGTTAGCTGCAATGTTCAATGAATGCCTTGATATTAGGAGAACATATGAAGAAGAGCTCAAAATGAGCCATGTACAGAAACAAAGAATAGAGGAGTTGGAGGAAAAAATTAAGATTCTGGAAATAGAAATAAAATCCCTCAAAGAACAACTCAAGGTAGAAGTAGAGGCAGAACATGCACCAAGGCAAGAGGAAGAAAGAAGGCACATGGTAGAAGCAGAGGCCCAAACAAAAGGAATACTTATGGGAACAACAGTGCCAGTCCCTGTGATTAGTGTGGAAACAAAAGTTTCCCAGGTTGAAAAGAATACCAAGAAAAATGCTTTGATGAATGTATTAAATCATAGAATCAGCATTCTGAAAAGAATATCTCAGGATACTTATAATACATTCATCAGTCTACAATCTGCAGAATAGGTATACATGGGTGCAATTAGATGGCTTGAGCCTATTTTTCAACAGTGGGGACCATATATGCAATTTTTTGACAGGTTGATACCCTTGTTAGCCAAGAAGCCAGATCTCCCAGATAAAGTTATTATTGTGAAGGAGGGTATGGACAAAGTGAAAGAATTATTGCAAATCTTCACAGGGAAGCTGGCAATAATTCAAAGCAAATTGAAAATGCTAACAAATGGTTTCTATTCTTTGATTCCTTCTATTATTGATTCCGATGATAAGTTAAAAGATTTTAATGAGTGGTCTAATTCTTTTGATCACATTATAGACTTGTCACAAGTGGTATCCATTCTCCAAGATGGTATTGATGAATGTATTTTCAATGAACTAATTGATACCCTTTTCAAGATTGAAACTAAAGTGAATAGGTTTATCATAGAAGGAAGGGTGATTACTGATGCTAGGTGGTAGAAAATTGTGGATGAACTAACAACAGTTAAGGAATCTGATTGGCCCACTAAAAGAGAAATATTTGTCTGGGAAGCAATCATAGATATCAAAGCACTACCAATAGGGAGCAGTTAGAGAAAAGGACAAAATTGAAGATTTTATTCTCCAGCTGTCATCTACCTTCTGTTTTATTTGTTTTATTTTATTTGTTCAGTTTTCTTTTGAAAATTGGTAATTTACCCAATTTTGTAAAAGGACACCTGTCACTTTCTTTTAGCCTGAAGCTTGTTGCATCTCACACTATTTAAGTGAGATTCGAAGGCTAAAAAAGGGTCTGAATTCTATTTTTCTAAGTACTATGCTTAGTCTGTTATTGGTCCAAATTTTGAAAGCAAGTTTATAATGTATTTTTCTGTCAATTCTCTGAGAATACATGAATATAGAATGAGCTGTGTTTCTTTCTGAAGGCCATTCTGAGTCTATTGTAAAGGATATACCATTTTCAAAAGAAATGAATACAAATTGTGAATTGTCCCCATATCAATTCTTTCTGAATTTTGTCTCCTTTTAAATACTTAGCTACCTTGATGTTGTATGAGTAAAAGCTTGTGCAATTGAATGCAATCTAGTTAGGTTGTATATCCATTTATCATTTTTGTTAATTCAATGGATTAAATAAAGGCTTTGACGAATGTGATGAGATTCCTTAAGTATTGAAAAGGATTTTGAATGATATATTCTGATAAGAATTGCTGATAGAATTTGTTTTAAGGCAACGAATTAGATCTAAGAATTTGCTATAGACTCTGAACCCCAATGGATTAGGCACTGATCAAGTTATTTCAGTTGAAGGAGAAATATATTTTAAATGGTTATTCAAATGCATCATCAAATCAAATTTTACTTTTATTTCCTTTAGATCTTCAAAGTTGGCCAGCACTTGTCTGCATGGAATGTTTTAACTACAGTTAGCCACTATTGTTAAGGACATCTGCAGATCTATAGAATAATTCTTGGCCATATCTGTTTCATGGGATGTGTTTATCTAGTTAGTAGGAATTATGTATATGTTTTGAGGATTGTGAGATGAGAATCATAATAAAACTAAGAATAAACCTCATACAAGTTTTCTAGTTTTGAATCATCCCTGGGTATAGCCGCCCTGGTTTTGCAGAGCCAAAAGAGTAGAAAACCATCTGTGGTTTTGTTAAAGTTGGGTCCAAGTACTTTGCATATGCAATTGTAAATAAGAATTGGCTAGTCTTTAGGTTGTGTATGTACTGTTATATTTGTATTAAGCCTGTTGTCTCTTAGTAGTTTTTTGTGCATTATAAAACACCAACAAAATGGTGATTCTACTGGGGAGTTGTCCAACACATCTGTGAAAAGGACTACAGTTTCTTTGGTCTTGCTGTGTACGTGTGTGTCATGTGATCTATGTTTTGCCCATGGTTATAAGGGAATCTTTTAGTGTCAAACTTTGAGAGTTTAAAGAAGATAGAGCCCAAGTACCATTGCTACACACTAATGTATCCAACTTATCCAAGTGTTTTATCTAACAAGAAAGAGTTGCAATCTTACGACATCAGTGATTGGTCTGTCTGTACGAGATATTTTATTTCCTACTTGTGTATTGTTTTCCTTCAGTCAGAAAAAGTGTCATTATATATTTTCCCAAAATAGGGTGGTGACTCAGTCAAGGTTTTGAAGCTAGTGCTTATTGTAACAAAAGGTGAATATGGCTGACAAGAGAAAAAACACAAGAGCTTACATGAGAGCCAATCCCGATGTATCAATGTATACTGATCTACCCCAAGGTGGTAGGAAGAATCAAAATAAGAAGAAGATAGATCCAAATCCCACTTGGAAGCCTAGAGGTAATGCATCTGTCAATTCCCATTATCAACCAGTAATAGGAAGAGAGTCTTCTTCACTTAGCTCTGAATCTGAAACTACAAGACTCTTAGGAGGCATTTTCAGTACCCCATTACTAGATGAGAGAGTTTTTCAAGACAAAGACGTGTATACTATGGGAATTGCTTCATCAAGACTAGGTCCTATAGAAAATATGAACTATAGGCTAGGATTTAGGAGTTCATCTGATAATCCTTTTAATCCTAGAGCAGCCCCATATGTAGAACCAAATCTTATAGATCTGGATGACCTTGCTGATTCAGAGGCAACTTCTGCAGATCCTAAAGAAGTGCAGTTTGAAATAGAATTTTTGAAGAAATGGATTGCTGAAGAAGAAGCTAAATCCATTCATCTTGAAAAAGAGAAGAAGCAAGCCACCTTGGATGCCATAATAGAAAGGGATGCTTTGCTAAGAAGAATGGCTGCTTTGAAAGAGCAAAATAAAAAGTTAGAAGAGAATACCACAACTCTCTATAAGGATATTTTTGGAGATGTTGATAATCTGAGAGCCAAAGTTCAAGCACAAGAGAAATGCCTAAATCAAAGGCAAGAACCAATTATTGCTCAAGTCCAAGCCTATAAACCTATTCAAGTGGATCCTATAGAGCTCATTGCGAAAGCTCCAGATAAAGGGAAAGGCAAGGCTATAGGAATCCAAATAAATGAGCCTCAAGCTATACTAAGAAAACCTATACAACCCTCCATGTCAAAATTAGATCTAGATCTTGAGAAGGCTCAAAAAGAGAGGGAAGATCTTGCAAAGGAACTTGAGAAGGTTGAGAATGAAGCTTAAGCTGCAGAAACTAGAAGGAAAATCCAATTCATAAAGTCTAATTCTGCATTGGCTTCATGGCCCAAAATTGTCTATCCCACCTACAAATCCTGCACCAGTTAGTGGCCCAATAATCTCAACTTAGGGAGTACCCCAATCTGCTCCTACCTAATCTTCCACTATTGGCACCCAAGTTCCATTTGTCCCACCTCAACAATCCCAAGCTACTCCCCTGAGTCAAGCTAATATAGCTAGTACTTCAAATGTTCCTCATTTTTAGAAGAAACCTGTATACCTAGAAAAGTATAGACAAATATCATTTGCTGGTATTCCTGGTGCTCCACATCCCATATTGTTTGATTTAAGAGATAAAGTGGTCAAGTTCTCTAAGAATAATGCTGTTACTGGTGAAGAACATTTGAGAATTTTCATTGATATGTTGAATGATTATGAAGTTGAACATGAAGATATGGTAATGAAATTGTTTGTCATTCACTAACAGAGCATGCAAGGGATTGGTTTAGGAGGTTGCCTGATGATAGTATTACCTCATGGAGTGATTTGGAGAAATTGTTCAAAGAGCAATATGGGGACAACACTAATGCAGGATTCATGTTGAATGAGTTCAACAATATCAAGAAGAATCCAAATGAGTCCACATTTGATTTCAATGTGAGATTTCAGAAAGGTATGTACAAAATTTTTCAAGTTATGAGGTTAAATGAAGATGTCTGTCTCACAACATATTTCAATGCTTTTGATAGAAAAATGACTTATCAATTGAGGGATAAGGATCCTAAAACTTTAAGAGATGCCTATAAAATTGTAGTAAATATAGAGAATAATAGGAAGGCATTTGGAAAACTAGGTAGGAGGGATGATCCTAAGCTTTTTAATCCTAAGAACAATAATAAAAGGGAGGGTGACAAAACTCCTATAGGAAAGAAGCTCGAAGAACCTACTATAGGCCAAGTTTTAGAAATGCTCAAGAAGATGAATACCACTAGTTTCAATAAGCCAAATGTTGCTGAAAGACCCCCTGTGAATAACAACAATTTCAATAGGTAGCCTAGAGTGCAAAATTACCCTTACACCACTCAGTGGAAAGATGGTAAACCAGTTCCCAACCAGACCCACAATGTGAAGGATAAGGGTACTCCAGATCCCCTACAAAGGAACACTGTAAATATGAATGATGATGTACCATGGTGCATTATATGCCAATCACCTCATTCTGCTAATTATTGTGCTGTTGCTCAGTCATTTGCCCAAGCTCAAGGAGTGCAACCTGAAGAAGAAAATGAAACCCATGATGATATAAGTTACAATATGGTGAATATGTGTGATGATTTGATAGATTTTGATTCAGAAGAGCCTAAAAATGATATTACTAGCCAGAGAATTTCTTACTAGCTACATCATTAGCAAGTGCTTTCAGATGAAGAAGGGTATGATACAGATAAGGTATGCAGTACATTTTCTGATGTACGTCTCACAAGCTTAAGAATACCCTCCAAGGAGGAAATTGACAGAATTATAGCAGAAATGATTTCACAAGTCCATAGTAATTATAATTTGAGAAATAGAGCAATAAATAATGATGCAGGAAGGCCATCTAGTGTATTCATCAAAGACATCACTCATAAGATGAATGATCAAAACAAGAAAGTCAATGTAGATGTGCCTAAAATCAAGGAAAACAAGGATAAGAAATGGGAACCAAAGAAGAAGGTTTAATTTCAGATAAGTGAAGCAACAAAATCAGTTGTGCAACCAAAAAAAATTAGAACCTAATGTTATCAAGCAAAATGTGGTGCCTACTGCTCAAAAGATTTCGACTCCAAGTACTATTATAAAACCTACTGTTGTTGAACCTGTTGATATGATATCCATGTTATCTCAAATTACTATAAAAGTGCCCTTGTCTGAACTTTTTAGAATTGAAGAGCATAAGAATAAGGCTTTGTCATGGTTGGCTGGAATAGCAAACAATAATATTGTTGCAGAACAAATTGTGTCCCAATAGACCCCATTAGTAATAGAGGATAGTGGTATCATATCCCAGATTCCTCAAATGTTTCTAGATGATTCCTCAGTGGCATTCATAGAAGATATTGATCCTTTTTTCCTCAATCTAATCATAAAGGGGAAGACCTTAAAAAATTGCATGATAGACTCAGGAGCTTCCAACACTATAATGCCTTTCAAAGTAATGGAAGCCTTAGGTTTGAAGGTAGATACCAAGCAGGGAAAATGCAGAGGAATGGATGCTAGGGAAGTCCTAGTCATAGGTACCATAAATGCCTTACCATTCAAACTGGCTACATATCCTGAAGTAGAATTAACCATGTCTATCCTTGTGGTAGATATACCTCCACACTATGGAATGTTACTCTCCAGAAAATGGAGTGCTGCCATGTGGGGAAGCCTAAAATGTGATCTCACTTATGCCACTTTTCATATAGGGGACAAAGCTGTCAGGGTAAATAGGGAGCCAAGGGTTAACCACATTTTAGGAGAAGAAATTGACAAAGATACCACTTGTTTCCTAGATACTGGGATTAATGCTTTTAGGGCTGAATTAATTATTTAGGAAGTTGAAAACTTACCTGCTATCATTGAACATGAAGTTGAATGTTACATTCAAATTCACCAAAATTATGGACAATTTTCTTTGATGGGGCCAATTCTAAAGAGGGTGCAGGGGCAGGTGTAGTTTTTGTGTCCCCTGAAAATAACACTTTTAGGTATTCATTCACCTTGAAGTTTTCCTGCACTAATAATATTGCAGAATATGAAGCATTGCTGCTAGGACTCAAAGTTTCCATACATCATAGAATTAAGAAATTATGTGTCATAGGGGATTCTAAACTAATTATCTCTTAGATCAAAGGAACCTACTCATCCAAGAATAAGAGATTGAAACAATATAGAAATGTAGTCTGGGATCAGATAGAATTCTTTGATGCATTTGGGATCTCATGGAGAGATAGGACCCAAAATAAGATGGCTGATCTGTTAGCAAATGTAGCAATCAAGCCAAAAGAGATATCATTTGCAGGAATCTCCCAGATTGAGGTGCGAAATAGACCTTCCATACCTGACAACATTGAAAATTGGCAGGTCTTTGAAGATGACAAAGATATTATGAATTTTTTGTTAAATGAAGACAAGTACCACGGTTAGGAGATGGATTGCAGTGGACTGATTGAAACCATAAATGGGAAGGAAACCATTTTTGGTCAAGAGATAATGCAATTGAAAACAAATAAGATGCCGAAGGGGTTAGTAGTCTTGGAAAATATTTTTGATAACCAAGACAGAGTAAAATCAGGAGTAAACGACTCCAAACCTTAGGAGTTAGAAGAAATAAACTTGGGTACTAATGAAGTTCTTAAAAGGGTTTATATTGGCCAAAATCTGCCTGTTGAAATCAGGAAAACATTGATTGACCTACTTAGAAAATACAAACATATTTTTTCTTGGTCATATGATGACCTTAAGGCTTACAGGGAGGATCTTTTCCAGCATGTCATACCATTGAAGGAAAATGTAAGACCTTTCAGGCAAAAACAGAGACCAATCAATCCTACCCTTGCCCCAAAAATGCAAGAAGAATTGACAAAACTAAGAGATGGTGGAATAATGAAGCCAATCAGGCATTCCACCTAGGTTTCAAACTTGGTTCTTGTTAGGAAGAAGAATGGAGATATTAGGCTTTGTGTTGATTTTAGAAATTTAAACATTGCATCTCTAAAAGACAATTATGGCTTACCTAATATGGAAGCCATGTTGTAGCAAGTGACTGGCTCTGAATTAATGTCAATGATGGATGGTTTCTCTAGATACAATCAAGTTCTAGTAAAGGAAAGTGAACAGTTCAAGACAGCCTTCACAACCCCATGGGGAACATATGTGTATGTGAGGATGCCTTTTGGCTTGATTAATGCAAGAGCTACCTTCCAAAGAGCCATGGATGTAGCATTTTCATGAGTATATTGACAAATTTATGGTTGTGTACCAGGATGATCGTAGAGCCTATTCTAATAATGCTGAAGATCACTGCAAACATTTGGAGAAAATCTTTATAAAAGCCCTGGAATATGGAGTATCTTTAAACCCAAAGAAATGCACATTTGGGGTCACAAAAGGAAAACTACTAGGACATATAGTGTCTAAGGATGGGGTGAAAATAGATCCTGAGAGAGTAGCGGCTATTGACAAAGTCCCTAAGCCAAAAAATGTAAAAGGAATTCAATCCTTCTTTGGCCAAGTTAATTTCCTTAAGAGATTTGTTACAAATTTTGCTGAGATCAGTAGACCTATCTCAAAAATGCTCAAAAAGGTAGCCACTATAGATTGGAATGGTGAGCCTTCACAAGCATTCCAAGATATTAAAATTGCAATAAAAAATGCTCCAGTATTGAGAACCTCAGATTATTCAAAACCCATGCATATTTTTTCTTTTGCATCCTTCCACATTGTGGCTGCAGTCTTATTGCAGAAAAATCAAGAAGGATATGAGTAGCCTATTGCCTTCTTTAGTAAGTCACTACAGCCTGCTAAACTTAAGTATGAAATAAATGAAAAGCAAGCTTATGCTTTAGTAAAGGCTATAAAAGCTTTCAGATGTTACCTGATAGGTGCTACTATTATTGCTTTTGTACCTAGTGCTACAGTCAAGGATATATTTTCTCAGAAGGAAGTATTAGGCAGGAGATGTAGATGGATCAATATAATCCAAGAATTCAACATTGATATATAGATAACAAAGTTAGTAAGGGGTCAAGGTTTGGCCAAACTTATGGCTGAAGCTAATCTAGAGGCTAACCAGATAAATCTCATAAATGATGATCTCAGAACTGACTTATGTGACATGAACTATTGTGATTGGTACACCAATGTCATATATTACTTGCAACACATGGAATCTCCTCCCCATTTTCCTGAAAATGAAAAGAGGAATACTAAATTGCAAGCCATCAGGTATTTAATTGTCCAAAGCAACCTATGGTGGAGAAATTTTGAGGGAATATTATTGAAATGTGTTGATAAGGAAAAGGCAAAAGAGGTTTTAAAAGAAATGCATGCTGCAGTGTGTGGGGGGCACTATATGGCCAAAACTACTGCACATAAGATAATGAGGGCTGGATTCTGGTGGCCTTCCCTTTTCAAGGATGCTCAAGTTATGGTTAGGAAATGTGATCCTTGTCAGAGGTTTGCTGGAAAGCTTAAGTTCTTAGGAAATACCCCGTTGAAGCCAGTGGAGATTCAAGCACCTTTTCAACAATGGGGTCTAGACTTCATAGGAGAGATTTTCCCCAAGTCTAGCACTGGCTATTCTTGGATTCTGGTTGCTACTGACTACTTTACAAAATGGGTAGAGGCTATCCCCACAAGAAATGCAACAAGTAAAGTGGTCAATAATTTCTTATTGAATAATATTATTTCTAGATTTGGATGTCCACAGAGAATTGTAATAGATAATGCTATGTGCTTCAGATCTAAGGAGTTCATCAAGTTTTGTGATAAATATGGAATGACAAGGTCATCATCTGCTTCATATCATCCACAAGGGAATGGACAAGCTGAGTCCACAAATAAGATCCTGTTGAAGGTCATTAAGAGAACCTTGGATGATAATAAAAAGGCATGGGATTCCAAGTTATAGTTGGCAATATGGGCTGATAGAGTAACTGTAAAGAAAGCAATTGGTGTAGCTCCATTTGATTTAGTGTATGGGATTCAAGCTAGAATGCCTCAGAAAAACTTGATGGGACTATACAATCACATCCAGTTGTATGATGAAGATACTACAGATGAAATGCAAGAAAGAATGGATGAATTGGTAGGACTAACAGAGACCAGAAGAGAAGCATCTTTGAAAAACCAAAATTTTCAATTGCAAGTCAAGACACTCTATGATAAAAGAACTGTAAGTAGAAAGTTTGAAAAAGGAGAGTTAGTCTTAATGTGGAATGCTAGAATTGAGGATAAAGGAAAACATGGAAAATTTGATCCTATTTGGTTAGGCCCATATCTAATTGAAAATACTTGGGGTGAAGATTCTTATATACTCAAAGATGTATTTGACAGTATTCTTGAATTGCCAATTCATGGACAGTTCTTGAAGAGGTATTTTTCTTGAAAAATACTTATTTTCCATGAACAATAGTTTTAGGGTTTCCTGTCATTTTGTATTTTCTGTAAATCCTTGTAAGTATCCTTGTGTAGTCTGGTTCCTTATTTTTGTGTGTTGCTTTATGCTCTTTGAAGAAGTTGTCATTCTTTTTTGCACTTTTCTCTCCCATAGATTTTGATTTCTTGCATAGACTCAAATAATCTATCATCCCCAAATAGAGCCACTGTTGGTCTGATTTTTCACACTTGCAAATTTTTTTTTTGAAAATTATGGTGAGAAATCATTTGAGTTTTAAATGTTGCAAACAAGTGTTTTTATTTCAAGATGTGCTGGAAGTTTTTAGGTTGCCCTAGTTTTTCCCTATTTCATGTGTTATTAGAGTTTATTGATTTCTCCAAGTTAATCTCCTAAAATAGCCATGAAATTGTCCTAGGTCCAAAAACCCTAGTATCCCTTTTGAATTTCTCAGAAGGAATTGTAAAATGTTTTAAGTTAGTCCTTTACGTTCTTATGGTGTGAGGTTTCACATAAGGAATGCCTTTTTCTTTTGGTTTCCATGGCCACGCTTTCTAATACAGCGAAGACGCATAAAGGATTTATCACGCTTTGAAAAGCTCTTGTTATGGGCTTACGAGTAAACACCTTGAGCGAAAGAGCGGGGAAGCCTGCAGTGTGATCTACACAGATACGTTTCAATGGGTAGCGTAAAGGTGTAAAGTGTGATCTGAAGGGTGCACAAGGGTATTACAGTGTTACGAGTAAAGAATTTTTTGTAAGGACAGAGGCAAGGTTCCATGGTGTTTACGTGTCTATGATTCTTGGGTTTGCGGACGACCGTAAAGCTTTGTTTTAGCGGTAAAGGAATCATGTGGGACTTGTTGTAGTGTCAGAAGGGCCCAGTTGCAGCGAATCAGATGAAGGCACGACATTTATGTTAGATGGGCCCATCCCTCATGGTACATGACTTAAGTTTTTGATATTACACCCTTATGGTTGTAAGTTAAGCATATGAACGAAGAGTTGTTTTTTCCTTTTTTCGTGGTTATGGGTCCAGTCTCACTGTGTAAGCATAAAGAGGTGAATAAAGGAAGATCAAGAAAAAGGGCTTTACACTTATACGATAAAAGGAAAATGTGAGACCGCAATAGCAGTTGAGAGGGCTCTCCAGTGATACGAATGAAGCTAAGTCGTAAGAGTGGAAGATAAGTTTTGAAGCCTTACGGTGTCCCAGGAAATGAAGTAAGTGGAGCAACGTAGAGGGAATTTCCAAGGTCTACGCAGATACGTGCACGTAGGAGCATAAAGGATAGAAGGACGGCTTGAGCGAGGGTTTTACACTCACATGAGGAATGTTGAATCGTAAGAACGGAGATGTTAGTAGAAAGGTTTTGGATGTTCCCGTGTAAAGGGTTACGTATAAGTGTAAAAGATGAGAAGGCAGAGTTAAGGATCTTTACGTTTATACGAAAGAAGCTTAAATCGTAAAAGCAAAAATCTACAGTAAAAGGGCTTGAGATCCTACAGGGTAAAAGGCACCATAAGAACGTACACGGGATTTGCAAAATAGTGTAAAAGCATCATTACATTCCTACAATTAGGGCATTTTGAAGCCTCTCCGAGTGAGTTTAGAGATACATCGAGAGCATTTTCGGCATCATGAAGATTGAAGGTTTGACTCAGCGTAAGAATGGAAGATAGTCATATAAGAAAGAACATTTGATGTGTCATGACAGATAAGCAAAAAGGACAAAATTACTATAGCCAATTAAAATAAGGCTTTATAAAGTACATCAAAATCCAATTTTGTAGTTGATATACCATGATGGCGACTTGCGAACATAAGTTTTAAAGCTCATGCATGCTAAATTTATTAAAAAGGCTGGCAGATATATAATTAAAACATCAAGGATTTAATTGAATTGCCAGCCTCAAGAAGCTTGTTTCTGTGCTGTTCTAAAGTTTTGAAAGCTATAGAGCTTTGTGTATCCTATGAAATTGCAGAAGAATTCAAATTATAGTAAAGAAAAACATGGCCGACCAAGAAGTTGAAGAGGTGCATGAAAAAGAATTCGAGGTCGAGGACGAGGGTGATGATGTGGTAGAAGTCACAATAGAAGGAAAAGGGAAGAAATCCGCTGTCAAAATAGAAAAGAAGACAAGGGTCAAAAAACCAAACAAGCATGTAGAAGACTGGCTAAAACTCCTTCCAGGGTTGTCAAATGCAATTTTTGCAAACGATCATATATTCAGAGACCCTTATGCTTTTGTTCGAGATGCTGAATGCCCTAGAATTACTGGTTATGATCTTTTCATGTACTTTTATCAGAATAGAATAGAGAATGTGCCAGTATGTAACCCATGGAATAAAAATATGGAAAAATTAATTTTCCCAAAAGTGTTCATAGATGTTGATCTGTTGAAGGCCCTAATAAATTCATACAATCCAGTAACCAAGACTTTCCACAAGCATAATGGGAGTGTATTATGTACATTAGATAGAACTTCTTTTATTGAGGCTTTTGGATTGATTGGACAAATGGATGTACCTATTGACATTGCGAACTTACAAGGAAAATTTGCTAGGAATAAAACCTATTTTGTAAACAATGTCATGCTGTTGTACATTCCTTACAGAGTTAAGAAGGCAGGGTTAATTCCAAGAAAGGTGGGAGACTTTTTACCTTTGAGTAGGTTCAAAAATTATTTCAAAAACACAGTGTATGGGTTGCACAAAGTATTGGAAAGTGATGGTGCAGAGGATTGTGTATATGGTTCTCTTTTTCTAATGGCATGCGACATACAGGATCCTTTTCATCATAAGGAGTATGATTATGTGGCCTTTATCATTGACAGTATGCACATGCAGATTTGTGATGCTAAGAAACGAGAGCTGAAAGACTTCAAGTTCCACCATTATTCATTATTGATGCACCTTATCCTATATAGAAACATTGGGTACATCAGTGGAGACTTCATTGATCAAAATTCTGATGAATTTGGTGAGTTACCTATGCAACTCTGGACTCGTATTTGGCATAAAGATTTCTTTTGTTCAAATGCCCTAGTTTTTTAAAATTTGTTAAGTTCTGTTATTATGAGGCAGCTAGATCATACTTTTTTTAGGGCACCCAATGTTTTGAAGACTCTTCTTAGGCCCTCTTTCTTAAATGAAAAAAAAAAATTAGATCATAACTGGGGAAGCATATTTTTGTTTAAAGAATGTACTTTGATCAGAGTTTTTGCATGCCCACAACCTCCTCATCTATTGCCTAAATATCTACCCCCTAGATTGGCCATTATTGAATTCTTTTGGCAATTCTTATTGATGAATAAAGAAATGATCCCTCCCTCTCTACATAAGCCTACTTTTGTATGTAGAACCTTTAAGGTAGGAGACTTTGAAATAGGCAAGAATGCTTTTGAGGAATTAAGTGACTATTTAGGTCAGTATAAATTTGCTATTGGGCCCTATAGGATGTATGATCCTGACAATTGTATTGAAAACGAGGTTAAGGCCATTAGGGGTTTTGTTCTGCCTCCAAGTAAGCCTATCCCTGTAGAGGACCTAATTGCCAACATAGTAGCAACAGGGGAGGCAGATGAGTTATTGAGGAAGTATGAAGAAATAAGGAAAGTGGAGAATGCTTTGAAGAGGACCAACCCTGATTTTAAGGGATTTAATACAGAAGTTCCATATCCTAATAATCTGAGGAAAATGATTGATAATTTTGACCATATTATGTTACAAATGCCTCATGAGCCAGAGGGAGAAGAAGCCATTGTAAATAGAGAATCCCCTGAACCAGATACACAATTAGAAATTGATTTAGAAGAAGAGCAGCCATTAACTTCAGCCTGGGTGCCACGAGGAAATAAAAGACAAAAGACAATGCATATCCTTGAAAATGTGGTAAGCAGAGCTATACAAGTCATGTCTGGAAGTAGTGAGTATTTTGCTGATATTAGGAAAAATTATTTTCACCAAAGGGCTATTGAAGGAGGAAAAGCTTCTACTGAAATGCAAATTGCAGCATCAAGATTGGATGACAGGCTCATTCAATCTGAGAAATTCATGGAAGATGATGATTTTATTAAATCATCAGAATTAAAAAATTTTCTCTATAAAATCAAACAAAATGAACTCACATTGAGTCTCATTCTAGGATAAGATCCAGAGAAAAATAAAGAGTTAGTTGAAAAACTATTGGCTTATGACCCTAAAAGTGAAACAATGACTGCTGCAGAAGCTAGGGAATTAGTACATAGGAGTGGCATGATTCTAATACCACATTGGAATACTGAGAAAGCCTTTGTGTTGGACCAAATGAGAAGACAACATAAGGCCATCAGTTATGAAGCCACTAGCAGTGAAGGCTTTAAAAGAGGGTCAGGTTTTAATGTGGACACTAAAACTCTAGCAGTAAGGAGTGTGGCCCCTAACACCAAGAAGCCTAAGATGATGAATATAGAAGAAACTACTTAGGGCAATATGATTGTGTGGACATTGGAGAGAACTATTGGGAAGGAAATGTCTAGTTTCATAAAACATTTTGCTCTTATGAATGAGGAAAAGGTTGATGAAATTGAGGATAAGTTAGCTGCAATGTTCAATGAATGCCTTGATATTAGGAGAACATATGAAGAAGAGCTCAAAATGAGCCATGTACAGAAACAAAGAATAGAGGAGTTGGAGGAAAAAATTAAGATTCTGGAAACAGAAATAAAATCCCTCAAAGAAAAACTCAAGGTAGCAGCAGAGGAAAAACATGCACCAAGGAAAGAGGAAGAAAGAAGGCACATGGTAGAAGCAGAGGCCCAAATAGAAGGAATACTTATGGGAACAACAGTGTCAGTGCCTGTGATTAGTGTGGAAATAGAAGTTTCCCAGGTTGAAAAGAATACCAAGAAAAATGCTTTGATGAATGTATTAAATCATAGAATTAGCATTCTGAAAAGAATATCTTAGGATACTTATAATACATTCATCAGTCTACAATCTACAGAACAGGTATGCATGGGTGCAGTTAGATGGCTTGAGCCTATTTTTCAATAGTGGGGACCATATATGCAATTTTTTGACAGGTTGATACCCTTGTTAGCCAAGAAGCCAGATCTCCCAGGTAAAGTTATTACTATGAAGGAGGGTATGGACAAAGTGAAAGAATTATTGTAAATCTTCATAGGGAAGCTGACAGTAATTCAAAGAAAATTGAAAATGCTAACAAATGGTTTCTATTCTTTGATTCCTTCTGTTATTGATTCTGATGATAAGTTAAAAGATTTTAATGAGTGGTCTAATTCTTTTGATCACATTATAGACTTGCCACAAGTGGTATCCATCCTCTAAGATGGTATTGATGAATGTCTTTTCAATGAACTAATTGATACCCTTTTCAAGATTGAAACTAAAGTGAATAGGTTTATCATAGAAGGAAGGGTGATTACTGATGCTAGGTGGCAGAAAACTATGGATGAACTAACAACAGTTAAGGAATGTGATTGGCCCACTAAAAGAGAAATATTTGTCTGGGAAGCAATCGTAGAAATCAAAGCACTACCAAGAGGGAGCAGTTAGAGAAAAGGACAAAATTGAAGATTTTATACTCCAGCTATCATTTGCCTTCTGTTTTATTTGTTTTGTTTTATTTGTTCGGTTTTCTTTTGAAAAGGGGTAATTTACCCAATTTTGTAAAAGGACACCTATCACTTTCTTTTAGCCTAAAGCTTCTTGCATCTCACACTATTTAAGTGAGATTCCAAGGCTAGAAAAGGGTCCAAATTCTATTTTTCTAAGTACTATGCTTAGTTTGTTTTTGGTCCAAATTTTGAAAGCAAGTTTATAATGTATTTTTCTGTCAATTCTCTAAGAATACATGAATATAGAATGAGCTGTGTTTCTTTCTAAAGGCCATTCTTAGTCTATTGTAAAGGATATACCAGTTTCAAAGGAAATGAATACAAATTGTGAATTGTCCCCATATCAGTTCTTTCTGAATTTTGTCTCCTTTTAAATACTTAGCTACCTTGATGTTGTATGAGTAAAAGCTTGTGCATTTGAATGCAATCTGGTTAGGTTTTATATCCATTTATCATTTTTGTTAATTCAATGGATTAAATAAAGGCTTTGATGAATGTGATGAGATTCCTTAAGTATTGAAAAGGATTTTGAATGATAAATTCTGATAAGAATTGTTGATAGAATTTGTTGTAAGGCAACAAATTAGATCTAAGAATTTGCTATAGACTCTGAACCCCAATGGATTAGGCACTGATCAATTTATTTCAGCTGAAGGAGAAATATATTATAAATGCTTATTCAAATGCATCATCAAATCAAATTTTACTTTTATTTCCTGTAGATTTTCAAAGTTGGCCAGCACTTGTCTGCATGGAATGTTTTAACTACAGTTAGCCACTATTGTTAAGGACATCTCCAGATCTATAGAAGAATTCTTGGCCATATCTGTTTCATGGGATGTGTTTATCTAGTTAGTAGGAATTATGTATATGTTTTGAGGATTGTGAGATGAGAATCATAATAAAACTAAGAATAAACCTCATACAAGTTTTCCAGTTTTGAATCATCCCTAGGTATACCCACCCTGGTTTTGTAGAGCCAAAGGAGCAGATAACCATCTGTGGTTTTGTTAAAGTTGGGTCCAAGTACTTTGCATATGCAATTGTAAATAAGAATTGGCTAGTCTTTAGGTTGTGTATGTACTGTTATCTTAATATTAAGCCTTTTGTCTCTTAGTAGTTTTTTGTGCATTATAAAACACCAACATGGACCAAGGAAGGGAAAGAAAGTCTCGAAGAGACCAAAGCAGCCATAGCTTCAACCCCTACTCTTATCAATCCAAATTTTGATAAAGATTTCATTATGTGCACTTTAGGAGGTGAGTCAAGTATTTTTTCTATTTTAACTCAATTAAATGATAAAAATTAAGAGTAGCCTATTTCTTTCTTTAGTGAAGGACTAAAAGAGTATAAAAATAAGTATAGCTATGTGGAAAAGAAAGCCCTTGTAGTCATAAGGCCTAGAATAAATTTATACACTTGTTGTCTCATAACAAAATCTATTTGTTGGTTCCTCACGTAAGTGTTAATGACTTCCTATTGAGAAAAGATATTAGTGAGAAATGAGCTAGTTGGATCAGCAAGGTAATGGATTTTGATATGAATATTCAAATTACCAATCTAATAAGGGGGAATGGATTATGCAAATAGATGATATCATCTCATGAGTCTGATGGGGAAGTTTTCATGGTGTTGGCAGAATAATAGGAGGCAAGAAATGACAATCCAAGGAGTTGGATAGATGACATAAAGACCTTCTTAGTTGGGAATGGATATCCCCAAGGACTAGATAAAGAAAAAAGAAGATAGTTCAGGCTATAGTCCATCCCCTATGTTGTAACTGATGGTGTTCTATTTAGGAAAGACTTGAATGGAGCCTTGTCAAGATATATTGATGTAAATCAAGCAGTGAGAATGGTTAAAGAGCTTCATGATGGTCCTAATGGTAGTCACTTTTCAACAAGAAACACTACAATAAAGATTATGAGAGATAATTCCTACTAGCCATCTTTGTTCCTTCATTGCCATAAACATATAAGGCAGTGTGACACGTGTGCTTTCTTTTTAGGTAAAGAAGAGACTTGCAGCTCTTCCACTCCATCCTATCTAGTTTGATCAACCTTTTCCTCAACATGGATTATATTTTATTAGTCCCATCAACCCTACTTATAGATCTAGTCATAAATGGATTCTAGCTACTGTAGACTAATTTATCAAATGGAAAAAGGCAATAGCATTAAAGGGTGTGAAAAAATATTTAGTTGTTAAATTTCTTGATGGAATTCTGACCAAATTTGGTGTGCCTTCAACTATTGTTTTGGACAATGCTAAATCATTCATAGGATCTCAGAATTGTACATGGGCACTTGATCATATTATTTACTTGAGCACATCCTCTAATTATTACACTCAAGGTAATGGCTCGGCTAAGTCATCCAATAAGAATTTGATCAAGATCATCAAGAGGACTATCGAAGATATGTAGAAGTTGATAAAAACAACTTCACAGTTTGCCAAGATCATCTACATGCAAATAACCTATTGATAAAAATAAACCAAGGAGGGAAAAAGATAAGCCTAGAAGTCTCAGTAAATTGGGAGTAAAATGTATTCCAAGATGATGAAAATACAATAGAGAGATTAGTCTTATAAAAGAGATCGATACCAAAAAAGGTAAAGGAAAATTTTTTATGGTATTTAATAATTACAAGAGAATTATTAAATACATGAAGAGTATCAAACAAGGTAGTTAATAATTATGAGAGAATTATTAAATATGGGTAGAGAAACTAGGTTGCACAATATAATTAATAAAATATTTATTATATGCACCTAAGAGATAGCTTAAGCAACTAGAGTAATAAATAACTTAATTACTTTAATAAGATAGTCAGAGGTGTTGGCACCTTAAACTGAAAACTACCCCTGTGGGCTAACAAAATAATTCCCAAGAGAGCCATTGGAAATTATCCCTTCATGTTAGTATATGGAAGGAAAGCTAGGATTCCTATCTTATTGGAATTTCCTACCCTTGAGTTGGCTCATCAACTGGAATTAATTGAAAATGATTCCATGTCTATAAGAATGGAATATTTGATGGAGCTAAAGGAAAAATGAGGTCAAGCAATACAAACCTTAGGGATACATCAACAATAGATAAAATGAGCTTTGATAAGAAGGATAAGAGTAGAAGTTTCAAGGAAGGTGATCTTGTGTTGAAATGGGATGCAGATAGAGAAAAAGTGGGGACACATTTAAAATTTGATGCCTTATGGAGTGATCCCTATATGATCATTCGTTGTAAGAAAGACAATGCTTTTTAGTTGAGGAAGCCTAATAATGAAATAGTCACTATTCTATTCAATGAAATATATCTTAAGCCCTATTTCTAATCGAAATTAATGTTCATGTACATAGTCATAATAGTTTTTCTTTTCTACTCTTTCCTATTTTTCAAGAGGTGCATGGGCACATGGTTTGTTTTGCATTAGAGAGTTTTGGTTCTAAGTTTTTTAAAAGTTGCAATGAAAGAATACATGTTATTGATCATAAGGTAGCATATATAATAAATTTTATCTGTTTCATGGTTTTAGAGAATCCATAGCCCAATGGATCTTTTGATGGTCACTAGTCATGTGCTAAGTAGGCTTACCTCCCCTTTGAGTCACCAGAAATGATAACCAAAGTACCCTCCCACTCAAAAATTAAATTCAAATGATAATTCACTCAATAGTCATCTAAGGTTTTAAATTTAGCATTAGCTATATTTTATATTATGCCTTGGAATGTTTTAAGTTGCAACTGTGCAATTTGCATAGTCGTGGTTTGTTGAGCATCAACTAGGATCAAGATGGTGAAGCTGTGACTTTTTTTTTTTTCCTAATCACATGCTTATGTTAAGATGCTATGGTTTAAGTTGTGATGGTGTGAAAAATGTAGATCTTCAGTGCTTCAAAGACATATCTTTCACCATTAGATCATCCAGATCTATGGACAATGCATCATCACCACAAGTCAAGAAATAGTTAAGGTTTGGGTTGTGAAGTAACAATCCCCCTTGTTTCACTTGGCCACAAAGGTCAGAAAGAAACCTTGGGTTAAAGTGGTAATGGTGAAGATATGGTCTAACCTCAACCTTCACAACGTTGTGGAAATTAATAAAGAATGCTAAAATTAGGTTGTGAGGCAATGATGATCGATGGATGGCAATTTTGCAAGAAGTAATTGTTATTAAAGGAAGGTGGTGGTGAGGTTGCGATCACATATGCTCAAATGCAAGGCACAAAGATTGAATTGCTAAAAGAGTGACATAATGGTAATAAATATTTGGTCCATGTGACAAGACTTGATGATTAAACCCTAGTTGACCAAAAGTCATGGATGGGTAGACGCTCAAAAATGGTTTGCATCTACGATTGCATCAAAACAAAGCTCCATTTGACATATAGCATACCTTTTGAAAGAAATTCTTCACCTCATTCCATTTGGTCCTTATCTCATACCTTCAATCTTCTTTCATTCATGTCTTCATTCATCACCATTATCATGTGTTCTGATGCACCAAATCATCTCCATCTTGCATTCCTACATCATCCTACAATGTCTATCAACCTTCTAGGGCTTTCCACCTAGTCCAGCCTCAGTCTAACCTTTTTTTGACAAATTTTGACCAAATGTGACCATGTTTGACTAATTTTACTCATGTTATGACATCTTTCCATAATTTTGGGCATGCACACAAAGTTTTGGATCATTCTGAGTCTAGTCAGGCTATTTTTGGCCCCTGGAGCCTTCTAGGGCACATTCTACACTTTTTGAGCACACTTGGGCTTCCCAAGTGCATCATGGGCACACTTGGTACTGTCATGGCACACTTGGGCTTACCAAGTACACACTGGGCACAATTGGGTGATTTTTGGGTGCACTTGGGGTAGTAGGATCCCCAAAACTACTCTTGGAGCCCCTATTTTGCACTCTAGAGGCCATAACTTTTGTGTTTCAACTCTAATATTCAAACCATTAGTTGCATTGGAATTGTATCTTCATTGTGAAAAAAATGAACTATCACTTTAATTATTTTTTTCAGTATATTGAGTGGCAACCCTTGAAAATACTCTCGGGCCCCTGAATCGACATCATTTCTTCATACTAATTCATCCCATTTTCTCATTCCACTAACTCTGATCTTTGGACCAACCTAATTGTATCTGAATAGTGTTTATCATTATTTTTATCCTCTTTCACATCAAATTCACATCATTTTGGAATCATTTCAACCTTATCATAAATCATATCAAATCAACTTGCAACCCCTTTAGATCAACTCGAAATCATTTCATATCAACTCAAAATCACCCCAAATCAACTCAGAATCACCCGAAATCACTCTAAATCATCACAAAACATATCAAACATCCCAAATATATCATCATTTGTCCATTCCTAGGTATTTTTGTGGCTTTCAGTGCCTTGGAAACCTATCAATCTATCAAATCCTATCAATCTGACCTTAGTACTATCATGACTCTCAGTGCTAGGTCAAACTATCATTCATGTCATCCAATCTTTGACATCATTGAGTCCTTCAATGTTAGATCATGGAATTATCAACCAATTTTAATAATATTGATAGTGTCCATTGATATTATTATGATCAACCTTATCAATCAATCTCAATCTTGTAGCATTTTACAATGTCGGTTAAATGTTACATATCAATCAATTCATGTCATGTGTCCTTGACATGTTATCAATTTTGATCAATCAATAAATTTGACCATGGCTTTGGTCTATATATCATCATCATATTCAACCCATATCATTATCACATCTTCATCAAAGGATATTGTCGCACTTATTTAATCAATTTTGGCCAATCATTTACTAATTTTTTCTATAGGATTAAATAAACCATAATTTAATCCTATCATTCTTACTAATTATTCTTCCTAATTATCATAATTAATTAATTATATTAATTAATTGGTTCATCATTCACAAACCATGGAAATTCTTAATTTTCTATGTCATATTTTCCATCATTAATCCCATTTTCACTAATTTCTATTTTGTGGAATAAAGGATTTTTAATTCAAATATTCCATAAAATATTGACATCATCGTGACATTTGGGCTTGACACCTCATGGATTCTCCTTTGAAACTTGGCTATGATATGTCATAATTCAATATTCTTATTATCTTACACATGTCTATCTTTAGCTCCCTTTTTCATAGATTCTTGGCTTTAAGTGGGCTTGATGTGTCTTATGACACATCATAGATTCTCTCCCACATTTAGCCAAGTTTGACTTCCATGAGTCATAGAATCTTATACTTGGCATCTTGTGTTATATGCATCATGGATTCTCAAAGGAATCTCTTGCCACATCACATATCCAAGGTGACAAATCCAATGCTCTCACTTTATGTGTTGATTATAAAATGAGCATTCTTTCTCTCATTTTTGGTCCCTAGTTTTGCTTATCTTTTGTACTCTTGCTCTCACATTCAAATCAAAACTTCAAGTATTCTCATAGCATTATCATCACTATAGGCTTTTGCTTCAACTTTGTATGCACTATAGGCAATTTTGAAGCTACATTATTTGGAGAAGAAAGAAAGACATGGGAGCTTCAAATGATAGATGGGGTTTCTATCTTTGTTTGGTTTCTTTATTAGTTTGGCTTTCATGGTAGACTAGTGGGTGCTAGCATATATTGATTGGGTTTGAGATTTTATCATAATATGCTATGCATTAGCCTATTTTCTAGTCCTACAGGTTGATTTGGTGATTTGATGGAAGTGGAAGTAGTTCCTTGAATGATGAATCATATCTTTCTGATCTCCTGCAACCACTTTCATCATTCCCTAGGCCTTGTAAATGAAAAGAGATACTCCACTGCAATTTATTGATCCCTTCATTTAGTTAGAACTTAAATGGTCATCACTCCTAACCTCTCAAATATTTTTTTGGTGAAGAAGTGATCTTCTCATGCATGGATTTTCATTGTAATAAGATATTTTCAGTTTTGTAGTGATTATCCTCTGTAGACTTGATTGTAGTGGTTGATTTCTATCTTATGAGGGAAGTTATCCAAGCTATGCTAGCAATATAAAGGCAAATGTTGTACTCTTTCTTAGGGTTAGATCTTCTCTATTTTATCTAGTATTTCCTTGGCATGCTACTATAAATTCCATATTTTTCTTTGAATTATATGACTTTTTGCCTTATCTCTTTCAACCACCGTCATATTGTGAAAGCTTATCTTCCTCTCTTTGAGGCACTCTAGATATTTGTAATCGATATTTTCTATATCTCTTTGGTCCATGAATGATAAGAAGCTAATCAATTTTTCTTGTGTCACTCATGTGATTGTCTATCTTTGTGTAGTTTACAAATTAAAGCAAGTTTGAATCCATATATCTTTCAACTATCACAATAATGGTATTGTGTGTGTTTGGTTAGATATTTATATGAACACCTTATTTTGGTGCATTACCTCTTTAGAATAGATTAGGTATCTTTTTTCATGTATTCCTTCTCCCTTTTCTCTTCAAGAAAAGTTTAAGTGCATCCTAATAGTAAAGGAAGCCAACCTTCTCTAGAGACTCAACCTCATATTTCAAGTCCCACAACTTGGAGGTTGTTTCCATGTTTCATGAGGTTTTCCTTATGTAAAACTTTGGACAAGGGTGCAAGCTTTTGTGACAACAATGCCCATAAGATGATGTACTAATATAAATATTCCTTGTTAGAGGATAGACTCTATTATAAGTCTATTACAACATTTAGTACATATGAGTGCTTGTTACGAGACTTTGAATCTTTGTTAGAATATTCCAACCCTATTATGATTTGTAGAAGATAGAAGGACCCACTATCCAAAAAACTTCTAGGGAAAGATCACAAAACTCACTATCAGACTAGTCTCTCAACTATTCCTTGTAGAATAAATGTATGTACTAAACTTTAACTTCTTTCTTTTTCCTGTCAACTAGATCAATCACTTTTAGATATTGTAGACTAGGTCATGAACTTTAGGTCCAAGTATCAAACTTCAAATCATACAATAAAACCTCGAAAATGAAGTTTCCTTCACTTTTGTTGTTCATTTCTTATCTTTGCATTCTACTCTTCATGTTGCTTATAATAATTCATACATATCCATACATGATAAAGGAATTTTTCCTTCCTTTATACAAAATCCTTAAAACAATTCCCTGAGTTTGTTGTTACACCTTCTCAATTAATTATTATAGGACCACATTAAGAACATGTTACAATTAGTGAGTGATAACATTAATCCTCCACCTTTTAACTTGAATAACTTAGTACATGTATCATTATGATGAACAAGCTTAGCTATTTCATCTCTAGAATGTCTTCTTCACATTTGTAACTTCAACTTCTTAGAATAACAAATGTACTAAGAGATATAATGAGTTTACCAGAACATGCCTCCGTAAACTCTATCTCAAAACAATCTTCAACAAAACTTGCATAACTTCTTCTAGAATTAATACATTATGCTTCTAAGGTTAGTTGCATATACTAGACACTTAATAGAATCTCCCTTTGACCTTGTTACTAAAAGTAATCAATGATCTATCCATACCAACTTGATCTTTCTACTATTCTTTTGTCAGATACCATAGAAAATTGCTATGTTAACATCAATGAAAAACATTGTCATGAATGTGACATATCATCATCATAATGATCTAATCATGTTCCTACAATACTTCCCCATTGGAATATCATCAACACTCATGCTTCCAACAGTCTCACCCTTTGGCATTGATGACAACATAGATGAAAAACATCTAATTCCGTGAATACCAACTACAAAAGACCATTAACCTTTCTTTTCAAATCCTCTTCATCAATCATTCTCCCCAATTGATATACCTCAATGTGCTTTACATCAAACTATTTTTCCATGCTATAACTCTCCTGCAATAATTCTTCCCAACTAATTTTCCAAACATGGTATACTTGTTTTCCATGCTTTCCAAATTGATTTTCCATAATGTACCTATTTTTCATGTTGTACTTCACCCCCATTGACATTAATGCCAAAGGTTTTTGCAATCAAAAATCTTTGCCACAACTATTTATGACTAGCACAAGTGTCCAAAAACACTATTAAAAAAACAACATCCAACAAGAGTCCTAAATGAATCTGTCCATCATAGATACTCCCCCATATAGGAAGCATCAAAAATTAGTCCAAAAAAATAATAGTGCTCTATTACACTAGAATGATGCACTATTGCATCATCTACTTTTATGTAGGAAGGGGCATAACCCCTAGCATACTTTGCAAATACCAAAAAGTCTCTTTGGGAAGAGGCTTAGTGAAAATATTTGCAATCTTCTCTTTGGTGTTTACACACTCCAATATAATTTCATTTTCTACAAATTTCTCTCTCAACATGTGATACTTGATAGAAATGTTCTTGGTCTTAGAATGAAACACTAGATTCTTAGACATATTTATTGTGCTTGTGTTGTGACAATGTGCAATAATAGGTTCACTGAATTCTATTCTTATATCCTTTAGCATCTGCTTCATCCAAACAAATTGATTAGAACTATTTGATGCTGCAACACATTTTTATTATGCTATACTTTGTGAGGTACAATCCTACTTTTTTCTTAGCCAAGAAGCCAATCTTCCTCGAAGAAAGAAGGCTCCATGACTAGTGCTCTTTTTGTCATCCATATTACTTGCCTAATTAGCATCAATATATGCATATAGAGTGAAAGCATTAGATCTATCATACCACAATCCAAACTTTGGTGTTCCTTTCAAATATCTAAATATCCTTTTGACTACTACATAATTTACTTCTTTGGGATCAGCTCAAAATCTTGCAATAATTGCAACTGCATTTGCTATATCTTGCCTTGTGTGAGTCAGATATTGCAATCCTCCAATCATGGATCTACAGTTCTTTTGCTCAACAATAGGTGTCTCATCCTTTATAGATAACTTGTGTCCAATTACCATAGGTATTCCCATGGGTTTACATGTTTCCAAACCAAAATATTTTAGTAAATCTTTCAAATACTTAGTTTGAGAAATAAAGATTCCTTCTTTGCCTTGCACAATTTGTAATCTTAGAAAATATCTAATTTCTCCTATCATGCTCATTTTAAATTTCTTCTTCATTTCTTCTGCAAACTTGTCACTTTCATCATCATTTCCTGCAAATATGATATCATTAACAAATATTACCAAAATCATTAATCCATCATCACTTTTTTCCCAATAGAGATTACTATCTATCATACCTTTGCTATATCTAAGCTTTGTCAAATGCTTGTTAACCTTGCGTGCTAGGTTTTGGGTGCTTGCTTCTATTACAAACAATAGTTCACCAAGATCACTAGGGGGGTTGAATAAATTATGCAATAATTAAATCACTTATCTTCATTAAATAGACTTAACCATTCAATCAAAGTAAATATAAACCATACAAAGATGCACATAGACAATTACACCAGATATGTTGATTAGGGAAACCCTTGATCAGAGGGGAAATCCCAATGGGAATTATGCCCAGATAATATACTAATATAAATATTCCTTGTTAGAGGATAGACCTTGTTAGGAGTCTATTACAATATTTAGTATAATGAGTCCCTATTATGAGACTTTGAATCCCTATTAGGAGATTGCAACCCTGTTAGAAGTTGTGGTATAATATATGCAAGAAGAGCCCATTGCTCAAACATGCAATTTCAACTACATGAAGAGCTCACTACTCAAAAAAGTAATTTATTGGTATCTTCTTATTTCTTCTATACTTTCCTCTATCTTGTCAACTAGACCAATCACTATCAAACCTTGTAGATAAGGTCATGAACCTCAGATCCAAATACCAAATCTCAGATCACTTAGAAAAACCTCAGAATGAAGTTTCCTTCACTTCTGCACTGCTTTTCTCAACTTTGCATCCTCTACTACTTTTTGAACATCTTCAATTCACATATCTTATATCCACACACATCATGATAAAGGAAAATGTCCTTCCTTTATATTGAGCCCATAAAACAATTCCTGAGTCAACTATTAATCCTTCTCAACTAATTATTATAGGACCTCATTAAGAACATGTTACATTTAGTAATAACACAAATCTTTTTCCTTGCAACTTGAATAATTTTTTGTACACATAATATTATGATGAGTGAGCTTAGCCACATCATCACCAACATGTCTTCTTCAAGTCCTCAACCTTGATCATCAATATATTAACTCTTGCAAGAGATATAACAAGTTTACCAAAACATGCCTTTGTAAACTCTATCTTAGAACAAACATCACCAAAACTTACATAACTTCTTCTAGAGTTGTCTTTTATGCTTTTGATGTTAACTACATCTACTAGATACTCAGAAGTATCTCTCATAACCTTGGGTGGTTATCATGCTCAACTACTTGTCCATACGAACTTAATCTTTTTGCTAATCTTCTATTAGATACCACAGGAGACATCAAACATGCTATGTTGACATCAATGACAAACTTACTCATGAATGTAACATATCATCATCAAAGCAATCTCTCCAATCTTGCAATCTTCCAACTATCTTTCCATTTGGCATCGATTGCAACATAGATGAAAAACATCTAGTTCCAAGAATACCAACAAAAGATAAACATTATTCAAATCCTCTTCATCAATCATACTCCCAATTTATATACCTCAATGTGCTCAGTACCAAATTGTTATTACAAATTCATGCTAAACTTCTCCTTTAGTATAATACTTTCCTCTAATACTTCTCCCCCATAGTATAATGTTTTTCATGCCACACTTCTCTCCCATTGACATCAATGTCAAAGGTTTTTGCGACCAACATCTCTACATCAAACTCTACAACAACTAATACTTACTCAGCTCAAGTGTTGAAAGGCACTATTCAAAACAAAATCAACAACATTAATAAGAGTTTTGAGTGACTCTATCCATCACATATACTCCCCCATATAGGAAGCATTAACATCCAATACAGACAAAAAATGGTGCTTTGTTACCCTAAATCTCTTGCATCTTCTTACTCTAATGTAGGAAGGGGCATAACCCCAAGCATACCTCACAAATACTCAAAAGTCTCTTTGGGAAGAGGCTTAGTGAATATATTTGCAATTTTCTCTTTTGTGCTCACATACTCCAATTTTATTTCCTTTTCTATAACTTTTTCTCTCAACATATGATACTTAATAGAAACGTGCATAGTCTTTGAATGTAATACTAGATTCTTAGACATATTTACTGTGTTTGTATTGTCACAATGTATAACAATAGGTTCACTAATTTCTATTATTATATCCTTCAACATCTACTTCATCCAGATTACTTGATTGCAATTATTTGTTGTTGTAACATACTCTACTTCTATTGTACTTTGAGATGTACAATCCTACTTCTTTCTTAACCAAGAAACCAATCTTCCTCCAAGAAAGAAATCTCCTCCACTAGTGCTCTTTCTATCATCCAAACTACCTGCACAATCTGCATCAATATAGGCACTAAGGGTAAAATATTTATATTTTTCATACCATAATCCAAATTATGAAGTTCCTTTTAGATATTTGAATATCCTTTTTAGTGCTACATAATGTGCTTCTCTAGGATTAGCCTAGAATCTTGTAGCAATTCCAATTGCATTTGCTATATCCGGCCTTGTGTGAGTCAGATATTGCAAATCTCTAATCATGGATTTGTACTTTTTTTTTTTTATCAATAGTAGGTGTCTCTTCCTTTATAGATAACTTGTTTCTAGTTACCATAGGTGTTTTAATAGGTTTACATGTTTCCAAACCAAACCTTTTCAGTAAATCCTTCAAGTACTTTGAGAAATAAAAATTCCTTCTTTATTCTATACTATCTACAATCTTAAGAAATATTTCATCTCTCCTATCATACTCATTTTGAATTCTTTCTTCATTTCTTCAAAAATTTGGTTACTTGCTTCATCATTTCCTCCAAATATGATATCATCAACAAATATTACCAAAATCATCAAACCATTATTAGTTTCTTTGCAATACAAATTGCTGTCTACCATACCTTTTCTATATCTAATCTTTTTTAGATGCTTACCCAACCTTGCATACCAGGTTCTAGGTGCTTGATTCAATCCATACAATGCTTTCCTTAGTTTGTATACTATGTCCTTGTCATCTATCAAAGTACATCCTTTAGGTTGCTCAATGAATACCTCTTCTTCAAGTTCTCCATTCAAAAATGTTGACTTGACATCCATCTGATATAATTTGAATTTCTTCTATGTTGTATACGCTAAGAATAATCTTACAACTTCTATTCTAGCCACTGGATCATAAGTCTCCTCATAGGCTATTCCTTGTTGCTATGAATAACCTTTACATACCAATCTTGCTTTGTTTCTTACAACTTCTCCTTGCTTATTCATCTTGTTCCTGAATACCCATTTGATTCCTATCACATTCTTATATTGGTCTAGGGACCAATTCTCATGTCTTATTCTTGCTATATGATCCAATTCATCTTTCATGGCTTGTTTTCAGTAATCATCTTTACATGCTTCATCTGCATTCTTCAGTTCAACTTGAGATATTGAGCATAGTTCTTCATTAACTCTACTTCTTATCATCACACCTTTTTCTTTTCTTCCAATGATGTATTTGTGTGGGTGATTCTTTATCATGTTGTTTCTTGAAGTAAGAGTTGTTATCTCAACTCTTAGATCTATTGAAGGTTATGAGCTTTTTTCCTACCTTTTCTCTCCTTCATTCTACAAATCTTTGTTATTCTCAAGAAATACCTCATCATTCCTTGACTTGGTAACATCATCATTTGAATTGTAATCAATTATTCTCTCTTGTACTCTGAACTTCTCATCAATTCTTACATTAGCACTTTCCATAATAGTCTTAGTTTTCTAATTATAACATCTATAAGCCTTGCTTTTCAATGAGTAACCAAGAAACATACCTTCATCACTTCTAGCATCAAACTTACCAATTTCATCATATCTTTTAATGTAACACTTACTTCCCAATATTATGAAATACTTAACTATAAGTGATTGACTAAACTATAGTTCATAGGGTGTCTTTTTTGTGTTCATCCTGACTTGAACTCTATTCATAGTGTAGACTGTTATATTCATTTCTTTTCTCCAAAATGTCTTGAATACATCATTTTATGCTAACATAACTCTAGCTACTTCTATAGACTTGTTTCTTCTCTTTGCAATGTCGTTCTATTCAGGAGTTCTTGGAGCTGATAATTATCTTTTAATTCCATTTCCTTGCAAAACATGTTAAAATCATTTGGAGTAAATTATCCTTCTCTATCTAATCTTAAACATTTAATATTTACACCAGATTCATTCTCAACTCTATTCTTGAATATCTTAAACTTGTCAAATGCCTTAGATTTCTCTTTAAGAAATGCAACCCACATCATTCTAGAACAATCATCAACAAGAATCATAAAATACCTTTCACCATAGAATCATCTTTTCTTTGTAGGATAGTTGAGATCTGTGTGTGCAATCTCCAACTTTATTGTAGTGGTAAGCTTCTTTCTAGGAAAAGAAGTTTTGTTATGCTTTGCCAAAGCACACTGCTTGCAAATTATGTTAGTAGGCTATACAATCTTTGGAAAATATCTAATAGCAAACATTTTACTAGTCCTCACAATACTATCAAAGTTTATATGATAGAATCTCTGATGCCATAACCAACTGTCATCTACCTTTGCAACCAAACATGTCATTTTAGTAAGATTCAACTAAAATACATTACCTCTAGATCTAGTTCCTATTCTAATTACCTTTCCATCTTTATCTCTGATCATGCATGTCTTTTTTGTAAATTGCAACCGATAACCTTTGTCTACTAATTGTCCAACACTCAAAAGATTATGTTTTAAACCATCAACAAAGTATACATCCTCAATATTAGTTTTACCATCAAGAGTTATAGATCCAATACCTTTTACTTGGCATGCTACATTGTTTCCCACTTTGAAAATTCCTCCATCCTAACTTTTTTAATCAAAAAACTTGTTCATATCACCAATCATATGATGTGAGCAATTGGTGTCAATTATCCAATTAGATTTCTTCTCAACCTATGATACCAAATCTATCTTCTCTAGAATTTCCTCTTTAATTTCCACAAATCTAATTTCATCATCACTAACACTTAATTCTTGATCATCGGAATTTTTATCTTCATTTTCATACAAACAATCTCTATCTTTTTTAGGCTTATGAATTCCCTTATACTTTTTCTCCCTTTTAGGACACTTAGATCCATAATGACCATATTCATTGCAAGTCCAACACTTAAATATTTTCTTACCTCCCTTTTCTCTTCTTATGAGAAGGGCTACTGGTTCATCAATCCTTCTTTCTTCATTAGATCTGTTGCTACTAGAAAAATCTCCTCTAGAACTTGTACTCCTTGATAGGTCAGGTCAAATTTTCAAGGCACTAAATGTTGTCTCTATTCTAGTTAATTCTCCAGACTGTCTAAGTTCATTCTTAGCTTCTTCAAGTCTTCCAAGCAATGTCTCCTTTGTGAAATCTTTGGTACATGATATGAACAACTGTATCATCTAAAATTTTGGCTTGAATGGTGGTGTTAAAGTTTTCAATATCTTTCATATAACCTCATCATCTTCTTTGTTTCCTCCTTGAGCTTTAATACTTGCAGTAATTTCTGACATCTTGCCTACATATGTTCTTACAGCTTCATCTCTCATCATCTTAGCATCTTGAAATGAAAAATTTCAAATTTGTAGCCTCAACTTCTAAGAATGTGCATCACCTTCAAAACTATTTTAAAAAGCTTTTCAAATCAAATGTGAAGTAGGAAGTGAGTCTACCTAATTGTACTCAATTTTAGGAAGTGTAGTCAATAGTGCTTCTCTAGCTCTCATGTCACACATGAAAAGATCTCTTTCTATCTCTGTGCAATTTTCCAAATCTTTTTCTTCAATGATTTTCTTTGCTGATTTTGTCAAGATCCAATACCCTAGACTATATAAAAAAAATGTGTCTTCATCTTTTCCTTCCAATTGTCATAGTTTGTACCATTAAACTTTAGACTATCTTCCCTAAACATGTTTGCCATGGATCTCCCAAAGCTATTAAACTTTTTCATTAATGACCTGATGGTCTAATACCAATTGTTAGAAACAATAGTCCACCAAGATAACTGAGAGGGGTGGGGGGGTGAATCAATTATCCAATAATTAAACCAATTATCTTCATTAAATAAACCTAACCATTCAATCAAAGTAAATGGCAACCATACAAAGATGCACATAGATAATTACATCAGATATGTTGACTAGGGAAACCCTTGATCAAAGGAAAAACCCCAGTGGGAATAATTCCCACAAGATGATGTACTAATACAAATATTCCTTTTTAGAGGATATACCATGTTAGCAGTCTGTTAGAACATTTAGTATGACGAGTCTCTATTAGGAGACTTTGAATCCCTATTAGGAGACTCTAACCCTATTAGGAGTTTTTGTATAATGTATGCAAGAAGAGCCCACTACCCAAACATTTAATTTCAACTACAAGAAGAGCTCACTACTCAAACAAGTAATTTACTGGTATCTTCTTCTTTCCTCAATACTTTCCTTTATCCTATCAACTAGACTAATCACTGTCAGACCTTGTAGACTAAGTCATGAACCTTAGATCCAAATACCAAACTTTGGATCTCTTAGAAAAACCTTGACAATGAAGTTTCTTTCACTTTTTCATTGCTCTACTCAACTTCACATCCTCTGCTACTTTCTGAATATATTTAATTTTCATATCTCATACACACACATATCATGATGAAGGAAAATGTCCTTTTTTTATACCAAGTCCATAAAACAATTCCTAAGTTGGCTATTAGTTCTTCTCAACTAATTATTATAGGACCTTATTAAGAACATGTTACACTTAGTGATAAGACAAATATTCTACCTTGAAACTTGAATAACTTTTTATACACATAATATTATGATGAGCGAGCTTAGTTGCATCATCATCAACATGTATTCTTCATATCCTCAACCTTGATCATGAAGATATCAGCTCTACTAAGAGATATAACAAGTTTACCAAAACATGCCTCTTTAAACTCTATATCAAAACAAAAATCACCAAAACTTACACAACTTCTTCTAGACTCCTCTTTTTTGCTTGTAACATTAATTATATATACTAGATACTTAGAAATATCTCTCATAACCTTGGGTTGTTATCATTCTCAACTAGCTATTTGTACCAACTTAATCTTTTTGCTATTCTTTTATCAGATACCACATAAGACATCAAACATGCTATGTTGACATCAATGAAAAACTCAATCATGAATGTAACATATCATCATCAAACCAATCTCTCCAATCTTGCTAATTTTCCAACAACTTCAAGCCATACAATGCTTTCTTTAGTCTTCATACTATGTCCTTTTCATCTATCAAAGGACAACCTTTAGGCTATTCTATGTATACCTCTTCTTCAAGTTCTCCATTTAGAAATGTTAACTTGAAATTCATTTGATATACTTTGAATTTCTTATATGCTTCATAGCTAAAAATAACTTTATTGCTTCTATTATTTTCATAGGAGCATAGGTTTCATCATAGTCTATTCCTTCTTGCACTAAGTAGCCTTTGCATAGCAATATTTCCTTGTTTCTTACTACTTCACCTTGTTCATTAATCTTGATCCTAAATACCAATTTAGTTCCTATCACATTCTTGTTTGCTGGTTTGGGAACTAATTCCCATGTCTCATTCTTTATTGTCTAGTCCAATTCCTTTTTCATAGCTTGCTTCTAATAGTCATCTTTACATGCTTCATTTGTATTCTTAGGTTCAACTTGAGATATCATACCTTCAATAATTTCTGATATCCTACATACATATGTCCTTATAGATTCATCTTCTATCATTTTAGCATCTTGAAATACACAAATCCATCTTTGTAACCTCAATTTCATAGAATTTTCATCACCTTCAAAACTATTTTCCAAAGTTTTCCAAATCATATGAGAAGTAAAAAATGACTTTACCTTGTTGTATTCAATTTTATGAAGTGCAAAAAATAGTGCTTCTCTAGCTCTCATGTCTCACATGAAAAGATCTCTCTCTTCCTTGGTACAAGTTTCCAAATCTTTTCTATCAATGACTATCTTTTCTAATTTTGTCAAAATCTAATATTATGGACCCATACACAATAGATTTTTCTTTGTCTTTTCCTTCCAACTATTATAATTTGCTCCATCAAACTTCAGACTATCCTTTTTGAATATGTTCACCATAGATCTCCCAAGGTATCTTCAAGGACTTGATGCTCTGATACCAATTGTTAGAAACAATAGTCCACAAAGATAACTAAGAAAGGGGGGGGGGGGGGGGGGTGGGGTGGGGTGGGGTGGGGTGGGGGGTGAATTAGTTATCCAATAATGAAAATATTTATTAACCTTGAACAATCTTAACCATTCAACAAAAGTAAATAGAAACCATAACAAGATGCACATAGACAATTACACCAGATATGTTAACTAGGGAAACCCTTCATTAGAGGGAAAACCTTGGTGGGAATGATGCCCATAAGATGATGTACTAATACAAATATTTCTTGTTATAGGATGGAGCTTTTTAGGAGTCTACTACAAAATTTAGTACATATGAGTCCTTGTTAGGAAACTTTGAATCCTTTTTAGAAGATTCCAACCCTATTAGGAGTTGTAGAAGATAGAAGGACCCACTGTCCAACTAACTTCTAGGGGAAGATCATTAAACTCACTATCCAACTATTCTCTTAACTATTCCTTGTAGAATAATTATTTTTACTAAACTTTAACTTCTTTCCTCTATCTTGTCAACTAAGCCAATCACTTTCATACCTTGTAGACTAGGTCAAGAATCTTAGATCTAAGTAGCAAAATTTGGATCACACAATAAAACCTCAACAATGAAGTTTCCTTCACTTCAGCTCTACTCTCCTTATCTTTGCATTACCCTCTTTGTGCTTCTTATAATCATTCATACATCTCCATACATGATAAAGAAAAATTTCCTTCCTTTATAAAGAATCCATAAAGCAATTCCTTGAGTGAGTTGTTACACCTTCTCAATTAATTATTATAAGACCACATTAAGAACACATTACACTTAAAAATAACATTAATCCCCACCCAGGGCTTAGGCCACAGCTGGTGCTACCCTTCTAACCTCCTAGACTTTTTCTGTCAATGGCATGGCTTGTTCAATGGGTCTATCTTGAAGGAAATTAGCTCTTGGATCCTACCCCATTTTGTTGGAGCATATGGAAGGAGAGAAATAATAGGATTTTTAGAGACAGGGAGGAGCCCACTTTAGTTGTTGGGAGAAATATTTTTAGTAACATAAAGGAAAAATTTTTTGTGAGGAAGGGGGGAGAATTTGAGATAGGAGGCAAGATCAAGGAGAAGGTTAAAGATAGTGTGAGGAAAAGACAGGAAGCCAAGTGGTTCCTTCCCCCTGAAGGATGGCACAAATCCAACTTCGACGAAGCCTCCAAGGGAAACCTTGGCACTTCAAGTAGTGGAGGCATGATAAGGAATGAAAATGGAGACAATATTGCAGCTTTTTCACTCCTGTTGGGATTCCAAACAAATCATTTTGCGGAAGTAAATGCCATGTGAAATGTTGTAAAACCGGCTTTTGAAAATGGTGTCACCAATTTATAGCTTGAAGGGGATTCAAATAACATTATAAAGTGCATTATTGGCAACTCACATCCATCATGGATGATTGCAAATCTAATTGATGAGACTCGTGAGACCCTGGACAAATTTAATAGAATCCACGTCACACATTTTTTTTTTTGAAGCAAACACGGTTGCCAATAGGTTTGCAAACATTGGGGTTAGCGCAGACCAAAAAATGACTTCGCTTGCTAGAATTTGTTTGTTGATGGATGTGAAAAGTGTGATTGACTTGGATGAGATCCAAGGAAGTATGGAGAAAATCAAGCCATAATTATGATTATGAAGGTTTTAAGTAATAAGGGTACTTTTCAATATGGAAGCATGGGAAATCATAACTGCAGTAATTCATTATTGATTAATCGACATGCTTTGTGGGTTGTTTTTCACACTCGCTTCAAGAACAATAGTAGGGCTATTTTTCTTTGGTTATTGCTTACTCTTGGTGGTCCCTTTCAGTCATAGAATGAGGAGCACATGAGTAAAGAGGGTGGGCAGTGTGCAAAAATTGTAGGCAAAAGGTGTAGAAAGGAGCTAGTGGGAGATTTTGAGAAATGGAGAAGTAGGGAGAAGGTGTGGGAAAAACTAGAAGAGGGTAGGGTTACCAATTATATCATGAAGCTGTATGGTTTTGACCAAGAGGTGACCAAAAGCATGGTGGGGTCTTGGAAGGATGGCAGGGTGAAGGTGAATGGGGTCTACTTTCGAATAACAAAGGAGGTGATTGCGACTGTCACCGAAATCCCTAATGAGGGTTTTAAATTCTTCAAGGATAAGAAGCTCTCAGCCAATGCGGTAAGGGACTTTGTGAAAAGTGAGAAGGAACTGAAGGTGCTGAGAAAGATTGACACCTACTATGTCCCTGACTCCATGAAGAAGTGGTGGAGGTATGTTCTAAGAGCTGTTATCGAGTACATCACATTGGACCCTAGGTTTGATAGAGCTCACACCCACCACTTTGTATATTGAATCATTTCTGGCATAATGAAAATATTTCCTTTCCATATTATCTGTTAACCTTGATGAGCAAGGTAGTGGATGGCTTTAAAAAGAAGCCCACTGCAAACCCAGCTCTGCATGAGGGGCTGCTACTGCTTATCCATGAGCACTTTAAGGCTCAGACAATAAGCATCGCTCCCCCTTAGGAAGAGAAGGTGGAGTCTGATAGCTCTAGTTACTCCTCTGACTTGGATGAAATTTAGAGCCTCAACTCTAAGGAAGGAGGGATCTCTTCTTCATGGAAATTAGTGACTCACAAAGCTAAAAAATTTCCCTCCCCCATACCCCCTAGCCGGAAAATCCCTAGGGATCTTAGGTAGAAGCCTCTTAAGAAGGATGAGGAGGGAGTCAGTGATGATGAGGAGGAGCTGGAGTCTAAGGAGGTGGTTAAGGAGATGCAAGAGGAAATTAAGGATGATAGTGGAAGGAAGAAATGCAAGAGGAAGATTTTGGAGGATGTGCGCTCACAGTTTGAGGAGGCTTTTGTGCTACCCCTATCTCCTGTCCACCTCCATGCCCAACCTGAGGATAAGAAAGTGGAGAATGTAGGGTATGCGAAAGGGGAAGTGCATGTTGACGATAGGAGGAAAGCTTGGATAAAATTTAATGTTAAGACTTTAAAGATGGGCATCTTCAAGGAGGCCATGAATCCCCAAATCCTCATGGAAAATCAAGAGGAATAGAGGCTAGAAGAACTCATTGACATGGCGATAGTGGCTATTTTAGACAGAGCCAGGGAGACAAGGATGAACCTCTTGAACAATGCTTGTAATAGTATGATTGAAAATTATAGATCAATAAAATGGATTTTCCACGAGCTAGAGGAGGTCAAAGAATAGGTGAGACATATTGAGGCAAAAAGGAAAGGGATGGATGCTAACAGGAGGATAGATTTGGCTAACAAGCTTAGTTTGGTAGAGAGAAGGATACACAACCTAGAGGAATACAATCACAACATTGTGAATAAAATGTTCACTTTGTTAAGCTCCATTAACTACAACATCATCTCTCTTATGGGCTGGATCAAAGACAAAGAAATGTAGGATGATGAGGAAGGAAAAGACAGGGAAGAAGCCAGAAGGGAAGATGACTCTGTAAAGGACAACACCATTCCTGATCAAGAACAGGGAGAACAAAGGGTGCAACAGCTGGAATCAAAAAAATTAATCCTCTGCCTTGTAACTTGAATAAATTTCTATACAAATATCATTATGATGAGAAAGCTTAGATACATCATCTCAAGAATGTCTTCTTCACATCTATAACTTTGGCTTCTTAGAATAACACCTCTATTAGGAGATTAACCAGTTTACCAGAACATGCCTCTGTAAACTCTATCTCAGAAAAGTCTTCATTTTCATAACTTCTTCCAAACTTAATATCTTATGCTTCCAAGGTTAGCTTCATATACTACACACTTAGTAGTATCTCCCTTTAACCTTGTTGCTGAAATTAGTCAACGATCTATCTGTACCAACTTGATCTTTCTGCTATTCTTCTATAAGATACCACAAAAAATGCTATATTGACATCAATGACAAACACAATCATGAATTTAACAAACCATCATGATAATGATCTAAACATGTTCCTACAATACTCCCAATAGGATTATCATCAACATTCATGCTTCTAACATGAAGATAATAAAACAAGGGCTCAATGAGAACACAAGAAAAATAACACTTAATTGAATACAAGCTTGAGAGTATAGATACACAAATCACAAAAGACAATAAAAGAATACATCATGAACTCACTCAACTAGCCTCAATCCAAGAGTATGGATTCTACATGAATCCCAATGGTGCAACCAAACCACACACTATGAACTCAATCAACCAGCCTCAATCCAGGAGTATGGATTCTACATGAATCCTAGCATCTATGAAATAGCAACAAGGATATGATCAGAATGATAACACTAGATACAAAATCATTCAACCAAACACAATGTTATGATTATGAAGGTGAAAAAAATCCTACTACAAACATAAAGATGCAACAATGGTCAGATTGACATCCTAGAGATAATATAAATCCATGACCAACACCATGCCAATAAAAACTAAAAAAATTGGGCAACACATAAATCAAGTCAAAAATCTCAAAAATTGAAAACTTCAAAATTAAAACCTATTGGTCTTAGGGCACAAAAGCCATGAATATTTAATAAAATTTGGGTTTGGAGTTTGTATGCAAAAATGACCAACATAACAGTGCCAAACCCCAAACTCCCATCCTAGAAAATAGGAAAATGCTCATACCTGTCCAATCGGGTAGAGATAACATATAGAAATAGAGGGGAACACTAATTCTCAACCTCCTAAAAAATGACTACCAAAGACAGAAGAAAAAACACATATGAAACAATAAAATGGGAGAGTCCTACCTTGTAGCCAAAAGAGAAAATACATAAATTTGAACAATAAAATAAAAATTCCGCTATAGCTGCCAAAAATCATGACAAACCAAGGTCTCCCCAAGCTCTCTAATGAGGCCAATCCCATGACAATCCCACACTTGTAGCTCCCACAATGAACATAAAATCATTTCCTCATGAAGAGGATTTTGGGTTTTGCTCTCAAAATTTCTAATTCAAAAGTGATAAGTGAGGAATAAAATTCTTTTTTGGATACTTATTCACTTTTTGAGTGAAAAATGGTTTAGGGAAAATAACTAGGTCACCTATTAAACCCTAATTCAATCCAAATGAAAATAGACTATTCCAAGCAATTATGATTCAACTATGGAAAAGATTCTAGGAATTAAATTTAATAAGATAAAGCCCGAAATTCCCTTAGACCAAAATCACAAAATTCCTTAAAAACTTTCATGATAATTGCAAACCTCTAAATACACAGACCCACTCATGGGTCTAATTACATAATGAAAATGAGTTCGGATTTATTAATTCATTGGATGATTTAATTTAAACAATTAAATAGGATATGTCGACCATACAAGGATGACATTGGCTAAATATGAACAACTAAATCACTAACTCCATGTCTCACTACAATGGACATGAATCCTACACATTAAACTACATGATCAAGTGTAATTGCATATATAATATAGTTGAAACAATAAATGCATTAAATCACATTAAAAATCATTTATTTAAATAGCCCATTTTGCATAAATTATTGAAATGAACAAGGTGAATATCCATAGCACATAACTAATGAATACAACATGGAAAGTTCATTTCTAATTATTTAAGGATTTAATAATGGATGTTTAAACAACATGAAAATGCACTTAAAACACATAAGTGAACGTGGTCAAATACATAACTAACCACTACTATAGGAACCTAGTCCAGTGTGGTGGGATAATAATATACAATGCAATCTCTACACACATCTCAAGGTAGTCACAGAATAACCTCATGATACCAGATTGATCCTGGAAACCATTGGCACAAACCTTAGTGAAATCATCTAAAACATCATAATCTCATAAATCAATCATAAGAATAATCAAAGAAACTAATATAGTAACATAAATCTAATCATCTCAAGGGTGTAGACCACTCATGGTCCCAATCACAATGACTCACCAAGAAAGATAATCAAGGTTGTATCCATCAGGATGACTTATAGAAATCAAATGGGAGAGGCACTACATGGGTCTTGTTGACTTTCAACCAAAATGACATGTGGATGTTCCTCTTTGAAACTATGGATGGTGGAGGTAGTTTCTTGAGGATATAAGAATTCTAAAGATTCATACTTTTTCCTCACTTTCCTATGGAAATAATTAAGTGTGACTTCTTGGGCACTCCTTAGAACTTGAAAGTCATGGGTAAGACTGTGATCTTAGATATTATAGAAGATGAGGAACCCATGGTAATGTGGCAAACCTTGAGGGCCTTTGGATATTTTGGATATACAATCTTACACACCTTTAGAGACAATTCCTTCACCAAAATATTAATTTGCATACCTGTGCACTTACACACCTTTGGGGAAGAGTGCAAGGTGCTCAATTTACACAAAAATTAAATTTCAAATCCTAAAAAGGATTTCTATATTTTTCCTAAATGGGGCCTAAGGCCACTCTTGTGTACTTATTTCTAATATTTATAATAATTTAGGTCCATTTGTGCACCTATGCACTTATGCATCCTCAAAAATTGTAAAATTGTGCACCTGTACACCATAGCATCTATGAGACCTTTGACATCTTCAAAATTTTAGAATTATGTAGTTGCACACCTTCGCACCTTTTTTCCTGTGCACCTTCATACTTACACACTTGTGCACTTTTAGGAAAGTATACAAGGTGCTCAATTCAACCAAAAATTAAAGTTCCCAATTTTGAAAATGGTTTTTGGATTTTTCTTAGAAGGGGTCTAGTAGCACTCTTGTGTCCTTATTTCTGATTTTTTTTGATTATTTATGTCCTCTTTATATTCCAACATTTTGATGGACTTCAACTCATTCTTCCTATTCCATCTAAAATCCCAAGGCCACTATGTTGGATTATGTACAAGCAATATCATGGTAGTTTTTTCTACTATGGATGATGAGGATATCATGATAACCTACAAAAAAGATAAACATTAGTATACTAGTACTAGGGGTTATAAATGACACTAACTAACTAGACTCCTAAATCAAAACTATAAAATTTCCACTACTTGAGGCACCTTGGAAGATACCCTATTTTGAGGAACAAGCTTCTATGATCCAAAAAAAATGGGGGGGTCCCTATTTTTGACGTCAAAATTGGGATGTGTATTATGGAACCACAATAAGACCAAGTGCATAAATAATGATTGGATATTAATTATGAGATGAGATGAGATTAGATATGAAATTGAAGCCTCAAAGTCTACTTATATATGAGGTTTTGAGGAGGGAAATAATATAGGTTGACTAGGTCCCCATTTTTGACGTCAAAATTGGGATGTGTATTATGGAACCACAACAAGACCGAGTGCATAAATAATGATTAGATATGAATTATGAGATGAGATGAGATTAGATATGAAATTGAAGCCTCAAAGTCTCCTTATATATGAGGTTTTGAGGAGGGAAATAATATAGGCTGATTGGGTAACTGTCAAAAACTAATTAAACCCGTAAGACCTTTTGAGGCCCTAAGCTTTGGAATTGCCAAGGACTAGGTTGACCTAGGTTGACTTGGTATAGGAATATGTTGACCTGGGAGGACTAGGTAGACATGGGTCAACCTACTCTAGATTAGGTAAACCCTACTCAACCTGGTCTTGGAGGTCAAATCCCAAGTCCCATAGTAAGAGGAGGTAGATGTCAAATAGATAAGGTAAAAAGATGGAAAGGGATAGGAGAAAAGGAGATCGAGAACATGCATATCCATGGTCCAAAGAGGAAATTTATTGAGAGGGAGCTCAAAGGTCTTAAAAATAAAGTGCACCCATTTTAAGACGATACACCTAATAGCTTAACCTTCTTTCTCATCTTCTAGTGGGACTAGAAATTAGTTAAAAGTGTCATAGACTATCATAGGTAAAGATGAAGGTTTCATATATTTTTTAGAAAGTAAAGTCCACCAAGATAACTAAGAGGTGCAGGGGGGTGAATCAATTATCCTATCATTAGAAAATTTATCAACCTTATTAATCCTTAACCATTTGAAAAATATAACCAACAACCATAAGAAGATACACATACACAATAACACCAAATATGTTAACCACAAAAACCCTTGATCAAAGGGAAAACCTTGATGGGGATGGTACACAAAAAATGATGTACTACTATAAAAGTTCCTTGTAAGAGGATAGATTCTATTAGGATTTAATGATATACATTCAGTACATATCATTCCATGGTAGGAGACTTTGAATCCTTGTTAGGAGATTGCAACCCTATTAGGACTTGTAGAAGGTAGATGGACCCACTATCCAAACAACTTTAGGGGAAAGACCACTAAAATCATTATCCAACTAGTTTGCATATTATTTCTTGTAGAATAATAAAAATAAATGATCTTGAACTTCTCTATCCTCTTGATTTGACAAATCCTCTTCTGATCTCAATACTAGATCACCAAATTCACATCCAAATAATCTCTTGGATCACTTACACATATAGGACTAGAAAATAGGTAAATTTGAATAATGAAAGAAAACATAAAATTTTAAAGAAATTTAAACCAATCAAATCCACCATTAAAGACAATGAAATGAGGGTGCATGAATAAAGATGAAAAACACCCCCTTCACATAACATTGCAATGTTATCCTTGCTTCTCCATAAAATTGGTGTTGATGTAGCTCAAATTGCCAAGATCCACCTACAACTGAAAGCAAGATGCTCATATGATAGAAAGATGATATGACAACAAGAATACTTGGAATATGGTTAGCCAAAACAAGTGCATAATGGCCCAATTTATAGGATTTTGAAGCCAAATGAAAGAAATGAAAAGAAAGAATGCAACAGGAAAAGATATCATAATCATGTGTAAAACATGGAAATTTCTATGAGAAAGAGGTGAAATTGGGAAATTATGACAATGTGTAAGAATTATGAATAGAAATGTGTAAGAAAAATGGAAGAAGAAAGTGTAAGAAAAATGCATAGAAATATGTAAGAGGTGTAAGCTAACAATTAGGAATGTGTAAGAGTGAGAAATTTTGAAGTTTAATAACTCACAATTCCCTCTAAAATGGAAATCATAAATTATAGAATTAGGGAAAAAAAACTTTATGAAAAATGGAAAATTAGAATTAGAATTTAGGAAATTAGGAATTCCCATAATTCATGAAAATGGAATCAATTAATTAATAAAGATTAATTAATTCATGAAGGTTAGTTAAGCGGAATAATTAATAAGAGGGGATGAAATTAAATGATTAAGACATAGGAATAGACTATGAGTTGTCTAATCCTATAGAAAAAAATTAACAAATTTTTTGGCCAAGATGATGAAATAAATGCATGATATTTCCATTGAAGGATCATGATGAAAATACAAATCAAATGCAATGATATTGGATTCAATAATCGAATGAAATAAAAGACACTAGGTGAATGGCATCAAATGATGACTTGTCAAGGACACACAACAAGGGTTAATGCCATATTACATTTAAATGGGTTAAGACTATTTGAAATATAAGATGAGTAATTGAGAGAGGAGGGGTGAATCAGTTACCACTAAAATAAATCCTAGACCCCTTACATATTGTCACAAAACATAAACACTACTGAAAAATACTATTTCTTGGCAAACACATAAGAATTTGGTTAATACTACTAATATTTTGTAACTCAATAACCACTGAAATAACAATTGTAACTTGGCGAGTGCTTAACATGAAAATATTAGAATATTATCTATGATTAATCTTAATTAACTTAGTTGCATAGACATGAAAGAAATATCATGAACACAAGTGAGACCAAGATTTAATGTGGAAACCCAATTCGGGAAAAACCACCAATTGCATCTAGTTATTGATTTTCACTCTTCTCAAAGTGAGCCCTATTAGGTGCCAACCCTATTAAAGGTTACACAAAAACACTATTAGGTATGATTCTCTTAGAGCATTTAATCACCCTATTAGGAGTGGCCTTGTTAGAGGTTTTTAGACACTTCAATCTAGAAATGCCACCTTGTTAGAGGATTTATAAATAGTTGTTAAGCCAACTTTGTTCAAGATTTAGATAACTACTACAATGGTTAAAGATTAATAATGAAATGACCTAATTTTTGATGCAAGTAAATTGCTGATTACAGATCTCAATTTTGGCTCAAATACTTGATCCTTCTAGATCAAATGTATCTTTACAGCTCCACAAAGATATTTTACTTATCCTTCTAATTCACTTCCTCTTAGCATCTTCTATTCTTCCATACATTTTCTCACATTCAATCCTCAAGTTGACCTTATACATATATCATACATAATGTCAAATCATCTTTAATATAACTTAGAATAATTAATATTCATCTGCTTAGTTAGCTAGAACCAACAAACAAGTCCATTGAACTCAATATGCAGAAACAAGAAAATCATTTGTTAGCCAACCTTGCTTGGTAGACACTAACTTAGAAATTATTTTCTCATGTTAACCAACTAAACCCAATGAACACTAAATCTTCACAAAGTTCCTTTGGTAATCGAGTGAGATTTGTTAACACTAGTTCCACCCAACTTTCCTTTTTCACCTGAGTGAGCTTGGTTATCACTTAACTTCTATGAACTTCTCTTTGATGCCCAAGTGAACTTGGTAGACATTGCCTTCTAAACTTGACAAACATTGGAATGCTCGATAGATATAGGAAACTCTCTTCATTTTTTGAGTAAGCATGCCATACATTGACTAGTAAAGATATGACATTTTGTGTAACATCAAAGATAATACACAATTAACCATTGTTTTCAACAATCTCCCTCTTTGGCATTGATGGAAACACAACATGTCATAATATAATGAAATTTTAGAGAAAAATAATAGTAATGATAATATCCTTAGTTTCATTCTAATTCTCATCAATGAGAACTCTCTCTATTAGTATTAACTCCCTCTACATTCAATTTCTCCCTTTGTTAGCAAAAATTCCTTGTTTGATATTAGCTCTAAATATTTTAGACCAAGTTCATCCTCTTTGACATCCCTAATTGAACTCTCAACAAAATTTCTCTCATCACAGAGTGCTCCATCTTTTTAAATTTTTTGTGAATATGACAACTAACTCTCCTTCTTTAACATCTTATGCCAAAGACAAGATTCAATGAATATAAAGGTACCTCATATACTAATTCATATGCAATCTACCCTTTTCAATACTACATCAACTTGATTGATCTTCAAAATGAACTAGTTGATGCATCACTAAAATTAATTTAGTGAACATTAGATAGGGGAATGTCATTTCCCCTTTTCAAATAATTAAAAAATAATAATCTTTGCTAAGGCAGGCAGGCCCAAGAAAGTGAAGTTTCGGAAAAAGGGGGTTAATCTTTGGTAACCGTTGGACTAATAAATAAAAATTATTATTAAAATATGTTTCATTAACCTCTCTTGGAAATGAGTTACGGTTATGCCCTCTTTTAAGGGGTTTGGAGGCATTTTGGGTAGATTCCAGAACTTGATTTTTGCTCATTCTTTGTTATTCTTCAGAGGCTACCAAACCTGTGGAGAAGGAGACCCAAGAACGGGAGTTTGAAAGTTTCCAAGGAGACCCAAGAATGGGAGTTTTCAAGTTTCTAGGAAGGCTAAGGATGGGAGTTTGAAGCCATTCCATGTGCATGCTCATACAGAGTTTGCCTTTGTGCTGTACAGTGCAGATTTGTGGGTTTTCGGGTGTGTTTTTTGTATGAGTTTGGTGTTTTCAGTTGAGTATTTCATATCAGTTTGGGTTGCTGCTGTATATCAGAATTTTAAATGTTAAAATAGAGCTTAATATATGTATTGGGACATGATTAAACTTTTGAGATAGATTATTAGTGTTTTTGTGGTGTTTTCGAGCATTTTTGTGTTAATTTCGGGAGCCCGATGAGCATAGTTTTTGTCCTACATTTGTGAAATATTGTGTAAAGGCTATACAGATCTGGAAATTTAATTTTTTAGGTTTTTATGCTGCTGAAATTTTTGTAAAAATTTCCATTTTCAGATTTATTAATAATTTGTGAAGTTGTGAAGCTTTTGGCACTATTTTCAGCATACCCGATTTGGGGTTTCTTGAGAAATTTGGTGGATCTTTGTGATATTAGTTTTTTGATCTTAAAGATCTAATTAGAGGTTGGAAATATCATATAAAATAAGAAAAGGGACTTTTCAATGGTATCAGAGCCATGATCTTTCCAGCCTGAGTGTTTGTAGAAGTTTGCATGTCAGTTTTGAGAACTACCCAAATTTTGCATGTCATAATTTATGGTTGCATGTTACTTCTAATCAACTACATGTCAAAATTTATGGTTGCATGATACTTCAAATCATTTTCATGTTAGTTCTTGGTGAATTTCGTGGTTGTAGAAGTTTTCATGTTAGTTTTGACAACTACCCAGATCTTGCATGTCATAATTTATGATTGCATGTTGCTTCTAAGCAGCTGCATGTCAAAATTTATGGTTGCATGCTACTTCTAATCATTTTCATGTTATTTCTTGGTGAATTTGGTGGTTGCATGTTGCTTCTAATCAATTGTATGTCAAAATCTATGGTTGCATGCTACTTCTAATCATTTGCATGTTAGTTCTTGGTGTTTGAAGAAGTTATATCCTATTGGGGTTACACTCTACTTTATCCAAAATGGATAGGTATAGTATAGAGTCTCAGAGGACATGATCTTGGAAAATTGATATCCAGAGTCAAAATAGTAGAAAGGATGGTTATTTAGACATTCAAGATAAACTTATGAAAATAAGCCATGACATGTCTGAACAGTTGGTTGAGCACCACCGTATAATGAATGACATGTTGTCTGACCCAGCTAAGGTGGATAAGTTAATTGGATTTCTATTTGGAAGATTTTCTCATAGGACATATGACACAATTCCCAAGAACTTGCATGAGGAGTTTGAGAAACTAGCTAATAGCTAGGTAGAGGTCTCAAATTCTACTCTGCCACAGGAGGTGGTGGGAAAGGATATTACATAGATTGATAGTAACGGTGAACTTGATACTCAAATTGAGACAATTTTTTACATGTCGTCAAAGGGTGATGCCACAGGTATTCAGGATGGTATAGTCACAACAGGCAATGACTACAATGTAGTGGGTTTAGATGATGATTATGAGGATGTTGTTGTGCAGGATGGTGAGATACCTGGTAGAGATGAGCAGACATTAAGCATTCATGATTTTGTTGAGAAAGAGTACCAGGCACAGTTAGATGCTTCATCACATGAGGTTGAGGCTGGCAGTACTTCACATGATTTGTCCAACCAGCTGAAGGTGAACAAAGATAGTATTGTGACTTCATTATCTCATCATGACATGTATGTGAAGTTAGTTGGTATTGGTCATATTACTCAGGTGAGGAGTTTGCTTGAGTTACCAGTTGATTCTAGTTTACAGATATGGACTCAAGATTGTTATATTGGTGTTTGGGATTCAATTGACTGGAGATCTTTAACACTTTTTGGTAGCAGTGTTTGTTTAGGTGTTATCATGGATTTGATTAGCAGATTACACAGTGTTGTCTTTTCTTGTGCCAGTATCTTGTCTGATGTTGGTATTAGTTTTTATACACCGATGTTGGGCTTTGTTCATATATCTAGTCGACCATACTTGCTGGAATGTGTTGATGATATTTCATATTTGGCGGTGTGTATAGATGAGTCCCAAGATCATATTGGCATTGATGACATCCAGGAGGATGCAGTGGACAGTTTTGAAGACTTAGTTTCCTTGGGTATAGAGGAGTTGGACAACAATGCTAATGTTTTTGATACTCTATATGTTGATATGAGCTTTAGATTTGATTCATAGGATATGGATGGTAATACTCTAGAGACTAGTAACTTTGAGGATACTCCTTTAGATAGTGCATCAGAGGAGGTTTGTAGGAGACAGTCAAGCTAGTGCCATCATGTGTCTAATCAGATGAGAGTTAGTGACCGAGACATTGCTATCACTTGCCAACATTTCAATGCTGCTCATCAGTTGTTAGCAGTTTATGGATGGGGTTCTCCTACTAGTGATGAGCAGGGAGGCAATTATCTTTCCTTGATAGAGTTCCACTCTTTATGGGAGGCTATTCAAATTTTGAGATAGAATTATATGTAGTTGGTAGCCAATAGATATTATCTTATGGAGTGGGGCAGTACAACATATGATGCATTGTTGGCCAAGGAAGATGAGGTGAGTGAGCTTACTGAGCAGCTTGAGGTGACTTCTAAGATTCTTGAGAGTACACAGTTGGCTTTCAAGGAGTCACAATTTCATTTGGCTAAGGTGACCATGGAGTTAGAGAGACTACAGTCTTTACCTAATTCTATATAGTCACAAGCTGTGGTGTTTGGTGATCTGAGGATGTCCATGGCCGAGATTGTCAGAGACAGTGGAGATGGGGATGCATCCATCCTTAATACTAACATTGGAATATCAGGTTCATTCCCACTAGAGTTAGGTTTAGTTGAGTTGGGTGTTGTAGCAGATTGTTGTATGCCTGACATGGTGGTGGCCTCTAGTACTGATGGCATGAAGACTAGAGATGTATCAAAGATCATGTGTGATGTTCGTGAGTCGGTAGTTGGCATGGTTCCTGCTAGTAATACTACTCCCTTGGTGATATCTTCGGCGGTAGTAGTCAGTTCCAACATGGTTAATGATCAATTGTAGTTAGTTTCATCTAGATTACAGTCTGAGCCACTGACTCAGATTGGTGAATTCTATCAGCATTACACTGTGAGGTACGCTCATCAATTTACCTTTGATGACCATGTTGATGAGATGATGATACAGAGATGTACTTTGGTTCCTAGTGCTTATCATCAGTTATGGGGCAGTTTGATGCCTCAAGATGAGAGTTGTCATGGGCATGACATGGTGATAGGTTCTACAGTTGATAGCTTGATAATATGTGACTTAGAGCAGGAGTTTGGGAGTGATGCTTCAGTGGGTGTTGTTATTGATTCTACTCCTTTGGCTATGACATCTCCTGACTTAGCTAGTGATCAGTCACAGTGGGTTGTATCACTTGTTCATGGTGATCTATTGACTGAGGTTGGTTTTTTTAATCAACATTATATTGCAGGGTATGTACATCAGTCAGCATTTGATCCTTGTTTTGAGGAGTTGATGGCAGGAAAATTTGGTTTGGATTCCATTTCTTACTCTTTATCTTGTAATGTCTTTTCACCATTAGCAGTGCATGGGAGTTATGGTTATGAGATAGTGGCCGGTGATTTGCAGAGTTGTGTTGATTGTAGGAGTTGTACAGTGTGTGAATTCTCCATACTTGGTACAGTTTCATTCGAGAGCATTCACCATTTTTGCAGAGTTGGATTGTACATTCCGTATAGGCCAATGGGATGCGTTGATGGTATTTACTGTGTTGGTAGTTTGATTTGTCCACTTTACTTGGGTTTTGATGTTCTAAGAGTTTGTGTCTCATGGGTTTTTGATTGTGGTAGTGGTGATTTTGGAGTTTGGTTGAGCTATAATTGTCAGTTTGATTATGGATTCCTCTTGGTCATATTGTAGAGGATATTGCAGGAGCCTGTGTTAATTGGTAGTAGTATAGTTCATGACTACATTTGGGATCCAGGTGGATTGATTGGTTTATTTTTCAGCCATTTCTTGAGGACAAGCAATTTTTGGGAGGGGAGGACTTGCCATGTCCCCTTTTCAAATAATTAAAAAATAATAATCTTTGCTAAGGTAGGCAGACCCAAGAAAGTGAAGTTTCAAAAAAAGGGGGTTAATCTTTGGAAACCGTTGGACTAATAAATGAAAATTATTATTAAAATATGTTTTATTAACCTCTCTTGGATGTGAGTTATGGTTATGCCCTCTTTTAAGGTGTTTGGAGGCATTTTGGGTGGATTCCAGAACTTGATTTTTGCTCATTCTTTGTTATTCTTCAGAGGCTACCAAACCTGTGGAGAAGGAGACCCAAGAATGGGAGTTTGCAAGTTTCCAGGGAGACCCAAGAACAGGAGTTTGCAGGTTTCTAGGAAGGCTAAGGATGAGAGTTTGAAGCCATTCCATGTGCATGCTCATACAGAGTTTGCCTTTGTGCTGTACAGTGCAGATTTGTGGATTTTCGGGTGTGTTTTTTGTATGAGTTTGGTGTTTTCAGTTGAGTATTTCATAGCAGTTTGGGTTGCTACTGTATATTAGACTTTTAAATGTTAAAATAGAGCTGAATATATGTATTGGGATGTGATTAAACTTCTGAGATAGATTATTAGTGTTTTTGTGGTATTTTCGGGCATTTTTGTGTTAATTTTGGGAGCCCGATGAGCATAGTTTTTGTCCTACATTTGTGAACTATTGTATAAAGGCTATATGGATCTGGAAATTTCATTTTGTAGGTTTTTATGCTGCTGAAATTTCTATAAAAATGTCCATTTTCATATTAATTAATAATTTGTGAAGTTGTGAAGCTTTTGGCACTATTTTCAGCTACCCGATTTGGGGTTTCTTGAGAAATTTGGTGGATCTTTGTGATATTAGTTGTTTGATCTTAAAGATCTGATTAGCGGTTGGAAATATCATATAAAATCAAAAAAGGGACATTTCAGGGAATAACCCCTAATTTATCTCTTAGATACAGAAATGAATCCTTAGTTAATGGCTTAGTGAATATGGTTCTTTAGTATTTACATATTCCAAAATTACCTCCTTATCTTGCACCAATTCTCTCAGAAAATGATATTTTACAGCAATGTGATTGGTCTTGGTTTGCATCACATGATTCTTTAATATATTAATTGCACTGGTGTTATCATAGAAGATAACCAATGGATCGTTCATTTCTATCTTCATACCTGCCAACAATTGCTTGAATGAAACAATATTAGAACAATTAACTACTACTGGAACATACTTTGCCTCTACTGTAGACTAAGAAATGGTATTCTACTTCTTACTTGTCCAAGACACTACTCTTTTACCAAGAAATAATTCTCCACTACTGGTGATCTTCCTGTCACCAAAACTTCCTACCCAATCAACATTTGTGAAGGCCTTAAAATCTAAATTGCCTCCTTGTTCCATAATCCATAGTCTTCAGTGTCCTTTAGATATCACATGATTCTCTTCATTTCAATCATATGATTCTCTTTAGGATTTTTTGAGAATATTGTCACCATACCAACTGCTAATGGAATATTGGGCCTTGTATGCACTACATATTGTAGTTTACCAATCATTCCTTTGTATGTGGTGTAATATACTTCCTCAGAATCATTATTCTTGGAAAGCTTATGTCTAGTAGACATAGGAGTTCTGACTGGTCTTGAATCCTCCATTCTAAATTTCTTTAGTGTCTCCTTGATATATTTGGATTGAGTAATGTAGATACCATCTTTCTTCTGTTGAATCTATAATCTAACAAAGAATTTTATCTCCCTAAACATGGACATCTCAAAATCCTTACTCATCTCTTTTGAAAAAGCTTTGCATAAATCATCATTTCTAGTAAATAATGTGTCATCCACAAAGATTTCTACTAATACAATCTTCTTGGCTCATCCTTCTTTGATATATAGGCTAGTGTTATCATTTTCCTTTGAAAACCAATCTTTATCAAGTAGTTATGAAGTCTTTCATACCAATCTCTAGGAGCTTTCTTGAGACCATATAACACTTTGATTAGTTTAGATACCATATCCTTTTTTTTAGTATCTACAAAACCTTCAAGTTTTTCTATTTAAACTTTCTCTTCAAGATTTCTATTAAAAAATGTAGATTTCACATCCATTTGATCAACATTAAATCCTCTATGTATAGCATAATAAAGTAAAGTCCTAACACCTTCTTATCTTGCAACAAGAGAAAATGTTTCACCATATTCTTGAGAATAACCTTTGCATACTGACCTTGGTTTGTTTTTAGAAAATTCTCCATCTTCATTCAACTTATCTCTCAAAACCCACTTTGTGCCAATTATATTTTTATCCTTGAGTCTAGGAACAAGATTCCAACTCTTATTCCTTTCTATCTATTCTATCTCTTCATTCATTGCTCCAATCCATCTTTCATTATCCAAAGCATCCTTAACTTATCTATATTCAAATTTAGTAAGAAAACATGTACCTTTCAATTTGTTTATTTTCATTGTACCATTTTACTTGTACCCAATGATCTGATTAGCTACATGGTGCCTTCTGATATATCTTTCCATTACAGGTACTTTGGATCTAGAACTTGTTCCACTAGCTTTTCTATGATCTTTTGTATCAAGCTTGGGTCCCATTGTTTGTGACTTGAGTCCTTCAGACTTGATTTTCTTTGGCTACAACTTGGTAGCTTTTGACTACGACTTAGGTCCTTCAGACTGTGACTTGAGTTGTACAGGATGCAACTCTGGTGCTTTTGGAGATTTTGGGGACTTGGGAGGTGAAGTCTACTAACTTCCAATTAGATTTGGAAATGTATTAGGTTCATAGTAGATAAATTTTTTGTAGTCCTCAAGTTCTTTGTTGCTCTCTTCTTCACTCTTTTCTACAAACCCATCAATTCTCACATGTGTACTTTCATTAATCTTATGAGTGGATAAATTGAAACATTTATATGCTTTACTTTTTTAGAATATCCTAGGAATATGCCTTCATCACCATTAACATAAAATTTATCTTTCCTAGATTCCTTCAAGATATAACATTTGCTACCAAATACTTTCAAGTAACTTACATTAGGTTTGTAGCCATACATACTTCATAAGGAGTTTGATTTGAGTCTTTCTTTAACTATACTTTGTTCAAGGTATGCACTATAGTACTAATTGCTTCCTTCTAGTATGTGATTGCAACATTCTTTTCTATCATTAAAGTTCTTGCACAAATCCATGATCGTCTATTCCTTCTTTCAGCTATACCATTTTGTTTTGGTGTACCAAGGGTTGATACTTGTCTTTTAATTACTCTTTCAATGTAGAATTTATTGAATTAATTGGAAATGAATTCACCACCTCTATATGATCTCAAACACTTGATCTTCTTTCCAATTTCCTTCTCTATTCTTTCTAGATACTGCTTAAACTTTTGAAATGCTTCAAAATTATCTTTTAGCTACATTAAAATCATCATTCTAGAATAATCATCAAAATAATAATAAAGTACTTATCTCCATTGTAGCTCTCAATTCCAATAGGTACACATAAGTCAGTATGAACCAGCTCCAAGACTTCTTCAAAATGATGGTTCTTTCTTTTGAAACTTGTCTTTCCCATCTTACCAATTTGACAATTTTTGCATAAGCCCATATCAAGTTTCCTCAAACTAGGAATACCTCTCATTTTTTATTTTTTCTTGTCTTGATTAGGTTATAAAAGTTCACATGACATAACCTTTTATTCCATAATCAAATTTCTTCTACTTGAGAAATGAAACATGAACTTTCACTAAGATCTAGGTAGAATAAGTTACCTTTTGTTTTGTTACCAGATCTAACTAGATTCCCTTTTCCATCTAGCAACTTGGCCTTCCCATTTATGAATTCTACCTTGAATCCAATGTTATTCAATTATGCCACACTTAGTAGATTATTCTTTAGTCCTTCAACCTAATAAGCATTATCACATCTAAATTCATTAGTTAGTGAGATACAATGTTTTCCCTTTATGCAACATGGTTCATTGTTTCCAAATACCATGCTTCCATCATCAAAGTGTTCCATATATTCAAAATTTGTTTTGTCAATATTCATATGATGTGAACAATCACTATCAATAATCCATGTATCATTTTTTCTAAAATGAGAAATAAGTGCCATTTTAACTTGTTCATCATTAGATTCATCTTTTAGAACAATATAGACTATCTCATCATCAACACCACTATCTAAATATTTAGCCATAAAACAAGATTTCTTAACTTTATCCTTGTAGTCCTTGAAGTTTTTGAAATCCTTCTTTCCTTTTAACTTGATGTGTTTCTTTTCATCTTTGTCTTCTTTGTTTGGACACCTTGCAGCAATGCAACCAACTCCTTCACAAGAAAAAAAAATTAAAGGAATTTTACCTTTATACATTCCTTTGCCTTTGGGATACCTTCTTGCAAGTAATGCTTCAATAATTTTGAGATCACTGTCAAAACTATCTTCTTGTTTACTTATAGATTGTTTACCTTTTGATCTTTTATCTTTCTTCTTGAGTGACAACTTGGCTCCAAATGCAAACTCAAGATTGCTAGAAATAGGAACATAATTATCATAGTTATCTATCTCAAATGGTGTCAATCTTCCAACTACTACATCCAATTTTATATCATTCTTTGGATTGCATCTCATTTCTTGAATTGTTGACACTCTGATTGCATACATAGGAAGAAGTGATTTAAGAAACTTACCACTCTCTCATCTTCAATCTTTCCTCCTAAAACTTTAATTGCACAAGCACTAGCTTTGATTCTATCACTATACTTTACAATGTTCTCATATTCTCTCATCTTTATTTGATCAAACTATCCTCTAAGACTTTTAGCTTTAGTTCTTCTTACATTATCATCTCCTCCATAGATGGCTTTCATTTTGATTCACATCTCATAAGTAGTTCCATAATCTTTGACTTCATCAAATTCAACATAGTTGAGAGATGAAGTAATATCAATTATCTTAATTTTATGACTCAATTTATTCAATAGTCATAGTTCCAACAAGTGTCACATATTTGGTGTCTATTTACTTTAGTCTTGAATCTCCAATGGTTTCCAAATGAAGTCTCATGAGTTCTTACCATTCCTTGAAGTTATCTCTGTTTAGCTTAGCAGTTTCCCTTCTGTAAGACATCCTAATCTCTAGCTTAGGTCCTTGATACCTTCTCTACAAGCACCAAATGCTCTAATACCAATTGTTGGAAATATAGGAGGATTACCTAAGAGGGAAGGGGTAGATTAGTTACTACTAAAATAAATCCCAGATCCCTTAGATGTCATCACAAAACGTAAACACCACTAAAAAATATTATTTCTTGGAAAACACATAGGCACTTGATTACTACTGATCTAATATGTTGTAACTCGGTAACCACCAAAATAACAAGTGTAACTTAGAAATTTCTTAAGATGTAATTGTTAGAATATTATCTATGATTAATTTTAATTAACTTAGGTCCATACACATAAAACAAATAGCATGAACACAAGTGACATCAAGATTTAATGTGGAAACCCAATTTGGGAAAAACTACCTATTGGTCTGATCTTTTACAAAGTGATTCTCTTCTAGTCTAGTTAAAAAAATTAGAATTGAGTCTATTCTTTTCCTACAAGGGTTTATGGCTCTTTGACTTTGCAATTTTGAAAGAACCTAAAAAGCTCTATCAAACCCTAAGTCTTGCATTCTTTTTGAATTTATTCAGGTGCGAAGCTTTTCAAATTTTCAAATATTCCTTGACCCATTTAAATATTTCATGCCCCCAAGTGCCTTTTACCCTTTTTTGTTTCCATCATTTGATCTTTACAAGATCTATGGCTATCACGTCATTGCTATGTGAAGATGCAAGTGTTTTAATGATAGCAACATAGTGACTCCCATGAAATTGATTGGTGCTTTCATAAAGTGGAGGCTTAGCAACCAAAAAATTGTATTGTTTCAAAAGGTTTCAACCATGTGCTTCAGGTCAAAATTTTTAGAACTGGAAAAGGAACCAAATTTAATTAAGTACAAGTGACATCACTAGAATTCCATTTTTCCAAAGAGTCACTATGTTATGATCAAAAAAGTTTACATATTATTGGTAGCAACATAGCACCTTAATGGAAAATATAGAAGATGGTAGCTTTTAAAAAATTTGGTGACCATGAAAGTCCCAAGTGATATTATGGACGTGTAGTTTTATTACTATGTCAGAGGTTTTAATTATTTTAATCATCTTTGAAAATTAGAGACTTTTCAGGCACCAAATTTCATTTACATTCATGAGGTCATTATGTCGCGACCAAAAAAATAATGGATCTTGCTAGTAGTTACATAGTACCTTGCCAAAAATAAAGAAAGATGAGAGATTATGAAATGGATGGGTGCCAAAATTCCTATTGTTAAATTTGATCATGTGACTTTATTTCTTTGTTAGAAGCATTGATTGTGGTAGTGATGGCAAAAATGGAAACCTTTTCTCGGCACCAGAATCTCTAAAGCCTTTAAGAGGTCACTATGACACTGTCAAAAAATGAAAGAATCCCACCATTAGCAACATAGAACCTTGACAAAAAATAGATATGCAGCAAAAAGTCCAAGAGGAATGGTCCCAAAAATCTACTTCATTAGGCATGAATCATGCAATCTTTTGGACAGAGTGGCATCCTGCTAGAGACATGTATCCACCAAACATTTTGAGAACACTGGAGGTCATTATGTTGTGACCATAAAATCTTTGCGCCTCACCGGTAGTGACATAGCACCTAGCCTAAAAATGTGCATGTGGTGGGACCCAAATCACATGGTGTTACAACTAGGATTAGAATATTAACTTACATGCCATCTTGACAGGAAGTTTCCACATCAGTAGTGACATGAACTCACACCCAAGTCAAAAGTCAGATAAAGGATTGTGATCATTAGATCAAGATCAAGTCAACAATCATCACCAAGTTGATGAGAAGTTGTGCACTATTTACCCAATGTGACATGGAACCTATGGGACCCACCACATTTTACATAACTCTAATGCATTTTTCCTCGCCTTCAGATCAAGCTCAAATCTATGGTTGTCACTTTGTCGCTATGGAGAGTTACTTGAGGTTTAAGGATAGTGACATAGCGAATAAGGAAAATGGATAGGGGACCCACCACATTTGTATTAAGTACTAAATCTAATGTCCTCCATTCAATCAAGATGAAATCAATGGTTGTCACTATATCGCATAGGCAATATGCTCACTCTTTATGTATAGTGAGATAGCGATTAAGTGACACGTGTCCTCAAGGACTAGTGGGTCCCATTGGAAATGCCAGCATTGAAGAAAAGGTATAGGTGGAGAATTTTCATTGGTTTGAGTGCTAGCATGTCAATTGGAAAATGAGTCATCCCTATTTTTGCTCCTAAATCATAGAATTTTCTAAGATCAATGGTCTGAATTTAAATGTAGAAGGTGGTGCCACTCTATTTCGCTTATAGTTTATTTATGAGGATTAAAAGCTTCACATGAAAGAAAAAAATAGAGTATATTATAGAAGATCTCACCATTTTCATCTCACATAAATAAGATTTCAAGCTTTTCAAAAAAAAGAAACTAGTGAGAATTTGTGTTGAGCCTGATTAGAATGTGAACCAATTTCCCCTTTGTTCATGAGACATTGTAGGATTGTAGAGAAAGAAAGAAAATCAAGTAAGTCATGTATATTATTGTAGAACCAGAATCAGTATGCAAAGAACATTAACAAATAAAGTAAACATTCACAAACCAAAAACTAAATTCACATATATGCTTAGACAAAGGAAGAAAACAAGAAGTGCAAACCTCACAAGAAAAAGCACTCCATGCTTTCTTGATTCTGTAGATGTGTCCTTTTGCTGTGGATGTATGCTCAAGATGCTCAAAAGCTTGCTTCAATTGAGATGGGTAATGGCAAATTGGTAGCTTTGTGAGCTCTCAATTTGGCATTATAAGGGTAATATTGATGGCTTTGGTTCTCAAAATAGCATGGTAACTTTAGCTCAAAGATTGTTGATGAAATGGCTTGGGATGGGATTCAATTTATAGGCTAAGGGGTAGAGGGATGGAGGGCTTAGATGCAAGAATGGATGAAGGCTTAAGGAGGGCTAAGATGCACTCAAAGGGGAGCACATGGATTGTGCTTGTTTAGCACCAATGGGAAGGTGACACTTGTCACAAGGAGGATGAGTGTGAGAGGGTAGGGTTAAGGGTTGGTTAAGGGCATGATGAGTGGGGTTGAGTATGTAAGAGGGATGTAAGAGGAATGAGTGTGGAAGAGGGAAGAGTGTGGAAGATGGGTGTAAGAGTCATGAGTGGGCTTGTAAGAGTCTTTATGTTTTGTAAGAGCACTCATGACTTAGTGGTTGGGTTTTTTTGAGGGGAGACTTTGGTTTGGATTAGGAAAGTCTTAAACTTGTTTAAGGAATGTGACAACATTAGGGGGTGGATTAGGCTTGGGTTTAGGATTAGATTAGGGATGTTAGAGATGTGCAAGTGGATGGCATTAATGAGGGTGGGTGAGTTAGTGGCTAAGCTTGGTTAGTATGGGTGGATGGGGTGGATTAGGCTAAATGGAGGATTAGAGATAGGTTAGGGGTTTTTGAATTTGAGGATTTCATTTATCAAATAGATTTATTTAATAAATGGGGATTTTTGGAATTAGATAGAAGAATAGGATTTAATTGATAAATAATAGATTATTTGATTTATCAATTAGGACTATAGATGATTAATTAAATTAATCAACTAGGGGATGACAAAGGATTAATTAAATAGAAATTTAATTAATAATGCCCTTTTTAGATAACTAAATAGGATTACTAAAATAGTGTAATCAAATTTAGGTGTCTACATTTTGCCCCTCTTTGACATAGTGTTGAGACAACACTATTTCAAAGAAGTTTGAATGAAGATGACACGAGGAAGATGTTTTAGCAACAAGGTTGCCCCAGTCTTGGATAAGAAGAGGAGAGACTAGACTTAGATGATGCCCCCTCAAGAAGGCGGCGGGGAGAGAAATGAGGGTCGACGACTTCTTGAAAAGTATAAGAAATTGAGACGAGCTGAGATGTAGGTTGGCAAAGGGGCTAAATTAGCTCAAACTCTCACTACGGGAGAATGATAAAGGGAAATCAGAGGCACAATAGTAAAGCAAGCTTAAGACTTTCCAGGATTGGGGGGGGGGGGGGGAGATGGAGGAGCGAAGCGCTATAAAAGGAATCCATGATAGGGAGATGGATGATAGAATGATAAAGCTGATGCAATAGGATTTCAAAGAGTCAGATTGGCAAAAGATGGGTTTCGGAGATCCCTAGGACTAGGATTGTGGATCTCGAAAGATGAGGCTTGGTGGATTGATTTGATTGGTGGATCCCTAAGACTAGGATTGTGGATCCCTAAAGCTAAGCGTGAGGAGTGATTCAAAGAGATACTGATGCATAAGCTGGGGTAGGAGTGACAGATGTAGGATATGGATGGGGGATAATGGAGATGAAGGGAATCCATTGAAGCTTTTTGAGCGGGGGGATACTTCAAAGAGAAGTACCACCATGTAGTTGAGCACTAGATTTGCTATAAGACTGTTGGTTAATTTCCAGGGTTACCAAGAACATCAAGGTCTTTTTACCAACCGTCCAGAGGACTGACGGATTGACTCAAAACAAACACACAAGGATTGCCCCAGTATCACACATGAATCCCAGAGGAAGCAGCATGGAAATGACACTAGGTAACCCACAAGTAGAAAAAGAAAACAAGAAAAAGACTTGATCAAGACCTTACACTCTAATTGCCCCATTCGCAGCATACCATGATATGGAAGATTATGGCAACCTTGAGGAGGGAACAAGGAGATTGCTTGGAAAAGATATTTCAAGACCCAAAAGGGAAGATCCCAAATCAAAAGAAAGTGAAAATCCAAAAGAGAACTGTTTGCCAACGAGATGGGTAGGATGAGGTACTAACAGACCAAGATTAGACATGAGGAAAGATATATCCTACAAGGACCTATCGGAGAGCACCCAAGCTGATGGATCGGGATGAGTGATGCATCTGGCAAGCTGAACTAAGAAGGATAACACTTTGGTGATAGGAGATCTAGCTAAAGGATGCATTGGAATATCTAACCAAGGTGTGCGATGTGTGCAAGATGTTGACCAAGGATGAACTAACACGAAAGCCAGATAGATACAATGATACTAAGCTAAAGAGGATGTACAAGCTGACAGACCAAGATATGTTACAAATGTACAAGTTTGTTCATGTTTTGGTTTTTTGTGAGATGGAAATGTTTGTGAAGGATGGGGTGTCTATAATAGTTGATAGGTGGATAGGTAGATGGTTTGTGAAAAGTTTAAGGAAAATGGGATTCTGTGTGTGCATGTGATAGGATACAAGCTAGGATACAAGATCATTTACAAGATGGAATATGGTACAAGCTTTGGACAAAATTCGAATATATACAAGGTATGGTACAAGATTTTCAAAGTATAATACAAGCTTTGGTACAAGATTTACAAGTTGTACAGGAGGTATTGACAAGCTCCATCTGATTTTGGATATTTGATTGGAACACCAAGGGAACAAGCAGGTGTTTTATGGGATGGTGGGTGGATGGATGAGAGATAGGATAGTGATAGATAATGGATTAGTCTTTAGCACACAAGGCACCTGAATTACCAGGTTTTCACCAAGGTACCTATCCAAGGCGCTTGAATTGCCAAGTTTTTACCATTGGACGCTTATTTCTCTTTACTATTTTTTTTTTTTTTTGTATTTTTTTTCAAAAGCTGGGTATACCAAGGATCTTCAAGCATAGAACTTCTTGAGATGAATGATGTTAGTGGGATCATTCAAGAGTTCTCCTTCTGGTGTAGATAATTGATAGGCTCCGGAGCCAAAGGAGGCAGTAACCACATAGGGACCAAGCCATGTAGGTTCAAACTTGCCTTTCTTTTCTCGATCTGCTTGGACTTTCATATTTTCTTTGAGGACCATGTCACCTAGCTGAAAGTGTCATGGGAGCACCTTCTTGTTGAAATTCCTTTTGAGATGAGTTTGATAGACTGTGAGATGGTCATAGGCTTGTTGTCTCTTCTAGTCTAAGAGATCTAGCTGGGTGAGTCGAGCTACTCTGTATTCTTCATCTGAGATTTTCCCTCACAAAGATATGCGTAGTGAGGGAAGTTCAACTTCTATAGGTAATACCACTTCGGCACCATAGACTAGGGAGTATGGAGTTGTGCCTGTGGATGTACGGAAGGAAGTTCGATAGGCCCATAGAGCCGGATTTATTTGAAGGTGCCAATCACGGCCGGAATCATTGACAACTTTCTTTAGAATTTTGAGGAGGGTTTTATTAGTTGCCTCTGCCTGGCCATTACCTTGTGGGAAATATGGGCTAGAAAAGCGGTGATGGATGTGGAGGGAAGTGCATAATTCTTCCATGTTGAGATTTTCAAAGTTACCTCCGTGGTCAGTGAAGATGGTGGATGGGATGCCGAAGCGGCAAACAATGTGGTACAAGATGAACTTGGAGACTTGAACTCCTGTAGCTGAGACTAGGGGGACTGCTTCCACCCACTTAGTGAAATAGTCTATAGCTATTATTATCCATTTATGTCCATCAGATGAGAGAGGGGTGATAGTTCCAACTAGATCAAGGCCCCAACAAGCGAAAGGCCAAGGTGGTGCAATAGGCTGTAGATCCTGTGCTGGAGCGTGCACAAGATTTGCATGCTGCTGACATGGGAGACACTTTCTGACAAAGTCACAAGAGTCTTCTTCAATGGTAGGCCAATAGTAGCCCGCTCTAAGGATTTGTCGTGCTAGGACAATACCACTCGTGTGGGCACCGCAAAGTCCTGAATGTACTTCTTTTAATGCCATCGCGGCCTCATTTTCATCTAAACATAGAGAGAGTATCGTGATAACCCCGACGATATAGGGTATTGGCTATGATAACATAGCGGGATGATTTTTGGATGAGGTTCTGGCATTGGGTACGTGTGAGGTGAGGGGATATGATACCATCATTAAGGTAAGCATGAATTTCATGGTACCAAGGGGATTGGGGACCAACCAAGATACAAACATGGTTTGAATCCTCATTCGCATAGGCAGGTGTGAGGAGCTGCTCAACTAAAAACTCATACTGCGTAGCTTCCTGGGGAATTTCCAAGAGCGAGCCAATAGTGGCCATGGCATCTGCTGCCTTGTTCTGCATTCGAGGCACTTGTGTAAACTGAAGCTTTGTAAAATGCTGGGTCAGCTGATCAACTAGCTCTTTGTATGGTAATAGCTTTTCATCTTTGGTTTGATATTCATTTAAGACTTGTTTGATGATGAGTTGGGAATCACCAAAGACTTGTAACTTAGTGATATTCCATTCTGCAGCTATCTTTAATCTTGCTACAAGAGCTTCATATTCTGCTATATTGTTGGTGCTAGGGAATTGTAGCTTGAAGGCTTTTGGAATGTAATCTCCTCGAGGTGTAACTAATAATATTCCTGCCCCTAATCCATGAGAGGTGTATGAGCCATCAAAATAAAGCTTCCATGGGGGCTGTTCTTCAATTAGGTAGATATGCTCATCTAGAAATTCTGTGAGCAAAGGATATGCATCTACTAGAGGTGCATCAGCTAGGTGATCTGCTATAGCTTTCCCTTTGATTACCTTTCTGTCCACATACCGGATGTCAAACTCACTTAGTAGCATAACCCATTTGGCCAAACGGCCTGTAAGTGCTATTCTGGAGAGCATATACTTGAGAGGGTCAATCTTGGAGACTAGTTGGATGGTATGACTTAGCATGTAGTGGCGAAGCTTTTGAGTTGAGAAAACAACTGCCAAACAAGCTTTTTCCATAGGAGTGTAATTGAGTTCATAACCAAATAGGGTTCTACTGATATAGTAGATGGCTCTCTCTCTGCTATAATCATCATGTTGTGCTAGAAGTGCCCCTAGAGCAGTAGGTGTTGCTGATATATACAAGATCAAGGGACGACCAGGAACTGGTGGAACCAAGATAGGGGGATTGGTGAGATACTGCTTGAGCTGATCGAAGCTGCGCTGACATAAAAGATCCCACTTGAAGTTCTCATTCTTCTTTAGCAAGTGTGAAAATGGTGTACACTTATCTGCAAGTTGGGAGATGAAGCGCCAGAAAGATTGAAGTTTTCCCTGAAGAGAGCAAAGCTGTCGCAGTGTCTGGGGAGGAGGCATGTCTAAGATAGCCTTGACCTTTTTGGGGTCAATCTCTATACCCCTTTTAGAAGCTATGAAGCCTAGAAGCTTTCCAGATGTGACCCCAAAGACACACTTCTTGGGATTTAGCATGAGATAATATTGGGCCAACCTATCAAAGACTTTTTCCAGGTCAGCAAGATGATCCATGAAGGTGTGAGATTTGACCAGGATATCGTCCACATAATCTTCCAAAATGCTATGGATAAGATCATGGAAAATGGCTGTCATAGCTCTTTGATAGGTAGCCCCAGCATTCTTTAGGCCAAAAGGCATCATGGTGTAGCAAAAGGTTCCCCAGGGGGTAGTGAATGCTGTCTTATGCTGATCTTCTTCTGCAATCTTGATCTGATTATACCCAAAAAATCCATCCATAAGGGACATGATTTCATGTCCAGCTGTAAGATCTACAATCATATCTATGTTGGGCAAGGGAAAATCATCCTTTGGACAAGCTTTGTTAAGATCTCTAAAATCAGTACAAATTTTGATGTCACCGGAAGGCTTAGTGACAGGGACCATGTTGGAGATCCATTTTGAGTAGTCAATAGGTCGGATAACCTTAGCAGCTAACATTCTTTCTAGTTTAGCTTTGACTAGTAATGCCACCTTGGGGTGCATTTTTCTAAGCTTTTGTCTGACGGGCTTGATCTTTGGATCGACTGCAAGATGATGAACTACAAGCTTTGGATCAAGTCCTGGCATGTCCTGATATGACCATGCAAATCGGCCAATGTTCTCTCATAAAACCTCAAAGAGGAGGTCAGCTTGGTCTTGTGATAGGGATGCAGCAATGTGAACAATTCTAGGGATCTCTGAAGAACCAATGTTGACTTCTCTAGTATCCTCTATTAGAATAGAAGACACCTCTGGTCGATTATCTTGAGGAGGCAATACTAAATCCTCATGTTCTACTTGTGGCTCTGGATTTTCTTGCTAAGGGGTTCTCTTCGATGCCTTAGCTAGTCCCAGATTTACCTTAGTTCCAGTTTTGGGTGTATCGAAACTAGGTTGGGAATTTTCTCCAAAATACCCCTTGGGATCTAGCTTGTAGATGTAGGCAGAATCTGGCTTTGTCTTCTTATGAGGAGTTTCAGCTCCCATAAATCTTAGAAGCGCTTCCTCTGATGCAAACTCATCAATATGTATGACACTTGGTTGGTCCCAATCTATGAGTTGTGGATGAGCAAGTGGTAGGTCAATGAGATGGATGGATAGTTCTCGGAGAACAGAGTCTCCTAGGAAGATTTGGTCTGGGATATCATTGTAGGCTCTCTTTTCAACTTCCTCAAGAATGTCTTCAATTTCGACAAGGTCATGATGGATGTTCGAAAAGGCGTGACCATTCTCGTTGGTGTCCCCAGTTGTGGGTATGCCAAAGCCAAGACCTGACTTTATTTCCCAATCATGTGCTTCGATGGGACATTGCATGCCCCTTTCTTCTGGTCCTAGTCCACCTCCTTGATAGTTCCATTTTTCAGTGACGAGCTTATGTTGTTGGGGATACTTCTGGCTAAAGTGATCAAGGCATGCTTGATTTCTTGGAGGTGCATCCTTATGTAGCCAATTGTTGATATCTGGAGTGAGCTCCTCATGAAGAGGGGTTTTTGAGGACACAAAGGTGGTTGGGCCAAACTGTTTGTATCGAGGAGGTGGAATCTCCTTAGCTTTGTGATATGTTGGCCGTCCATGGGTATGTGGATCAAGTGGGATTGCTCTGACAGCAAATGCATCTGATAGACTATATTCTCCACATCCTTTGTTGTTGATCTTTACAGTAGATAGGGTGGAGGCAAGGATGGTTTCTGCGTCATTACAAGTGTGGGATGAGCTGGCGATGGATGTACCGATGTCTATTCTAGGGCAATGGTTTGTATATGAAGCTTCAACCACATTGCAGTAAGCAAAGGGTTCTGGATTGGCATGGATGGTTACCTTAGTGCCTTGATGCGGAAATTTGATGCACTGATGGTAGGTGGATGGAACGGCCTTCATAGCATGAATCCATGGGCGACCGAGGAGGATTTTAAATGGTAGGTTTAGATCAACAACATGGCAAACTATCTCTTGAATGACTGGCCCAACCTTGATTGGTAGCAAAATAGTCCCTTCTGTGGTCCTTTCCAAGTTGTCATAGGCTTTGATGGTGATAACCTCACTGATCATATTTGCCTTAGTATACCCAGCCTGTTTTATGAATTTTAGGGTGCAAATGTTCAAGGCTGATCCATTATCTATCATTACTCTTTTCACGGCAAAATTGGATACCATGATGGCTATGCGAAGCGAAAGGGTGTGATCTGGCTCAACCGCGGGTATGTCGGTGGGTTTGAAAGATAGGGCACATGAGGATGAAAGGTGTCCAACAAGATTACAAAAATTAGTAGCATTGATATCAGAAGGGACATGGGATTCTATGAGAGCACTATCAAGGATGTCTTTATACACAGGACTAGTGCGGAGAAGGTCTAAAATGGATATTTGGGCTGGCATGTTCCCAAGGTGTTCCAAGATATTGTACCGACTTTTTGATGGAGCTGATGGTGTTGATGAAACTGGTGGGCCTGCGATGTTAAATCGCGCTCTTCGAGTGGTGACCGCACACTCATTGTCTGGTCCTCGGATATTGATAACATTGACAGAAGGCTCTTTCTCAGATACACAACCTATAAGGCTACCATAGTCTATATAGGATGAAGTGTGGTCATTGTTCTTCCCATGCTGTTGGTTTGGCTGATGGTTGTTGGTGTTGTTTTGGATAGGTGCTTTTCCAAGATTTTGGTTGTTGTGTGGAGGAAAAGCATTTTGATAAATCTGTAAGCCTGGATTGGGAGAGGTTTGGGCACCAACAGTGATTTCCTTCCGATCAATGAGGTCTTGCACATAGTCTTTCAGTTTCATGCATCTGAGGGTGGTGTGACCGTTTACCCTATGGAACTTGCAATACTCATTGTCCTTGTACCATGCAGCTTTGGATTGGCTTGGATCAATTTGCTGGGTAGGAGGAAATTTGATGAGGTTTTCCTTAGCCAATTTCTCAAAAATAACATCCAATGGCTCACCAAGGGGTGTATAGTTTCTAGGTGCAGGTTGGAATCTGGGCTTTTGCCCTGCAGCTACATTGATGGCATTAGCTTGATTGTTAGACCCTTGAAAGTTGGGTCTTGTATTGTGGTTTTGATAGCTTTGGTTATTTCGTTGTTGGTAATTGGTAGCTTGTTGGTTGTTTGTTTGATATGGTGGGTTAGACTGGTTTTGAGAAGGACCAACGATATTCACATGTCTGGTGTCAGTAACCCCATCTGTTGCAACATGCTTGTTTTTGTTCCAATACCTAGACTTGTCATTGGAATGTGATTGATTTTGGTTGGTCTCTTTGTAAATCTTTACCACACCATCTTTGATGAGTCCTTGCTCAAGGATCATTCCTTTCTCTTTGATATCCTTATAGGTCTGCAAACAGTTCATGGTCATGTGGTGAGCCAAGCTGGGATGTGCATTATCAATAAACATTTTCACCACATGGCGTTCTGGCAAGGTGCAGGATATGCGGGTGGTAAGGGTTTGCCATCTTTCCAGGTATTCGGCAAGGCTTTCTCCACCTTTTTTCTTGGTGTGGACAAGATCAACTATTGATAGCTCTGTTTCAACAAGATGGGCATATTGGGCTACAAATGCCTCAGATAATTCAGCAAAGTTTTTAATTGTGCCATAGGGGATTCTATAAAACCATTCAAGAGCTGGTCCAGCCAAGCTTTTGGGAAAAAGGCGCAAGAGGAAGACATCATTGTATGCCACGTCCTGGCAATGCATGTAAAATTCTTTGATATGTGTGATAGGTTCTCCTTTTCCTCTGAATTTGTCAAATTTAGGTACCTCAAAGTGTTTGGGAAATGGTGTCGTGGTAATGGCTCTGTCAAATGGGTAAGGACACACATTCTCAAACTTGAATGTCTTTGGATCATTCCCTTCTTGGATGGCTTTCAGAGCTATCTTCATTTGCTCCCACTCTAAATTGATAGGTGATGGTTGGGGTGACCCCAATGTAGGAGTGCCTTGAGGTAGGTATGTGCTAGATGGGGCCATTGAATATGGATGGTTATGAGGGATTTGCTGATAGGGATTGTACATTGTTTGGGCAGCTGCATGGTGGATGACAGGTTGTTGAGGGGGAGGTGGCGCATATTGCTGCATGTGCTGCGAGGCTTGCTGTTGATATGGGATTTGAGGTTGGGATTGAGGAACATAAGCTGGCTGTGGGATAAATGGATTGCTTTGTGGAGGTAAGGTATAAGATGGTTGTGAGGCTTGGGGAAAGGATAGGGGGGCTTGTGGGGTTTGACTAATATATGTGGGTTGTGTCCCCATTTGGGATGGTATCTGCAAATAATTGGTGGTTGGCTGGGGTGGTGGATTACCTCCTAGAAGTGGCATTGAAAAGTAGTTGGTAATAGGAGGTAATGGATTAGTTGGTGGTGGAGGTGGTGGGAATTGAAAGCTTGGGAATGGAATTGATGGGGTTTGATAGCTTGGTGGCTGGATTTGGAAGCTTGGTATAGTGGTGGCAGGAGCTGGGGTCACTTGGGAGCTTGGTAGAAGATTGGCAGTAGCTTGTGGGATTTGATAGCTTTGTGGAGTGAAGGTAGTAGCTTGTGGATTTGTGGCTGGTGGTATTGAGCTCCCAAGACCTAATGGAAATGATGGGATTGTGCTTTGGGCTATGGTGAACAAGCTGGGGGCAATGAAAGGTTGATTACTTGGCCCCATGGGTGGCATCCCTATTGTATATTGCTGAGGTTGGCCAAAGATGCTAGCACTGATTTGGGAGATGGGTGGATTGGGAAGGCAAGGTTGGGGAACAACAGCAATAGTGAAGGGGGTGAACGGTGAGGTGTTTTGGGTAAAGGGGGTTTGGAGCGGAGAGGTATGAACCAAGGATGGAGTGGTGGTGGCTGGGTTGGCTTGCAGCATGGAGATTTCAACTTGGGTGGATGATGGTATGTTTGGGTCTATTGGGTCATATGGATTGGCTGGAGGCTCTTCTTTTGAAATAAATTGAGGATAATTTGGATCATAAGAGCCTATGGGTGGTGGCAGCTGCCCAAACAATGGGTGAGATGGATCTGATAATGGAGGGGGTCTTCCAAAGTCAAAGGTTCCTACATTGTCCCTTCAAAAATTAGCCATGATTGTCTCTTTGTTTTTTTCTATAATGGCGTTTACCAATACTGCATTTCCTGGTTGGTTCATGAAAGCTTCAATGTCAGTAGGTGATGGCATAGCTGGCTCTGGGCTGAAGGATGGCTGAGTGCTCAAGGGGGGTGAGGCTGTTTGATCTAAATGATAGGGCTCCATTGTTTCTTTCTTCTTGGCTAAGCGAGTGACGGGTGGAATGAAAAATGCTCCTAGGGATGAGATGCAATAATGCTGATGGATGCAAAAAGGGGGAAGGCTTTTCTATGCAAATGATTTCCTAGGTTGAGGCAAAACTATATGACAAAACCTAAGGAGGATTGGGTTGGGGATTCTAACTTCAAAGATATGTTGTCAAAGCACAAAAGGTCTGCTTTCCTATGTGCAAGCTTGGTGGTGATTGTGTCAACTTAAGGATAGACTGATGATCCTTTAAGAAGAACACGAGATTGACCACTTGTGAATCCCAACCTTTAGCTCAAGGTGATGAGGGATAACAAGTGACAAAGCTAGATTACCCTAGAAAAAGCTATGTCAAAGGGATAACCTTGGTGAGATTGGTGGATTTGAAAGATTTTAGGAATGGCAAACTTTTAGCAAGGTGACAACAATTTTGAAAGCTTAGATATGCAGAATTTTGATTACTGGCTAGATGGTATGATTCTAAATGATATGGATGAGCTAATAATGCTTAAGGGGATAACCTAAGATGGCTGGCTTTTCTACAAAGATGACTCTAAAGTGAAGCTTATCCAAGAAGATGTGGAGAAACAAGGGTGTCTAATCATAGAAATCATGCCTAGTTGGTAAGGCATAAGCAGGATTAACTCCTGGATGTTGGCTAAATTTGATGGTGCGCTCTAACCAGGCCTCTTGAAGTGCTTCGTCGGTAGCTTTGTCCTCTGCTTTGTGGAGTTTGGAAATTCGTGGGCTTGGTGTTATTTCTTTCCTCTTGGCTGAAAGTTCTTGGTATGCTAGAGATGGCTTGAGTTTGACCTTGTGAAACTTCTGTTTGGGTTTGGGTTGTTCCGACATAAATTCCTGAATTTGCTTGGCTTTGGGAAAAATCTCAGTTGTTTTGCTTCAACTTTTTCAACTTCCAAAATAGGCAGTGACTACGCTAAGTGTTCCCTAAGCTAGGATTGACCAAGTTTGGCAAACATTCATTCAACAAGTAAAATAAAAACAAGCAATAGATAGGAACACCCAGATAGAAGTTTGTGGTTCTCAAAATGTGATACTTGCGCCAAGGAGTGTGTATGTTCTACAAATGTTTCGATCAGTCACTCCAAACACATTAACATCCTAGATGGTTTTCTGCAAGGCTGACAATTGGTTTAGCTAGGGAGTCCTCGATATACGCAAGGTACGTGAGGCCCAAATCTGTAGATGAGACCAAAAGGATGTCACACAACCGAGAGGAGCGGTAACCCACTTCTCCTCTTTCACTTCTCAAGGGTATAAAGTTCCTTGAGGCTTAGCCCGAATGACAAAATCTTGATCCCAAGAGAGGTGTCTTTCGATTCACCTCCCGATTCTTATACTCCGCCGGAGCGCTGGAGTTGAGGTTGTCCAAGGGGTGATGAAATCCCCAAGCAGGGCTCCTAAAAAGAAACAAGGTTTTGGATCCTAATCTTATGCACCCAAGATGGCCTCGAAAGACGACAAGGGGAGAGAAGACTCAGATGACCTTGGGCTAAAAAACACGCTTGCTCTTTTACCAACTGACTCTTATGTGTGCTAATCTAGACTTTGCAAGCACTCATGTTTAAGAGACAATGTTCAATTCCAACTTGAAGCGCCAACAAAAGTAAATCGATCGAAGAATGCAAACAATAAGAAGAGTTAGGGTCAACAAAAGCAAACTCGCGCACCCGGAGGCCCTCCACGTCAAGTATCGATTAATTTTTTTTAAGACATTCAAGATTGAGTGTGAGTTTGTTTTAAGCCCAAAACAAAAGTGTGTGAGATTCGATTTCAAGCGCGTGCCTGGAGGCTCTCCACGTTAGTTGTTGTTCAATTTTAGTGCCCAAACTTGAAGTGTGATCGATTTAATCTAGAGTTTTGGCCATTTAAGAATTTTGATAAAGTTAAAGAAAACGTTCAAAGACCAAGTGAGTGAGTTAGATTGTGGAACATTTAACACCTTTTTCAAGTAGACCCATCCCCATAAATGGCGCTGAGATTGCAACCAATGGTTAATATTTGATGGGTGATTAGAAAAGAGGTGAGTCCAAGGAACTACTCAAATTGATTTTTGTAAATTTTTATTTTAACTTAACAAAGTTTCTTAAATGTCCAAAAATCAAACTTTACCTAGATTGCATGTGAAAAAGAGATTTGTCTTGTTCAATTTTAGAAGCTCCAAATGAAGTGTTTGATATTGTAATGGTTAATTGATCGTTGGCATTCAAGATTGGATTTTTTGTTTTAAGCATGCATTCCAAAGAAAGTTGATTTTAATCCATGACATTCAAGAGTGTGTTTTGAGCAACATTCATTCAATGGAAAATGTGTTTAACCATTCAAGTTCATTTTTTTTTTTAGCAACATGCATTCAAAGACAAATGGTTAAACATTCAAGTTCATTTTTTAGCAACATGAAAACCTGCAAGAAACATGGTTAGTGGTTCCATATGTGCTCCAACCTGCAATGAGAACAAAAAAAAAAAAGCAATTTAGTTAGTTAGCCAAAATCTTCAAAAATGAGAGCTTAACTATGGAAATTTTTTAAAAACTTTTTTTGTTGTTTTTTCTATGCGTAAAAATGCTTAAAATGGTCTAAATCCTACGGAACCACTAAAAGTCAAATTTTGATTTATACTATTTTTTAGCTACAAAGTGCAGAAAAAATAAAGCAGAAATGGAACATAAGCAAGCAGAGAAGATAGTCTGTCAAAATACGAAGATGCTGAAATACAGAGATGCCAAAATACGAAGAGGACAAAACAAATTTGTAGCACAGAACACAGGTGACAAGCAGAGATGCCGATTTGCACAGATGCAGATTTTCGCAGACGACGATTTTTGTAGATGTGGATTTTCGCAGATGTCAATTTTCGCAGATGCGAATTTTTGCAGACGTTGATTTTTGCAGACGCGGATTTTTGCAAATGTCGATTTGCGCAAACGCGGATTTTCGCAGATGTGAATTTTCGCAGACAGAACAGGTTGCAGACGCCAAAACTGCGCCAAAAAAGCTAAAAAATGCGAATTTTTTTTTTTTAGACGGCATTTCTTCTTCCTAAGTGCGTTCTTTAACCTACAAAAACAAGCAAAATACCCTCACAACACACTCAAACAACAACAAACATTAGATGGTTAGAAAAATGACATATATATCAAAATAGATGATTAAATGACCCATAGTGGGGTCCCACCGGGCGTGCCAAAATGTAGAACCAGAATCAGTATGCAAAGAACATTAACAAATAAAGTAAACATTCACAAACCAAAAACTAAATTCACATATATGCTTAGACAAAGGAAGAAAACAAGAATTGCAAACCTCACAAGAAAAAGCACTCCATGCTTTCTTGATTCTGTAGATGTGTCCTTTTGCTGTGGATGTATGCTCAAGATGCTCAAAAGCTTGCTTCAATTGAGATGGGTAATGGAAAATTGGTAGCTTTGTGAGCTCTCAATTTGGCATTATAAGGGTAATATTGATGGCTTTGGTTCTCAAAATAGCATGGTAACTTTAGCTCAAATATTGTTGATGAAATGGCTTGGGATGGGATTCAATTTATAGGCTAAGGGGTAGAGGGATGGAGGGCTTAGATGCAAGGATGGATGAAGGCTTAAGGAGGGCTAAGATGCACTCAAAGGGGAGCACAGGATTGTGCTTGTTTAGCACCAATGGGAAGGTGAAACTTGTCACAAGGAGGATGAGTGTGAGAGGGTAGGGTTAAGGGTTGGTTAAGGGCATGATGAGTGGGGTTGAGTATGTAAGAGGGATGTAAGAGGAATGAGTGTGGAAGAGGGAAGAGTGTGGAAGATGGGTGTAAGAGTCATGAGTGGGCTTGTAAGAGTCTTTATGTTTTGTAAGAGCACTCATGACTTAGTGGTTGGGTTTTTTTGAGGGGAGACTTTGGTTTGGATTAGGAAAGTCTTAAACTTGTTTAAGGAATGTGACAACATTAGGGGGTGGATTAGGCTTGGGTTTAGGATTAGATTAGGGATGTTAGAGATGTGCAAGTGGATGGCATTAATGAGGGTGGGTGAGTTAGTGGCTAAGCTTGGTTAGTATGGGTGGATGGGGTGGATTAGGCTAAATGGAGGATTAGAGATAGGTTAGGGGTTTTTGAATTTGAGGATTTCATTTATCAAATAGATTTATTTAATAAATGGGGATTTTTGGAATTAGATAGAAGAATAGGATTTAATTGATAAATAATAGATTATTTGATTTATCAATTAGGACTATAGATGATTAATTAAATTAATCAACTAGGGGATGACAAAGGATTAATTAAATAGAAATTTAATTAATAATGCCCTTTTTAGATAACTAAATAGGATTACTAAAATAGTTTAATCAAATTTAGGTGTCTACATTTTGCCCCTCTTTGACATAGTGTTGAGACAACACTATTTCAAAGAAGTTTGAATGAAGACGACACGAGGAAGATGTTTTAGCAACAAGGTTTCCCCAGTCTCGGATAAGAAGAGGAGAGACTAGACTTAGATGATGCCCCCTCAAGAAGGCGGCGGGGAGAGAAATGAGGGTCGATGACTTCTTGAAAAGTACAAGAAATTGAGACGAGTTGAGACGTAGGTTGGCAAAGGGGCTGAATTAGCTCAAACTCTCACTACGGGAGAATGATAAAGGGAAATCAGAGGCACAATAGTAAAGCAAGCTTAAGACTTTCCAGGATTGGGGGGGGGGGGGGGAGATGGAGGAGCGAAGCGCTATAAAAGGAATCCATGATAGGGAGATGGATGATAGAATGATAAAGCTGATGCAACAGGATTTCAAAGAGTCAGATTGGCGGAAGATGGGTTTCGGAGATCCCTAGGACTAGGATTGTGGATCTCGAAAGATGAGGCTTGGTGGATTGATTTGATTGGTGGATCCCCAAGACTAGGATTGTGGATCCCTAAAGCTAAGCGTGAGGAGTGATTCAAAGAGATACTGATGCATAAGCTAGGGTAGGAGCGACAGATGTAGGATATGGATGGGGGATAATGGAGATGAAGGGAATCCATTGAAGCTTTTTGAGTGGGGGGATACTTCAAAGAGAAGTACCACCATGTAGTTGAGCACTAGATTTGCTATAAGACTGTTGGTTAATTGCCAGGGTTACCAAGAACATCAAGGCCTTTTTACCAACCATCCAGAGGACTGACGGATTGACTCAAAACAAACACACAAGGATTGCTAAGGAGGTGATGAGGAGACTAGGATTCACTCCCAATCTAGGGGTAGGACAATTGACTATCCAGAAAAAAGCCAGGGTATACCATAATTCAAAATAAGAAAGCCACTATGGACAAAGGAAAACAAATAATTGGATCCACAAGTGCTATCTAGGAAGAGAGACCTCCTAAGCCCTCCCCTAAGAGGAAAAAAATAACAAAAGATCAAGGTCGTCACATTGAGGAACATTTACCTTCACAATCCCCTTTAAAGATTGAAGAGGAACATCTTACAGGAGAGAAAATTGAACAACTAGGGTCACAAGGAAGAGTTTTCATTACCCAGGCAGAAATAGATGAAGGAAACCCCCAGGAGCCTCCTATGTCAAGCTTATGAAATGAGTCTTGTTAGGGTCAAACCTTGTTAAAGTTTTCAAAACAAACTATTAGGTGTGACCCTATAAGAGGATTGAGTCACCCTATTAGAAGTGGCCTTGTTAAAGGTCTATAAACACTCCAAGCTATAAATCCCACCTTGTTAGAGGATTTAACAATAGTTTTTAAGCCAACTCTATTAAGAGATTTAGATCACCACTACAATAGTTAGAGAGTAAGAATGAGATGACTTGATTTCTAATGCAATTGAATTTCTAATTACTTGATCCTTCTTGATCAAATGGATCCTTGCAACTCCATAAGGGTATTTTGCTTATCTTTCTAATTCCCTTCCTCTTAGCATCTTCTATTCTTCCAACACTTTCTCACATTTTATCCTCAACTTGACCTTATTCTTATATCATACATATTGTCAAGTCAACTTGAATACAACTTAGAATAATTAATATTTGTCTCCTTAGTTTCCTAGAATGAACAAACACATCCATTGAACTCAATATGCCAAAATAAGAAAGTCCTTCGTTAGCCAACCCTGCTTGGTAGACACTAAGAAATTATTTTCCTATGTTAACCTAGTGAACTCAATTAACACTTCATCTTCACAAAGTTCCTTTGGTAACTAAGATCAATTAAAATTGGTTCAATCCATCTTTCCTTTTTTACTTGAGTGAGCTCATTTAACACTCAACTTTTGCAAACATCTCTTTGATGCCTGAGTGAACTCAATAGACACTACCTTTTGAACTTGGCAAACACCAGAGTGCTTGACAGACACATAAAACTGTCTTCATTTCTAGAGTGAGCTTGGCATACAATGACTAGTAATGATATGACTTTTTGTGTAACATCAAAGACAATATAAAATTAACCAATTACTTTAAATAAATACATAGGAATAGACTATGGGTTACCTAATCCTATAAGAGAATTTAAGAAATTGTTTGGCCAAGTTGGTGAAATAAATTCTAGATAATCCTATTGAAGGATTGTGATGAAAATAAAAATCAAATGTGATAATATTGGATTGGACCAAATGAATGATTGAATGAAATAAACAATAGTAGATGAATGACATGAAATGATGACTTGTCAAGGACACATGACAAGGGTTGATAACATATGACATTTAATGAACATTGTAAATGCCACAAGATTGATTGAAATTGGTTGATAGGGTTGATCACAATAAAATCAACATGCATAGTTAATGCTATCAAATTGATTAATTAAAGACATGATTATACATTGAAGGAATCAACAATGTCGAGGATCAAATTGATGAAAAATGATGATATGCCAAGGACATATGACATGTATTAATGAATGTTGATGAGACAGTGAAGTACGTAGCAATGCCTAAAGAAATGATGATGATAAGATACTAGTGAAATGGTTTTGAATTGATTCTAAGATGATTTACATTTTGATTGAATGATGATCAAGTTGGTCAAAAGATCAAAGTTAGTGAAATGATAAAATGGGACAAGTTAGGATGTAAAGGTAATGAAAGAGTAGGCACAAACCATTTTTGAGCATGTGCATTTCCCCCCTCTTTGATACAATGAAATTATGAGTGTTGTGTCAAAGAATAATAATGAAAATGATCATTTCCAAAATGAAATTAAAAGAAGAAGGTAGGGTGCCCCATCAAAAAAATTGGGGAAGAAATTGAATCGATTGACAATTTTTTGAAATGATAAGATGATGAGAGAAAGAGATTAACGAAAGAAACATTAGTAGAAGAAGGAAATTAATAAGAATGATGAAGATTTATTTCATAGGTGCATTTTATGTCATAAGAGATTTATTTTTATGTTGCAAATGGAATGCAATGCATCATGACCTAGAAAGTCAAAGAAAAAAATGTAAGCCTTCTGTGTACACAAACACAATGCAGATAAAAAAATGTCTTATCCACCCTTAGGAAAAGAATTGTGTCATAGACTATAAAAATAAATTTGAAAAAAAAAGACAAAAATTATCATGAACCATCCTAACCACTCTAATAAATTAGTTTATATCATCGAGTAGTATAGGAACATGATTCTTTGAAACAAGATTTTGTTGGTATTGACAAAGAAAGTGAATATGTTATCAATAAGGAATGAGATATTGTACAATTTGATTGGCTAGATGACACACTTTTTGATAAGTGGATGATAGATATTACTCTCGATGAATAGTTGGAAGGAACTAAAAGTGATGATGATGAGATACATGGAGATGAAATACAAATCATCGATTCACTTCCACTAGTATGCGGGAAAGAAGAAGACAAAGAATTTCAGTCATCTCATGTAAAAGATACAGTGGATTAGATGGATGATGTGGTAGAAATGAAACCAAATGTAACTGTCACTTTGGTAGTACAAAAAGATGTAAGTGGGAATGCTAGAGTAGAGTTGAATTTGTAGGAATTAGAGCCTGACACATCACAAGAAAATTTGATAGCTATATATGCCAAGGATTCAGAGTGAATAAAGGCCAATCATGGGATTTGTAGCATTTGAAGATGTAACAAAAGAGGGGCCTACCAAGAGAATACTATGATGTGTTACCTTTTTGTCACACAATTTTTTGTCTTTTCTTCCTAAGAAAAATGTAAATACCTTTGCAAAAGGACACTTGTCAGTTCTCTATGCTTGAAGCTTATTGCATGTCACACTATATAAGTGAGATCCCAAGGCTAGAGAAGGGTTTGATCTCTAATACAATTTGAGTATATATTGAGAATGATTAAATCTAGTATGATGTATAAAAACTTTATGATGTATCTTCTCTGCAAATTTTCTAAGAATACATTGACGTTATGTGATCCTTGTGTCTATCTCTAGTATCATTCTAAGTTTTATTATAATTGTATACAATTTTCAAGAAAAAATAATATAAAATTGAACCATTGCCATATCTATTCTTGTTGAATTTTGTCTCCATTTTTATTAACTAATTATTATGATATTGTGTGAGTAAAGCTTGTCCAACTAAATGCAATTCACTTAGGTTGTATGCCAATTCATTATTGCTATTAATTCAATGAATTAAGTAAAGACTTTAGTGAATTTGATGGGATTGCTATGGTAGTAGAAAGGATGTCTATAAGAATGAATTCTAGTAAGATTTTCTGATAATATTTGTTGCAATGCAACAAATTAGGTCTATAAATTGGAGCAAACTCTGAATCCCAATGGAATAGGCACCGATCTAATTGATCCAGTATACGGATAGGTAGATCATGAATAAGCATCAAGTCTAAAATCAAAAAAAACTTTATTTTACTATTTTGAAGAGTTTCAAAGGTGGTCAACACTTTTTTGCATGAAACATTTTGGCTTTCGTTAGCTGCTATTGCTGAAAATACTTGCAAATCTGAGAAGAATTATGGCCAAATCTGCTCATAAGGGATGCATATCATCTAACAATGTCAAGAAATGGATAAAATAGGTATATGTTAGAGATAGAATATGAGAATTAGAATGAAACCAATATAATTCTCATACAACAGAATTCATTTGAATCATCCCTTAGGTATACTCACCTTGGTTCTGTAGAGCCTAAAGAGTAGAAAGTGAGTCTTGGTTTTGTTGAAGTTGGTTCCAAATGATATGCATACTTAATTGCTAATGGGAAGTACCTAGTCCCTAGGTTTGTGGGTATTAGCTTGGTATTGATTCTTGTTGTTCAATAGTTTGAAAAAAAAACCCAAAAAAATGGTGACTCTATTGGGGAGTTGTCCAACACAAATGTAAGAAGTATTGCAATGTCTTTGGTCTTGTTGTGTACATGTTTGTTAGATTGTTTGGTATGACTCATGGCTATAGTGGACATGTTTAAGTGACAAACCTTGATAATTTAAAAAGGGAAAAAGAAAATCAAATGCCAAAGATGTACACCGACATATATAACCCTTCCAAGTGTCTTATTTGTTAAGCAAGATTTGTAGTCTTATGATCTTTTTGATTGGTTCATCTGTATGTTAGATATTTATATATTGTCTTGTGTCCTTTCCTTAAAGTTGGGAGTGATTGTAATTGTTGTATTTTTCCTAGAATAGGGCGGTGACTCAGTCAAGGTTTTGAAGCTAGTGCATATTTGATAAATAACAAATATGGTTGACAAGAGAAAAAATACAAGAGCTTACACAAGAGCCAATCCTAATGTAATAATGTATATTGATTTACCTCAAGGTGGTAGGAAGAACCTGAATAAGAAAAATGTAGACCCAAATCACACCTAGAAACCAAGAGGTAGTGTATCAATCAATTCTCAATACCAACTAATGGTAGGGAGAGAGTCCTCTTCACTCAGCTCTGAATCAGAAACCACAAGACTTTTAGGAGGAACATTTAGTACCCCATTACTATATAAAAGAATATATCAAGACAAAGATATGTCACTAGTAGGGAATGCATCCCCTAGGCCAGATCTGATAGCTAAGATGAATCATAGGCTAGGATTCAAGAGTTCATTTTGGGATCCTTTTAATCTTAGAGCTTTCCTATACATTGAAACTAATCTTATAGACTTAGATGATCTTGCTGATTTAGAAGCCACCTCTATAGATCCTAAAGAAGTATGATTAGATATAGGAGTTTTGAAGAAATGGGTTGCTGAGGAAGAGGGAAAACATACTTGTCTAGAAAAGGAAAGAGAGCAAGTCACCCTAGAGGCCCTTGTTGAAAGAGATAATCTACATAGAAGGATGGCTTCGTTAAAAGGGAAAAACAAGAAGTTAGAAGAAAGAACTTCAATCCTTCATGCTGATGTTTTCAGAGATGTAGATAGCTTGAGAGCCAAAGTTTAGGAGAAAGAAAAACTCCTAAGTCAAAAACAAGAACTTGTTATTTCCCAAGTTCAACCCTATAAGCTTGTCTAGAGTAACCAGGTAGAACCTACTTTAAGCAATCAGATAAAAGAAAAGGAAAAGCTATAGGAATCTAGATAAATGAGCCTCAAGAAGCTACCAATAAATCTATAAACCATCCTATGTCAAAATTAGATCTAGATCTAGAAAAAGCTAGGAAAAATAAAGAAAATCTTGCAAAAGAACTTGGAAAGGTTGAGAATGAATCCCAAGCCACAAAAACTAGGAGGAAAATCTAGTTCATAAAGTTTAATTCTACATTGGCTTCATGGCCAAATTTGTCTACCCTAGCTACAACTTCTATACTAGCTTGTGGTCTAGTTATTCCAAATCAAGGAATATCTCAATTTGCCCCTGCCTCATCATCCACCATTAGTACTCAAGCCCCTATTGTCCAACCTAAACAATCTCAAAGTGTTGTTCTTAACCAAGCCAATGTAGCAAGCACCTCAAATGTTTTTATTTTTTAGAAGAAACCCATTTACATGTAAATATATCAACAAATGACATTTTCAACTATCCTTGGTGCTCTACATCCTATATCTTTTGATTTAAGAGATAAAGTTGTCAATTTCTCTAGAAATAATGCCGCTACTGGTGAAGAGCACTTAAGAGTTTTCATAGATATGCTAAATGACTTTGAATTTGAACATGAGGACATGGTGATGAAGTTATTTGTTCATTCACTTACTAAAGATGCAAGGGATTGGTTCACAAGATTACTTGATGACAACATTAGTTCATGTTCTAATTTGGAGGAATTGTTCAAAGAATAATATGGAGATCATACTAATCCTAGGTTTATGTTGAATCATTTCAATAACATCAAGAAGAACCCTAATGAATCTATATTTGACTTCAATTTAATATTCCAAAAGGGCATGTACAAATTGTTTCAGGTTATGAGGTTGAATGAGGATGTTTGTCTTCAACCCATTTTAATGCTTTTGACAGCAAGATGGCTTACTAGTTGAGGGATAAAGATCCTAAAACTTTGAGGGATGGTTATAAGATTGTAGTGAATATTGGAGATAATTGGAAAGCATTTGGAAAGCTTGGTAGGAGAGATGATCCAAAGTTGTTCAATCCTAAGACTAACAACAAAAGGGAAGTTGATAAAACACATGCAGGAAAGAACACTGAAGAACCCACAATAATTTAGGTGTTGGACTTGTTAAGAAAGATGAACCAAAATACTTCCCATACACATAAACCAAATGTTTGTGAGAAAAATGGGTTAAATGCATAACAAACTATGAGAAAATCACAAACTCAATCAACATATATTAGCACCCACTAGTCTACCATGAAAGCCAAACTAAACAAAAGAAAGAAAACATAATAAAAAACTCCCTTTTCCATTTGTAGCTCCCATGTCCTTCTTTCTTCTCCAAATGATTGTAGCTCCAAAGTTGCCTATAGTGCACACAAAATTGAAGCAAAAGTCTATGATGTGGATAATGCCATGAGAATACTTGAAGTTGTGATTTGAATGTGAGAGATGAAGTGAGAAATCTAAAAGAAATTAGGACCTAAAGGCTTCCAAGACTCAAAGAAGGCAAGGACCCAAGGACCTAAAATCAGAGAAAGAGTGTTCATTTTATAATCAACACTCAAAGGGAGGGCATTGGATTTGTCACCCATAGATATGCAATGTGGCAAGAGATTCCTTTGAGAATCCATGACGCATATGAAAAAATATGCCAATTGTGAGATTCTATGACACATGCAAGTCAAACTTGGCTAAATGTGGAAGAGAATCTATGACGCGTCATATGACACCTCAACCCACTTAAAGCCAAGAATATATGATAAAGAAGCCAAATAGAGATATGCGTAAGAGGTAATAATATTTGATTATGAAAAATCTCAGCCAAGTGTCAAAGGAGAATCCATGATGTGTCATATCCAAGTGTCATGATGATGGAATATTTTATGGAATATTTGAATTAAAATCCTCTTATTCCAGAAAATAAGAATTAGTAGAAAATGGAATTAATGATGGAAAATGGAACTTAGGAAATTGTACATTTCCATGGTTTGTAGATAATGAATCAATTAATTAATAAGATTAATTAATTGAGGATGATAACTAGGAAGAATAATTAGTGAGAATAATAGAATTAAATTATGGGTTATTTAATCCTATAGAGAAAATTAGTAGATAATTGGCCAAATTGATTAAATGAATGCGACTGTACCCTTTGATGAAAATTTGATGATGATATAGATTGAATAAGATGATGACCAATAGATCAAAGCCATGATCAAATTGATTGATTGAAGTTGATAACATGCCAAGAACACATGACATGAATTGGTTGATATGTAACATTTAATCGACATTGTAAATGCTACAAGATTGAAATTGATTTATAAGGTTTGATCATAATAACATCGATGGACATTGTCAATGTTAATAAAATGGTTGATGATGCCATGATATAATATTGAAAGCCTCAAAAATTTCAAAGATTGAATGACATGAATGATAGTTTGACTTAGCACTGAGAGCCATGATAGTACTAAGGTCATATTGATAAGATTGATAAGTTGATAGGTTTCCAAGACACTGAAAGCCACAACAATGCCTAGGAGCAGATAAATGATGATTGATTTGGGATGTTTGATATGTTTTGAGTTGATTGGGACTAATTTCAAGTGATTTTGGGTGATTCCAAGTTGATTTGGGGTGATTCTGAGTTGATATGAAATTGATGTGAAAGGGGATACAAATGACAAAATATGGTCACTCTGGCCAAAAGATCAAAGTTAGTAGAATGAGAAAATGGGACAAATTAGTATGAAGAAGTGATGAAGTCATAGATGCGAACCATTTTTGAGCGTCTACAGATAGGATCACTGTAGAGATGATCTCTCAAGTACATAACAATTACAATTTGAGAAATCAAACTATTAACAATGATGTTGGGAAGTGTAATGCTACACTAAAAAAATAATAATAAATAGGAAAAAAGGAACAAGAATAATGAACAAAAGATTTTTTTAATTTTTTTGTTCAACTTTTACAAGAATAAGAACAATGATTGAGTCACTTTCAATACGTAAACCTCAAAATAGAAGAAGATATCATCCAAATAAATTTCCATAATGATGTTAACACATAAAGAGTTTAGTACAATAATGAAGTACAATATAATTCTTAAATGCCTATGTCCAACATATGGACCCTACAAGTAACAAATTATGTTTCAAGACGTAACTTCAATAGTCATCCTTAGCTACTTGTTAATCAACTTGAAACACCTGAACACACACAAAAATGCAACACAACATAAAGAGGGCTCAGTACATAGTAAGTTGAAAAGCATAGTCCACCTGCATGCATGCTAGAATAAACATATACAAAACCATAATGCAAATATCTGAACCACATAACATAGTGCAATTATAAAATTAATATGCAAGAAGTAACCATCTTCTTAAATTTGCAAAATTAAACTCACACTAAGAATAACCAGTAAATGAATCATATATATACTGAGGTGTCATCACTATGGTGCTAAGATACTGCATCCGTATATGGTAAGCTCATAGACAACACATAGTAGGATTCTCTATGGTACTCGTGAAATGACATAATAGAGACTTGACTTGTTCTCCATACTTAACCTTACTAATTTAATTCATAGGTAACACCAATTATCTTTTGTATGTAATTAACCCACCCAATTCAACTTAAAATTATCACTGAATTAATTAACTAAATAGGATAATTTGATATTCAGCCACCTTAATATACATTCATTATAGCTATTCTTAAAGTACACATTAAACAGATATTCTAAGAATGCACATGTAACGAATAACAAGTCAGTTTTCACATGATATTACATTCTTCATCTTTTGAAAATCTCATCTTCTACTACCAAATTTTAAAGTAAACTTAGGTTATTTTAAAAATAGAAATAAATACTACAATATTACGATCTTTAAATATAACTAAACTGTTACATCAGTTTAATGATATTTACCAGTCATAGTACTATACTACTTATTCGTACTGTTATAATAAACTAAACTTATACTTCAAATTGACTAAGATAATTATAACAATACACATATGATATTCTTTCTTTAAATGACATATCATCAAACATATATCATAAATCTATCTTTTCCATTGAAAACAATTTCCAATTTAATAATGGATAGAAAAGCATCATTAGAATAATAGATTCCAATTCATACACATATAATTTTCATCTCAAAAACATAATATAAATACCATTGGCATATCTAAAATGCTTCAAAAAAAAATCAAATAAAATCATGTCTAACAATTCCCTACAACGTTCTGTTAACTAAATTTTTTGAGCTCTGTTGATGTTTTTTTTTAAAAACAAAAAGAACATAATCGATGATACTGAGTGTTCATACAAAATCATTTCCAAATTGCCAATTGCAAGTTCTGACCCATGGATAACATACTCACTATTTAGATTCTCTAAAATACTAATAGAGAAGATGCGACACAAAATAACCTATTACTAGTTTACGCAACCTGATGTAATTGTTATAAAGGAATTCAAACCATACTACAACGTTCAGATAGTGTATTGGCTATTATTCTTGGAAATTTTCAAACATTTCAATAACCATAAAAGATGCTATGCTTATAAAATGCAAATTCAACATTGTTTTAGTTTCATATTAATTGTTCGACAAAATGCCTCTGTCTTCGACTATGGTCATGAGCCCGTAGTTTAAAGCACACTCATGACTAAGGTCGAGCCACTCAAATATTTACTACAAAATACCAAGTGAGCTTGAGATATGGGTTCTCACAGAGCTCATCTCTATGGGAGCCCAAATACATATTTTTTATTTCACAAGAGCCAGCAAGCTAACTGTCGCAACCATGTGTTTCTCACAGGGCTCAACTTGGTGAAAAACACATGTTTGGGGCAATGCCCAATTCAAACAACACTATCCATAATGATATCTCTTGTCTTCACATTCAAGTATGGATGCACATAGAGCCAAGAGATGCACATAGAGCCAAGCTCCACATGAATCCATTCTTGAGTGCTAAGTACACGATATATATATATCTATATATATATATATCTATATATATATATATATCTATATATATATGTAAACTGATAACCATTTGCAACATGCTAATAGATATCACAATACAATTGTAAATAGAGAGAGAGTAGGGTAAGAAATTACCCCTATGTGAATACTAAAGATGGAAAATGCTCTACAATTTAGCTCAATGCCAAAGCCCCAAAAGCTGAGTCAAAACTAGTAACAATCTCCACACAACTTACACATATAACTCGCAAATGACTTCACAATGGAGTGAAGTAGAAGAACCCAAAAATAACAAGAGACAACTTCTAATGAGTAACTCCATCGTGCTTAACCACATATGCAAGTTTCCCCTTCCAAAAAAACCCTTCATTATGCTGATACCTCAGTAACAAGATCACAGATGTTAAACAAAATAGAGCAATGCAGCCAAGCTTTAAGCCCAAATTCTGCAAAAAACCCAAATTCTGCAAAAAACCCAACTCACAACAAGAAATGGCCAAACAAACCTTAAGTGCCATAATTCCTTATAAACAAGCATTCAATACACATCAAGTATCACAGAGCCGTGTATTCAGTAGTGCCAAAACCACCACCATGAATTTGGCTTTCAAAACAATGAATATGTTCCCTCTTTCATGGCATTTGATACCCATTTAGGGTTGCATGTCATTTAAGAATATATTAAACCCCTCTTTCATAACATATGCATAATCTATACCAACTATGGGTTATTAAACTTTTAAAAACAAAATGCATATAATTTAGGTAATCAAAACCAACCTAAGGTTTTATGAAATAAAAAGTATCTAAACCCTTCACATCATATATCTATATGCTATACCGAAAACAAATCTAATGCAATAATTCCATCCCTTCTCAATCACGTATATGAAAATAAAATGACAAGTTCCAAATACATAGAACATATTAACATACAAATGTATTTGAAATGTCAAGTTAACATACAATATATAACAGAATGTAGTTTACAATGAGTTTGAAACATAATAAACATAATCGATACCCAATCAACATGCAATTATTTATATGCCAATTTCAAATCTTAAAATCCTAAATCACCTTAACTACTAAAAACATAGTTCAAAATAGAAAATACGTTTAATATAAGTCTCCTGTTTCAAAGGACAGTAATATAACCAAGTTCTACAGAAATAAAAACATATCGACTAAAAGGAACTTATAACAACATGGTCCTAATATGCAGAAAAATAGGAAGTAGTGGTCAAGCATGACACCCTCCCCCACTAGGATTTTTCTTTCTCGTAGAAGTCAGTAAACAAGAATGGATGTGTTGCTCTCATCATTTCAGTGTCCTCTGAGGTAGTAGATGTTTCATCATTGGGGTCCCATAGGACCTTTACCTACCTTATTTCTCTCCCTCTTGAACTCATAGTTCTACTTTGTGTGATCTACACTGGTTCTAGCATGATTTGACCATCCATAATCTGAAAATTTTTCAATTCAAGCGCGTGAGCAATATCAAGTATATACTTATGCAAAATTGAAACATGAAATACATTATGAATGCGTGAAAGACTCGGTGGCAAGGCAGGTTTATAGGCAACAATTTCAATCTGTTCTAGAATTTCAAACGGACCCACAAATTGAGGTGCTAACTTGGATCCATTTCCATAACGAATTGGACTCTTATGCGGTCTTACCTGGAGAAACACTTTATCACCCAGCAAGAATTGATCATCAATTCTATGCTTATTAGCATATTTCTTCTATCTATCTTGTGCAGTAATAAGGTGCTCTCTAATCCTTTTAACTTGCTGCTCCAAATCTTGCAACATATCAGGTCCTAAAAGAGTCATGTCCTCCAAATTATCCCAACTAAGAGGTGTCTTACAAGGTCTACCATAAAATGCTTGAAAGGGTGCCATACCTATGGAACTGTGATATCCATTATTATAAATGAATTCTACCAAGTGTAGATACTGCTCCCATTTATTCTATCCATCCATTACGTACATCCTAAGCATGTCTTCCAGAATCTGGTTGACATGTTTAGTTTGTCCGTTTGTCTCTAGGTGATAAGCTGAACTGAAATTCAGCTGAGTACCTAACTCTCACTGCATGGATCTCCAAAGAGAAGATGTAAACACTCGATCCCTATCAAAAATAATATTTTTAGGAATACCATGTAACTTAACTACTTGCTCCACATATATTTTGGCAATCATTGCTGCATTATAGGATGATCTAACTGGGATAAAGTAGGCAACCTTTGAAAATCGGTCCACTACCACCATAATAGTGTCATGCCTACGAGCTATAATAGGAAATCTATTAATAAAATCTATAGAAATGGTGTCCCATTTCCATTTTGGAATATTACGTGGCTGCAATAATCCTATAGGGTGTTGATGTTTAGCCTTAACCCACTAACATTCCGAGCATCGAGCCACAAAATTAGCTATGTCTCTCTTCATTCCAGGCCAATAGTAATGCTACTTAAGGTCAGAATGCATTTTTTTGACACCCAGGTGAGCCGAATATAGTGCTTTGTGGGCCTCAAACAAAACCAGATTTCTCAAATCACCCAACTCAGGAACGTATACACTCCCTCTAAACAGTAGTAAACCTTCAAAATTTACTAAATACCCCTCAAAATGCCCTTCCAAGATGTTGCCACTGTCAATAATAGCCTTAACATCCTGAAACCAATGATCTACAAAAAGGTTCTATAAAATCTTATCCTTAACACCCACTATTTGGATCAAAGAAGATAATTCATGTCGCCTTCTACTAAGTGCATCAGCAACCACCTTCTCCTTCCCTTGCACATAACTAATTTCAAAGTCATATTCACATAGGAACTCCATCCATCTTTGCTACCTAGTGTTGAGGTTTGGTTGTGTGAAAAGATACTAAAGGCTTTAGTGATCAATATGTAACTCAAATTGTTGACCCAGAAGAAAATGCAGCCACTTGGTCAAAACATGCATAATCACCACAAGTTCAAGATCATGAGTAGGGAAATTCACGTCATGAATCTTTAGCTTTTTGGACTCATAAGCTATAACACATCCTTCTGACATCAACACTACCCCTATGCCATCCAAAGATGCATCAGTACAAACCACAAACTCCTTAGCTGAATCAGGGACTGCCAGAACTGGTGCACTGGTCAAACTTTCCTTAAGTTACTAAAATGCTTCCTTGCATTCCTCTGTCCACACAAATCTCTTCCCTTTTCTCTGAAGAGATGTGATAGGATGTGCTATTCTTGAAAAGTTTGACACAAATCTGTAGTAATATCTTGCTAAGCCCATGAAACTTTGAACCTCGGACACATTCGCAGGTGCTGGCCAATCTACAATAGCCCAAATTTTGGATGGATCTATAGAAATTCCATCCCCTGAAATGATATGACCTAAGTAAAAAATCTCTAATTTGAACTATTCACACTTCATAGAATTTATCAACAACAAGAAGACAAAACCATAGCAACTGATAGAATGAAAATCAGAGCTAAAATGTGAAATTTATGAGGCCTAGAGTGCAGAACAGGGTCAATCCGTAGCCTGAGAATAATTGATTGGGTTATCACTCAAGAAAGAAAAAAAATGGTGAAAATGATAGTTCATGTTTTCCATAACAAAGATATGAATCCAACGCAACTGACAGATTGCAATTTTGAGTTAAAACGCAAAAGTTATGGGCTCTGGAGTGCAACATAGGGGCTCCGGGAGCAGTTCTGGGTGTCCTAGGTCCCCAACTGCGCCCAAAACTCAACCAAGTGCACCATGACAGTACCATGTGTGTCAATGATGCACTTGGGAACCCCAAGTGGTCTAAGAAAGTGTAAAATGTGCCCAAGAAGGCTCTGGAGGCCAAAATCAACATGACGGGGGGCAACTAGGAGCCCAAGAGTAATTGCAAGGATTAACACTCCATATAGTGACCAAATAATGAAAATGATAGCTCATCTTTTTCAAAAGAAATATATGAGTCCAATGCAACTAACGGTTTGTAAATCAGAGTTGAAATACAAAAGTTATGGCCTCTAGAGTGCAACCTAGGGGTTCTGGGAGCAATTTTGGATAACCTAGGTCCCCAAGTGCTCCCAAACTCTACCGAGTGCATCAATGATGCAGTTGGCATGACCAAGTGTGTCAATGATGTAGTTGAGAGCCCCAACTATGCCTAGATAGTGTAGATTGTGCCCTAAAAGGCTCTAGGGCCCAAAATAAGCCTGATTAGACTTGGAATGATCCGAAACTGTGCGTGCATGCCCAAAATGATGGAAAGATTACCTAACATGAGGGAAATCATCAAAAATGGTTGTATTTGGTTAAAGATGATGAGAAAAATGTTAGATTGAGGTTGAACCAGGTGGAAAGCCACAGAAAGTTGATTGACAGTGCAGGATGATGCAGGAATGCATGGATGCGAGATGAAGATGATTTGGTGAATCAAAAGACATGATTATGGTGATGAAGAAAGAGATGAAAAAGAAAGATGAGATGAGGAGATGTAAGTATGATGGAAAGACTTTTGCTTGTAGAAAGTGCACTATATGTCAAATGGAGCTTTATTTTGATATGGCAAATGGAATGCAACACATCATGGTATAAAGGGCCAGAGCGCAAATGCAAGCCTTTTGCATAAACAAGCACGATGTAGACAGAGAATGACCTTGTCCTTTCTAAGGCATATGTACATGCCCCAGACTCTCAAAGGTACATTGTAATAGATAGAAATAGAAAAAGATGACCATGAACCGTCCCAACCAGTCTCATAGATTAGTTTTATATCATCAAGTGGCATAGGAACATGATCAAAGAAAAATAAAGCAAAAAATAAATCACTCACTAAATAGCGTGAGCCAACAGCTATCCTTGTCCATTATTACTTGCTTTTTAGTGTGTTAGGCATTTGGATGGTGTTTGACAGGTTGATAATGTGATAGCACTATTTGTGGATTCAGTTGATAGGTTCGTAGTGACATGTTGGATTTATTGTTGGTTCACGTTGGTTAGATAGTGTGATTGGCATTGAAGTGTAGTGCTTTGAGTTTCAATCTGCAAAGTGCAAGTGTGAACGCATAAGGGATGGTTATCCACAGTGAATATGTACAAGGTTTATTGCAAATTTTGATGAGTTTTGTGATTTTTAGGGTTTTTTGAGGATATTTGATTTTTTCTGCATTTTTTCAAGATCGTATTTTATTTGTTTAGGATTTTTTCAGGACATTATGTGATTTTTTTTAGGATTGTATTTGAATGTTTAGGATTTTTTCAAGACATTATGTGATTTTTATAGATTTTCTCAGGACATTTTATGATTTTTAGGGATTTTTTCATGATTGTATAAGCATATACAAGTGTTAGCTCCAATCTGTTATACGATAGGTCCAATGGATAGAAAGCACTTGGGGATATTCCCCTAGTTCAAATTCAAACTCATGCACCATGTAGGTAATATGCCCCCAGACAAGACGCAAACTATGTACAAAGGCCAATGGCAAAGTGTGTGTGCAAACTGGTGATGCTTAAGCAAAGTAACGAGGGACATTAACCAGTTTGTGAGCCATGATAAGGAACCAAGGATGTCTTGCAATATGAAGGATATGATCAAGGAATAATAGAGGAGGAAAAGACTAGATGTAATCCTGATAGATGAAGGAGCAATAACTGATTACACATGGTGCCTATTTGCCAGGTTTTCACCATGGTACTTACCCAAAGCGCCTATTTGCTAGGTTTTCACTTTTGGATAGAATTTTTCTCTTGACTCAAATTTTCATGCCAAGATGCTTGTTTACCAGGTTTTCATCAAGGCATCCATTTTTTCATGACTTTTTTCACTTTTTTCTTTTCTTTTTTCATGACTTTTTGCTATTTTTAAAAAATATTTTTTCAAGACTTTTAGATGAAATCAAGAATGTCACTGACAAATGCTAAGAAGATATCTGTTGTTGGTGCTGTGAGCTAATGAGCTCTGGATCCATGACTGACCATAACTATGTCAGAGTTGTTTTGAGTCTGTAGCTAAAATTGAACCACTAGAAAGGCTTTGAGATATACCATCGTGTACCATATGTAAGACAATGTCTATCTCTTGTGAATCAAGGCATTTGAGGATAATTGGGTCAATAGATGTATCATGTGGGATGTCACTGATGATGACATATGCAAAGGCTTATTGGATAAAGGACTGATTTTGGTTATTGGAAAAATTAGGTAATTGGATTTGGGGATAAAAAAAGGGATATAAGGGAGGGTTGGGAGGGTTGAGACCAATGACCTTCCGCATGAACACTGATTGAGAGAGCTCCAAAAGACTTTGTGGCATGTTGAACAGTAGAACATTGATATTTATGGCATCATATTTTTCATTTTGTATCCTTGGGAGCTTCTTAGCTTTTTATTTTTTATGGTCTAATGGTGCCTTTTGATTTTCACCAAGAGACCTATGCTTGCTATCTTTTTCTCCTTTTTCTTTGTAACTAGAAAGTGGAGTTGGCTCCCCAAAATATGCCAATGTGTTCTCTTTAGCAGAAACTGCTTCTTTATGATCTTCAGTCATAATGCCTTCAAATTCTATTATAAGAGTGTCATCATTTTCAAATTGATAAAAAAATGGTGGTCCATGTTGGTCCTAATCCAAAGGTTTAGGATAACTTGAGGAGATGTCATCATCAGTGTTGAATGGGCTTTGGTTGAAGGTAGATATATGGGTAACTGATTCAACTGGGTCATTGGGGTTATGCTCAAAGGCTAGGGGATTGTTGGTTTAAAGTGGGATATCCTTAGATGCCTTTTCATCATTTGAAACATCCATAGTCTTACATTGTAGGTAGTGTGGTACTAGGAGGACCTATTCGTAATGCTTTAAATCCAAGCCCCAAACTAGGAGGTTGTCCTTCTGTAGTGATAGGTTCAATTATTCCTTGTTTTTGAGATCCAAGACCACTATAGCTATCATAGCCTTGTTTCTATATGATGGTAAACCCAACTCCATACTTGCTAGGAGATATCAAAGTGGGTTCTCGTTCTGCTTTTGCTTTCTCAATACATACAGATGTATTCTCATTGATAGAAGTATCATTCTTTGTACTGATGGTAGAAAGTGGTGACTCCCTAATGTGAGAGACTTGAGACATAAATTACTCTCCACACCCATTGTCTTCAATATTCATCTTTTCCTTGGCTTTACTGAGTAGTATATCGACATCCACATACTTAGAGGGATTTGTGGGTTGTGCTTCATTGTTTGTTGGGATTTGGAATGTAGCAGCATCTGTTAGATTAGCACAAAATTGGAAAGGATCTAGATCATCAGGGATGGTAACCTCTACATTGTGATAGGAAAACTTCAGACATTGATGATATGTAGAAGGGACTGCTTTCATAGCATAAAGCCAAGGGCATCCTAGTATCATGTTGCAATTCATTTCTATATCTAGGACATGGAATAATGTATCTTTAGTAGTTGGACCAACTCTGACAAGTAATGTGATGATGCCCTTGGAGAAGCGTTCACCATCATCATAAGCTTTTATTGTGATTCTTCGAGAGGGATCTACATCATCTTCCAAATAACCCAAATTGTTGACAACCTTAAGAGTACAGATGTTCAGTCCTGCTCCTCCATCTATTAAGACACATCTGACTTTGGCATTATGGATGAAGACTTTGAGATAATGGGGATCATTATGGTTAGGTTTTTCCTTAGGAGTATCTTGAGGGGAAAAGGTGATATGTTGTGAGGCAGATAGGTTTCCAATCATGGCTTGGAACTAGGCAACATCCATGTTATCTAGGACTATTGACTCTTTAAGGGCTTACTCCAAGATATTCTGGTGTTGGGGAGATGCACACAGTAGGTCTAAAATGGATATTTGTGTAGGGGTTTTTCCAAGTTGTTCAACAAGGCTATAATCAGATGAAGTAGGAGTAGTAGGTCTACTTGGGGGTGCAGGTCTAGTAGAAGCAGTAGGTCTATATGGGGCTCCAGGTAGGGTGATCTTGCTATGGTGTGTAGTGACAGCACAACGAGGGTCTTCAACCTTCAATGTGAATGTGGATATACAGAATTTAGACTCATTAAAGCAATTGATGGTGTAATTATAGCCGGTGCATGTGTAATTCACATTACCTTGTGAGTTTGAATTTGAACTTGAGGGTTTCTCTTTGTCAGGATTACTCAAAGGATCTTTGAAAATAGTATGATCAGAGTTGGATGCTAATAGCGATGGATCAACTGTGATTACGCCATCATCAATAAGGTCTTGTATTGCATGTTTCAATTGGAAGAATGACGAAGTCTTATGTCCTTTGGTGTGATGGTAATCATAATACTTTTTGTCATCCCACCAATCTACTTTAGTCAGTGGTTCATCTTTGATTGGGGGTAGCTGCATAGTTATTACTTAGTAACTGTTGTAATGAAGTTTCAAGAGGTATCCCCAATGGTGTGAATTTTCTATCCTTGGTTCTAGGATGTCTTTTGTCTTGTGTGGAAGTCTCAGTTTTTTGTTGTTGAGGTGTTGTTTGATTAGGAGTTTGTGAATTTGTAGGGTTTACACCTTTCAAAGTTAGTTGAGGTTGTGATGTGCTAATCGTGTGGGTATCTACAATGCCATCATTAGTCACATTCTTTCTTTTAGAGAAAATTTTTTCCTTGTCATTAGACAAGTTGGTATTCATGTTATCTTTGTTTATCTTGAGGATTCCCTTACAGATAAGAGCATCTTCAATACTAGCCCCTTTTTTCATCAGTTTAGAAATGGTGCTTAGACTCTTGATTTTGAGTTCATACATTAAGTCTAGGACTAAGTTTTCAATGCACAGGTTTACTTGTTGTTCTTCAGGAATGTCTAGTGAGCATTGACTAACTAGGCTTCTCCAACATAGTAAGAATGTGATGAATGATTGTCCAGTCTTCTATTTAGTTGAGCACAAATCAGAAAGTGTCACCTCATTTGTAATGTTGAAGGCAAAGTGGGAGATAAACTTGTCTGCTAGTTCTGACCAAGATTTGATATTACTAGGAAGTTTGGAGTACCATTCAAGTGTAGACCCACCTAGAGAACAAGGGAACAATCTCATAAGGTAAGTGGGCTCATCGCTAAGTTTGGTACATGAAGCAAAATGTTCTCGGATGTGATCAATATGGTTTCCTTTCCCTTGATATTTTTCAAACCTTGGAGCCTCAAAGTGTCTTGGGAATGGAGGCATATACAAACTTTTATCGAATGGGTTAGGACGTAGGTCCCTTTCTGTATATAGAGCCTATTTCTTTTGGACTCCCAATGCCTCGACTTTTTTGGAAAGTTGTTTGAATTGTTGTAATAGTTCTTCATTGGGGTTTTGCATGATGATCTTTCCTTCAAGTCTTTTGTGTCTGTGAGTAGACTGTTTGCTATGGCAAGAACTATGTCTACTTGGTTCTGACATTTTTGTGTTTGATGAGTCTGATGAAGTGTCCCTAGGTGGTGGAGGTATGTTGGCACCTCGAAGATAGAAAGGTCCCTATTGTTGGGGAACTTGTTGTGGTATTTGATGTGGCACTTTTTGTTGTTGTAATAAATGTTACTAGTATGCAATTTTTTGCTCAAGGTGTCTTTGGTATTCCAACTGTTGATTGAGTTGCTCTTGTTGTTTAGCAAACATTGCTTGTTGTTGTTGGAATTGCTGCTGAAATTGTTGTTGATAAATTGTGTGCAAGTCAAGTGGGTTCACATGGGGCTGCATATTAGGAATGTTGGATGTTTGCCCAAATTGAGGTTGTTGTTGTTGTGGTTGATATGTAGGATGTGTGTCAAGGGGATGTAGACTTGGTTGTGCCTTGGAAGTGTTGACTCCTTGTACCATTGTAGGTTGTTGTTTTTGTGGGGGTTGACTAAGTCCTTAAGAATTGAATGTCATGTTTGTATTGTTGTTTTGGTACCTTTGTGTGTTAGATGTTCCTGCTTGTGACATCATATTGACTTGACTATGAGATGTGTCCCTATTGGGAATGGGCGCAATGTCAATAAGACTTTTCCTTTGTGTGTCCATTGGGATGGTTGCACTTGATGTTTCACATGTTGTATTTATGAGAGGCTCCATAGCATTTGATGTCATATCACTTGGTAAAGTTAGGAGCAAAGGTGTACTTTGTTGATTTTCCTCCAAAGGAGGTATGTTTGGCATCCATAGAGCACAAGTCCCTTTAGGTGCATCTTTTTTTGGCATCATGTGACTAAAATCAAGTCTTAATGTCCTTTTGGGGTGTTTAGGGATTGGTGGTATTTCATCAAACAAGGGATTAACATTGATGTGTTCAAATGTACTTTGGAGGATTTTGATAGTTGACTCTTGATGGGACCTTATAGGTGCCATTATAGTGTTTGAAAATTCCAAAGGTTGTTTTCCCTTATCTAAGTCCAAATTTATCATGGGTTGGATGTTTTCAATTGTTGTGTTGGTTTGATTTTTGGACTTAGGACCTTCCAAGTTTGGGTTAAACATGACAAATTCTTGGGCTGCCAAACGTTTGAAGTTCTTGCAAAAAATTTTGTCTTGACATGCCCTAGCCATTTCTTTATTAGTGATGCCATAATTAGTGTTAGAGTCATAACTTAGGTGTATAGTACCTTGTTATATTTTTGATGTGTTAGGTTGGCTGAATTCAAAGGAACGTCATTGTTCATCTTCCGGTGTGGTTGGTACACTTCCACCTCCAGGTGGTATCAGGACAAATATAGGTTCAAAGTTAGGACTCCATTGAACCATCCCATGTGTGGGGGAAGTTTTTGGAGGAAATATCATGGTAGGTGCATTGTTCAAGGTTTTTTGTGCCATAGCTTGATTATGAGGATCTTGCGAAAACATGTTCAAGGGGTCTGCTAGTAATGGTTGTGATGCCTCAATTTGGTCTTCGTCAAAGGTTTGTTGGATTTTCTTTCTCTTTATTTGTCTTGGAGGAGGTTTTGGTTGTGCTTGTGCCTTAGAAAACAACGTTTGATAGAGTTCCTCAGGTCTTTGAGCTGATTGTGTCCTAGTAAGTGTTGGCATGATACCTAAGAGTGCAAATGCAATGGAATTTTTGAGTGTTTTGGGTGATTTAGAGTGGTGGGTATCAAGATATGAGTGTTTTTGGGATTTTTAAATGTTTAGGAATGTTATGCAATGTGAGGAAATTCTAAATGAATTATGGTTTTGATGTGCAAAGTGAAAATGTCCTACGGATGTTATGCAAATGCAAATGCAAGGTGATGTTTTAAAGTTTGACTAGAGGGGATGAAAATGACTCTAAGGTATGCAAAATGACAATTAGGGTTATGTTTTGGACCTGTTAAGGATGCTAAAGGTTTATGTATGCAAGGTAGACTATGCAAAGGATGGTTTTCTAGGGTTCATAATGACGTTTGGGACATGCAAAATGAGGGTAAATGATCAAGAAGGCAATTTGGTTGATGGATAATCTAATAGGGTTTGGTAGTGAGAATGATGCTAAGGTTTGGACCATGCAAGATGAAGGGGATATACCACTAGGGTAAGTCAAAATGACATTTGGGGATGCTAGGGATATGATTATGCTATGACAAGGGTATAGGGAAAGTTTTGAATTTAGGTAAAACCTTTAGAAAGTATTTTGCCTAGGAGTTTAACCTTGTGATAAAGGACTTTGGATCTTGACCAAAAATTAATAAAAGTCAAAAAGATCAAATTGGTAAAGATGCCAAGGTCAAATCTACCAAGACATAGATAGATTTTGACCCAAGAAAATGATAAGAAAAGATAAAAAAGACTAGTCAAGATCCATTATCCGTCAACACGAGGAGATACTCTAAGACTCATACTTTGTCTAGATTTTTGACTAAATTCAAAAGTTTTGGGGGTTCAAAATGGTGTTTTGGGGGCTCAAAATGGTGGCGATGCTGATCGGATGTGTTATATGGACAATTATTATGATGCAAAAGGGAATTTTTGGTGCAAGATACGGTTTTGGGTCAAGTGCAGAACAGGGAGGTCTAGAGGCTCCTAGATGCAGTTTTGGGGTCCTAAAGTGCAGTTTGGAGGCCCAAAATGGTCATGCAGGTACCCAAGTGTGCCCTAATAGTGGCAAGTGTTCCCTAACAGTACCAAATATTTCATTGATGCACTTGGAGCTAGTTTGGGCACAGTTGGTAGTTTCTGGGCGCAGTTGGTAAGTCAGAATGAAGGTTTGCTGATTCTGAGAGGTATGGATGTCAAACTGATATGTCAAGAAGCTAAGATGCTGGGGTTGATGTTAGGATGGGTTGGGAGATGTATAAAAGAGGTTATGAACTATAGAATGAGGTCCTAAGTGAAGGTACTAAAGACTAGGCGATGCAGAATGCAAAGCTAGGCAAGCTGGTGCAAGGGGAGCTAACCAGGTACCTGAGGATACTGTTGAAGCCCCAAAATGTTATTTGGAACCAAAAAATGGATCTCAGAACCACCAAGTGTGTCTAGATAGTGTATACTATGTCAATGAAATAGTTGGGGCCCAGTTGGGTGTAGTTGGTAGTTTTTGGGCGCAGTTGGTAGACTGGGCTGGATTTGAGGCAATTCTAGGAGTTATTGCTTTAGGATTGATGTCACAGGGAGGTAAATAGTAGAGGACAATGTTAGGGCCAATATGAATGCTAAAAATTATGGATAAAGTGGTCAAGGTGATGAATAGGTATGAAAATATGCAAAGTGGTGAATGCAAAGTGCTAATTTTGAGATGGGAATGCAAAAACTAAGGAAAGTAAACTGAACCTAAATGGATGCAATATGAAAGGTAATAGATATTAAATGAGAACTAAAAGGTGTAATATGAAGTCTATATGATGAATGAATGAGGCCTATACTAGGGTGAATGTGAGTGAAGTTTATGCAAGTGTGAGATCTACATTTTTCCAAGCACATTTAAGAGCAGAAGTCGCCATGTTTTCCAAGGTTTGAGTGTGTTGAACCAATGTTTGCAAAGTTTGATAAAGGTTGAAATATTTGGGCAATGTGTGGTGTTTTGACAAGTTCAAATGATATCCAAGGTGTAAATTTAAAAGTTTTTCTTTTATCTTGATTATGTTTTACACACATGCAAGACACATTAAGACAAAAATAGCTGTTGTAAAAAGTTAACAAACACACCAGAACCTAGGCTTTTAGGACTGTATCCATTGAATTCCTACTTGAACCAAAGTTCAGCCATGCTTATCCAGAGTAGACAACCGAGGATCTTGGCACCACAGGCTCCCCCTTACAGCGCACTCACTTCTCGAGGCTACCAAGATCCGCTTCTCAAGGGGCATGACTTCCCAAGGGACTGTTGCCTCTACTAAGGACCATGAGAATGTAGGATGTCTTCACAGGCATGGGTGAACCCTTGAGCCAATGGATAGAAAGGATTTTGGCCACTAAAACATAATTTTTAGTAAGGGCATTCCATTCGGCAAGTGAATGATAAACTTTCGTAAAAGGTCTCCCAGCCTCGAGAATCGGGGTTTGATGCACCACAAGGGTACTAGAGGAGAGCTATTATGCAGCAATACCGCCGACACAACTTTCACCATAATCAAATTTTATATAGTGGCTGGAACATTGACCTGGCTTTGGCTCATTACCGCTCTGAGGTCGTCCCCTGGCATACCCAATATCGAGTATCTTGGTCCAAGGCAGGCCTCCTATAGAAGTTACATGAATTTCTCTTACACCCAAGATCCATGAATGGCGAGGGGAGAGGATATGTCCAATGCAACTCCTAGGGATTTAACACTATAGACACACCAAGAAAAAAAGAAAAGGGTTCTTTTTAAGCACCAAATGAAATATTATCTAATCTAAGAAATCCACACACATAGTTTTGAAAGACACCCAAAGTCTTTGACAACGTCCTGCAAAGCACACATTAGTAGTTTCTTATGATCAAATCTTCATCCAATGATTACCACATGATGCAAATAGACCATCAGTAAAAAAAAATCACTAATCTATGTCCTAGAGAGTGATAGGAACTTGAAATGCAAATTTTGATTGATGGATGTGTTTACTGTGAACCCAGGTGTGCTCTAACAGAACAGATTGCTCCCCAGAAGGCCAAAATGGCTCTGAACATCCCCAAGTGTGCCCAAATAGTGCCAAATACATCAATGACATAGTTGGGGCCCATTTGGGCACAGTTGGTAGTTTCAGGGCACAGTTGGGAAGTCAGGTGCAGAGTGTGGGGAAATGGTGCCTAATCAAGACCCAAAAATTGAAATTTTCAAAACTAAACTCTGAAGTGTACCCAAATAGTGCAAACTGTGTCAATGATGTAGTTGGGACCTATTTGGGCATAGTTGGTAAGTTAGAAATAGCAAAAAGAGGTTTTGGTGGCTTTTAGGCTCCTAAAACTGCTCCTAGGGGTCCCAAGTGTGCCCTGACAGAGCAGAGTGCACCCCAGGATAGCAACCTAACAAAATGCATGAAACAAGAGCATATAAGCATTTTACTAGACCCCCTAATTAATCTAGGTGTGAAAAGGAAGAGAAGATAGTCATTATACCCTTCCAAGTGAGCTCCTTCCTTGCACCTACAAGCACAAAACAAGAAAACCCAAGTTAGATATGCATGTTCACGTCGGGTTCACCAAATGTAAGACCAAAAAAATGGGTTAAATGCATAACATACTATGAGAAAATCACAAACTCAATCAACATATATTAGCACCCACTAGTCTACCATGAAAGCCAAACTAAACAAAAGAAAGAAAACATAATAAAAAACTCCCTCTTCCGTTTGTAGCTCCCGTGTCCTTCTTTCTTCTCCAAATGATTGTAGCTCCAAAGTTTCCTATAGTGCAGAAAAAATTAAAGCAAAAGTCTATGATGTGGATAATGCCATGAGAATACTTGAAGTTGTGATTTGAATGTGAGAGATGGAGTGAGAAATATAAAAGAAATTAGGACCTAAAGGCTTCCAAGACTCCAAGAAGGCAAGGACCCAAGGACCCAAAATAAGAGAAAGAGTGTTCATTTTATAATCAACAGTCAAAGTGAGGGCATTGAATTTGTCACCCATAGATATGCAATGTGGCAAGAGATTCCTTTGAGAATCCATGATGCATATGACAAAATATGCCAATTGTGAGATTCTATGACACATGCAAGTCAAACTTGGCTAAATGTGGAAGAGTATCTATGACGCATCATAAGACACCTCAACCCACTTAAAGCCAAGAATCTATGACAAAGAAGCCAAATAGAGACATGCGTAAGAGGTAATAATATTTGATTATGAAAAATCTCAGCCAAGTGTCAAAGGAGAATCCATGAGGTGTCATATCCAAGTGTCATGATGATGGAATATTTTATGGAATATTTGAATTAAAAATCCTCTTATTCCATAAAATAAGAATTAGTAGAAAATGGAATTAATGATGGAAAATGGAACTTAGGAAATTGTACATTTCCATGGTTTGTAGATAATGAATCAATTAATTAATAAGATTAATTAATTGAGGACGATAACTAGGAAGAATAATTAGTGAGAATAATAGAATGAAATTATGGGTTATTTAATCCTATAGAGAAAATTAGTAGATAGCTGGCCAAATTGATTAAATGAATGCAACTGTACCCTTTGATGAAAATTTGATGATGATATAGATTGAATAAGATGATTACCAATAGATCAAAGCCATGATCAGATTGGTTGATTAAAGTTGATAACATTCCAAGAACACATGACATGAATTGGTTGATATGTAACATTTAACCGACATTGTAAATGCTACAGGATTGAAATTGATTGATAAGGTTTGATCATAATAACATCGATGGAAATTGTCAATGTTATTAAAATGGTTGATGATGCCATGATCCGACACTGAAAGCCTCAACAACATCAAAGATTGAATGACATGAATGATAGTTTGACCTAGCACTAAGAGCCATGACAGTACTAAGGTCATATTGATAAGATTGATAAGTTGATAGGTTTCCAAGACATTGAAAGCCACAACAATGCCTAGGAGAAGATAAATGATGATTGATTTGGGATGTTTGATATGTTTTGGGTTGATTAGGACTGATTTTGAGTGATTCTGGGTTGATTTGGGGTGATTTCGAGTTGATTTGGGGTGATTTTGAGTTGATATGAAATTGATGTGAAAGGGGATACAAATGAAAAAAATATGGTCAATCTGGCCAAAAGATCAAAGTTAGTAGAATGAGAAAATGGGACAAATTAGTATAAAGAAGTCATGAAGTCATAGATGCGAACCATTTCTAAGCGTCTACAGATAGGATCACTGCAGAGGTGATCTCCCAAGTACATAGCAATTACAATTTGAGAAATTGAACTATTAACAATGATGTTGGGAAGTGTAATGTTACACTAAAAAAAAAATAATAAATAGGAAACCAAGAACAAGAATAATGAACAAAAGAAATTATTTATTTGTTTATTCAACTTTTACAAGAATAAGAACAATGATTGAGTCACTCTCAATACGTAAACCTCAAAATAGAAGAAGATATCATCCAAATAAATTTCTATAATGATGTTAACACATAAAGAGTTCAGTACAATAATGAAGTACAATATCATTCTTAAGTTCCTATGTCCAACATATGGACCCTACAAGTAACAAATTATGTTTCAAGAAGTAACTTCAATAGTCATCCTTAGCTACTTGTTAATCAACTTGAAACACCTAAACACACACAAAAATGTAACACAACATAAAGAGGGATCAATACACAATAAGTTGAAAAGCATAGTCCACCTACATACATGTTAAAATAAACATATACAAAACCATAATGCAAATATCTCAACCACATAACATAGTGCAATTCTAAAATTAATATGCAAGAAGTAACCATCTTCTTAACAATGCAAAATTAAACTCGCACTAAGAATAACTAGTAAATGAATCATATATATACTGAGGTGTCATCATTATGGTGCTAAGATACTACATCCGTATATGGTAAGCTCATAGACAACACATAGTAGGATTCTCTATGGTACTCATGAAATGACGTAATAGAGACTTGCCTTGTTCTCTGTACTTAACCTTACTAGTTTAAGTCATAGGTAACACCAATTATCTTTTGTATGTAATCAACCCACCCAATTCATCTTAAAATTATCACTAAATTAATTAACTGAATAGGATAATTCGATATTCAGCCACCTCAATATACATTCATTACAACTATTCTTAAAGTACACATTAAATAGATATTCTAAGAATGCACACGCAATGAATAACAAGTCAGTTTTCACATGATATTACATTCTTCATCTTTTGAAAATCTCATCTTCTATTGCCAAATTTGAAAGTAAACTTAGGTTATTTTAACAACAAAAATAAATGCTACAATATTACAATATCGTAAATATAACTAAATTTTTACATCAGTTTAATGATATTTACCAGTCGTAGTACTATACTACTTATTCCTACTGTTATAATAAACTAAACTTATACTTCGAATTGACCAAGATAATTAAAACAATACACATATGATATTCTTGCTTTAAATGACATATCATCAAACATATATCATAAATCTAACTTTTCCATTGAAAACAATTTCCAATTTAATAATGGATAGAAAAGCATCATTAGAATAATAGATTCCAATTCATACACATATAATTTTCATCTCAAAACCATAATATAAATACCATTGGCATATCTAAAATGCTTCAAAAAAAAAAAAAAAAATCATGTCTAACAATTCCCTACAGTGTTCAGTTAACTAAATTTTTCGAGCTCTGTTGATTTTTTTTTTTAAAAACAAAAAGAACATAATTGATGATACTGAGTGTTCATACAAACTCATTTCCAAATTGCCAATTGCAAGTTCTGACCCATGGATAACATACTCACTATTTAGATTCTCTAAAATACTAATAGACAAGACGCGACACAAATTAACCTATTACTAGTTTATGCAACCTCATGTAATTGCTATAAAGGAATTCAAACCATACTAAAACGTTCAGATAGTGTATTGGTTGTTATTCTTGGAAATTTTCAAACATTTCAATAACCATAAAAGATGCTACGCTTATAAAGTGTAAATTCAACATTGTTTTAGTTTCATATTAATTGTTCAACAAAATGCCTCTCTCTTCCACTACGGTCATGAGCCCGTAGTTTAAAGCACACTCATGACTAAGGCTGAGCCACTCACATATTTACTACAAAATACCAAGTGAGCTTGAGATATGGGTTCTCACAAAGCTCATCTCTATGGGAGCAAAAATACATATTTGTTATTTCACAATAGCCAACAAGCTAACTGTTGCAACCATGTGTTTCTCATAGGGCTCAACTCAGTGAAAAACACATGTTTGGGGAAAATCCCAATTCAAACAACACTATCCATAATGATATCTCTTATCTTCACATTCAAGTATGGATGCACATAGAGCCAAGCTCCACATGAATCCATTCTTAAGTGCCGAGTACACTATATATATATATATATATATATATATATATATATATATATATATATATATATATATATATATATATAAACTGATATCCATTTGCAATATGCTAATAGATATCACAATACAATTGTAAATAGAGAGAGAGAGTAGGGTAATAAATTGCCCCTATGTGAATACTAAAGATGAAAAATGCTCTGCAATTTAGCTCAATGCCAAAGCCCCAAAAGCTGAGTCAAAACTAGTAACAATCTCCACACAGCTTACACATATAACTCGCAAATGACTTCACAATCGAGTGAAGTAGAAGAACCCAACAATAACAATAGAAAATTTCTAATGAGTAACTCCATCATGATTAACCACATATGCAAGTTTCCACTTCCAACAAAACCCTTCATTATGCCGATACCTCAGCAACAAGATCACAGATGTTAAACAAAACAGAGCAATGCCGACAAGTTTTTGGCCCAAATTCTGCAAAAAACCCAACTCACAACAAGAAATGGCCAACCAAACCTTAAGTGCCATAATTCCTCATAAACAAGCATTCAATACACATCAAGTATCACAGAGCCGTGTATTCAGCAGTGCCAAAACCACCACCATGAATTTGGCTTTCAAAACAATGAATATGTTCCCTCTTTCATGGCATTCGATATCCATTTAGGGTTGCATGTCATTTAAGAATATATTAAACCCCTCTTTCATAAAATATGCATAATCTATACCAACTACGGGTTATTATACTTTTAAAAACAAAATGCATATAAGTTATGTAATCAAAACCAACCTAAGGTTTTATGTAATAAAAAGTATCTAAACCCTTCACATCATATGTCTATATGCTATATGAAAAACAAATCTAATGCAATAATTCCATCCCTTCTCAATCATGTATATGAAAATACAATGACAACTTCCAAATACATACAACATATTAACATACAAATGTATTTGAAATGTCAAGTTAACATACAATATATAACATAATGCAGTTTACAATAAGTTTGAAACATAATAAACATAATCGATACCCAATCAACATGCAATTATTTATATGCCAATTTCAAATCTTAAAATCCTAAATCACCTTCACTGCTAAAAACATAGTTCAAAATAGAAAATATGTTTAACATAAGCCTCTTGTTTCAAAGGACAGTAATATAACCAAGTTCTACAAAAATAAAAACATATCAACTGAAAGGAACTTATAACAACAAGGTCCTAATATGCAGAAAAATAGGAAGTAGTGGTCAGGCATGACACCCTCCCCCACTAGGATTTGACCATCTCTTGGAAATCAGTAAAGAAGAACAGATGTGCTGCTCTCATCATTTCAGTGTCCTTCGAGGTAGCAAATGTTTCATCATTGGGGTCCCATAGGACCTTTATCTGCCTTATTTCTCTCCCTCTTAAACTCATAGTTCTACTTTATGTGATCTGCACTGGTTCCAACATGATTTGACCATCCATAATCTGCAAATCTTTCCAATCAAGCACATGAGCAATATTAGTTATATACTTATGAAAAACTGAAACATGAAATACATTATGAATGCATGAAAGAATCAGTGGCAAGGCAAGTTTATAGGCAACAGGTCCAATCTATTCTAGAATTTCAAATGGACCCACAAATTGAGGTGCTAACTTGGATCCCTTGCCATAATGAATTGGACTCTTATGCGGTCTTACCTGGAGAAACACTTTATCACCCACCAAGAATTGATTGTCAATTTTATGCTTATCAGCATATTTCTTCTATCTATCTTGAGTAGTAATAAGGTGCTCTCTGATCCTTTTAACCTGCTGCTCCAAATCTTGCAACATATCAAGTCCTAAAAGAGTCCTGTCCTCCAAATTATCCCAACTAAGAGGTGTCCTACAAGGTCTACCATACAATGCTTGAAAGGGTTCCATACCTATGGAACTGTGATATCCATTATTATAAGTGAATTCTACCAAGTGTAGATACTCCTCCCATTTATTCTATTTATCCATTACGTACATCCTAAGCATGTCTTCCAGAATTTGGTTGACACGTTCAGTTTGTCCATCTATCTTTGGGTGATAAGCTGAACTGAAATTCAGCTGAGTACCTAACTCTCGCTGCATGGATCTCCAAAGAGAAGAAGTAAACACTGGATCCCTATCAAAAATAATCTTTTTAGGAATACCATGTAACTTAACTACTTGCTCCATGTATATCTTGGCAACCGTTGCTACATTATAGGATGATCTAACTGGGATAAAGTGGGCAACCTTTGAAAATTGGTCCACTACCACCACAATAGCATCATGCCTACGAGCTATAATAGGCAATCCAGTAATAAAATCTATAGAAATGGTCTCCCATTTCTATTTTGGAATATTATGTGGCTGCAATAATCCTGTAGGGTGCTGATGTTCACCCTTAACCCACTAACATTCCAAGCATCAAGCCACAAAATTTTCTATGTCTCTCTTCATTCTAGGCCAATAGTAATGCTACTTAAGGTCAGCATGCATTTTGTTGACACCTGGGTGAGTTGAATACAGTGCTTTGTGGGCCTCAAACGAAACCATATTTCTCAAATCACCCAACTCAGGAACTTATACACTCCCTCTAAATAGTAGTAAACCTTCAAAATTTATTGAATACCCCTCAAAATGCCCTTCCAAGATGCTGCCACTGTCAATAATAGCCTTAACATCCTGAAACCAATGATCTACAGAAAGGTTCTATAAAATCTTATCCTTAAGATCCACTATTAGGATCAAAGAAGATAATTCATGTCACCTTCTGCTAAGTGCATCAGCAACCACGTTCTCCTTCCCTTGCACATAACTACTTTTGAAGCCATATTCACATAGGGATTCCATCCATCTTTTCTACCTAGTGCTGAGGTCTGGTTGTGTGAAAAGATACTGAAGGCTTCGGTGATCAGTATGTAACTCAAATCGTTGACCCAGAAGAAAATGCCGCCACTTGGTCAAAGCATGCATAATCACCACAAGTTCAATATCATGAGTAGGGTAATTCACCTCATGACTCTTTAGCTTTCTGGACTCATAAGCTATAACATGTCCTTCTTGCATCAACACTACCCCTATGCCATCCAAAGATGCATCAGTATAAACCATGAACTCCTTAGCTGAATCAGGGACTACCAGAACTAGTGCATTGGTCAGACTTTCCTTAAGTTACTAAAATGCTTCCTCACATTCCTCTGTCCACACAAATCTCTTCCCTTTTCTCTGAAGAGATGTGATAGGATGTGCTATTCTAGAAAAGTTTGACACAAATCTGCAGTAATATCTTGCTAAGCCCATGAAACTTTGAACCTCAAACACATTCACAGGTGTTGGCCAATCTACAATAGCCCAAATTTTGGATGGATCTATAAAAATTTCATCCCCTAAAATGATATGACCTAAGTAACAAATCTCCAATTTGAAGAATTCACACTTCATAGGATTGGCATACAATTTGTTCCCACGAAGGCATTCCAAAACTTGATCTAAATGCTAGTCGTGCTCCTCAGCAGTGTTACAATACACCAGAATATCATCCAGAAAAACCACTACAAACTTGTCTAGGAAAGTTCTAAACACACCATTCATTAGGCTCATAAATACAGAAGGTGCATTTATTAACCCAAAAGGTACTACTATAAATTCATAGTGCCCATACCTGGTGTGAAAAGTTGTCTTATGAATATCAGCTTCCTCGATTCTAAGTTGATAATACTCAGATTTTAGATCAATCTTCGAAAAGACTCGGGCACCCTTGACTTGATCAAACAAGTCATCAATTCTAGGCAAAGGATCCCTATTCTTAACAGTGACCTTGTTTAACTATCTATAATCTATGCAAAGTCATAAGGAATCTTCTTTCTTCTTGACAAAGATTACCAGAACACCCCAAGGTGATACACTAGGATGAATCAAACCTTTCTCCAAAAGCTCCTCCAACTAAAATTTAAGTTCAACCAGCTCTTGAATTGTCATTCTGTATGGAGTCTTGGAAATTGGTTCTGTTCCTGGCACTAAATTGATTCAAAAATCAATTTCTCTTCTAGGAGGTATTCCAAGAATTTCCTCAACAAAAACATCTAAAAAACTCTACAAGACTGGATGATTGAGAGAAGAACCTTTAACCATGGAATCTTCTAAGTCATTTACTGATATGGCAAACAAATTGCAGCCTTTTCGAGCACACCTTGCCAATTTCTTGGTAGAGATTGTCCACAAAGAGATGGGTCTCTTGATTCCAGCAATAACCCTAGCTAATCCAACATCATTTGAAAACAAGTAATTGTCTTATCCTTGCAATCCATAATATCTTGATGTTGTTCTAACCAATCCATCCCCAAAACTATGTCATATGATCCTAAAGGTATAACCCTAAGGTTCGTTGAAGTAGTAAAAGGTTTCATTCAAATCTTATAGTTAGGAGCAACAATATCAACGTTCACCCTAGAACCTGATGCAAACTCCACTTGCCATCTATTCCTTGCCCTAACCATAGGAATTCCACTATATGCAACTAAAGTAGAGAAATAAATGAGTCTATAGCTCCAGAGTCAAATAAGATAGATACTTTCATACCTTGAGTATTACCCCGAGCTTCAATAATTATGTTCTGGTGTTCAACCTACTTCTAATCCAGGGTAGCAAAAATATGGTGGTTCCTAGCAGAATCACCAACTATCACTTCCGACCTAGCTGGCTTAGGTCCAACCTTCATCTTGTCCCAGTTAGGGTACTGAGACTAGTAATGACCTATCTAACCACAATGATACACTCAATAGATTTTATGAATCCCATGTTTTGACCAGAAGGACTAGGAGATGGATTATTACTCTGCACACTCTAAGGTGGTTGAGATGGTCTAGACCGTTCTGAACCCTTGGAGTTCTTATCAAACTTCCTCTTCTTGAATTTCCCAACTAAAAAAACTAATTTTGAACTATTCTGAGGAGGCTTTTGATTCTTACTGACATTTAGGGTAGGTAGATCCATGATGGTTTTGTAAGAAGTCCCATGATAGCCAGACTTCATCTCAATCAGCTTTGCTCACTTCAAAGCTTCCTGCATAGACACAGGTCTGAAAGTTCTCACTTCCTCCCCAATCTTGGGCATAAGCCCCCTAATGAAATGTTGTATCATGGCCTTAAATTTTTTTTTGGCTGGGAAAAAAATGATAAGGCCATGATACAACATTTCATCAAGGGGCTTATACCCAAGATTGGGGAGGAAGTGAGAACTTTCAGACCTATCTCTGTGCAGAAAGCTTTGAAGTGAGCAAAGCTAATTGAGATGAAGTCTGGCTATCAAGGGACTTCATAAAAAACCATAACCCATAGGTCCCAGGATCGAAACCTAGCTCTGATACCAAATGTAATGCTACACTAAAACAAAAATAATAAATAGAAAACCAAGAACAAGCATAATGAATGAAAGAATTTATTTATTTATTTATTCAACTTTTACAAGAATAAGAACAATGATTGAGTCACTCTCAATACATAAACCTCAAAATAGAAGAAGATATCATCCAAATAAATTTCCATAATGATGTTAACACATTAAGAGTTCAGTACAATAATGAAGTACAATATCATTCTTAAATGCCTATGTCCAACATATGGACCCTACAAGTAACAAATTCTATTTCAAGAAGTAACTTTAACAATCATCCTTAGCTACTTGTTAATCAACTTGAAACACCTGAACACACAAAAAAATGGAACACAACATAAAGAGGGCTCAGTACACACTGAGTTGAAAAGCGTAGTCCACCTGCATACATGTTAGAATAAACATATACAAAACCATAATGCAAATATCTTAACCACATAACATAGTGCAATTCTAAAATTAATATGCAAGAAGTAACCATCTTCTTAACAATGCAAAATTAAACTTGCACTAAGAATAACCAGTAAATGAATCATATATATACTGAGGTGTCATCACTATGGTGCTAAGATACTACATCCGTATATGGTAATCTCATAGACAACACATAGTGGGATTCTCTATGGTACTCTTAAAATGACATAATAGAGACTTCCCTTGTTCTCCGTACTTAACCTTACTGGTTTAAGTCATAGGTAAGGCCAATTATATTTTGTATGTAATTAACCCACCGAATTCATCTTAAAATTATCACTGAATTAATTAACTAAATAGGATAATGTGATATTCAGCCACCTTGATATACGTTCATTACATCTATTCTTAAAATACACATTAAACAGATATTCTAAGAATGCACATGTAATGAATAACAAGTCAGTTTTCACATAATATTACATTCTTCATCTTTTGAAAATCTCATCTTCTACTACCAAATTTGAAAGTAAACTTAGGTTATTTTAACAACAGAAATAAATACTAAAATATTACGATCTCGTAAATATAACTAAACTATTACATCAGTTTAATGATATTTACCAGTCATAGTACTATACTACTTATTCCTATTGTTATAATAAACTAAACTTATCATTCAAATTGACCAAGATAATTAAAATAATACACATATGATATTCTTGCTTTAAATGACATATCATCAAACATATATCATAAATCTATCTTTTCCATTGAAAACAATTTCCAATTCAATAATGGATAGAAAATCATCATTAGAATAATAGATTCCAATTCATACACATATAATTTTCATCTCAAAACCATAATATAAATACCATTGGCATATCTAAAATGCTTCAAAAACAAATCAAATAAAATCATGTCTAACAATTCCCTACAGTGTTCAGTTAACTAAATTTTTCAAGCTCTATTGATTTTTTTTTTTCTAAATAAAAAGAATATAATCGATGATACCGAGTGTTCATACAAACTCATTTCCAAATTTCCAAATGCAAGTTTTGACCCATGGATAACATACTCACTATTTAGATTCTCTAAAATACTAATAGACAAGATGTGACACAAAATAACCTATTACCAATTTACGCCTCATGTAACTGTTATAAAGGAATTCGAACCATACTACAATGTTCAGATAGTGTATTGGCTGTCATTCTTGGAAATTTTCAAACATTTCAATAAACATAAAAGATGCTATGCTTATAAAATGTAAATTCAAAATTGTTTTGTTTTCATACTAACTGTTCGACAAAATGGCTTTGCCTTTGACTACGGTTATGAGCTCGTAGTTTAAAGCAAACTCATGATTGAGGCCAAGCCACTCACATATTTACAGCAAAATACCAAGTGAGCTTGAGATATGGGTTCTCACAGAGCTCGTCTCTATGGGAGCCCAAATACATATTTATTATTTCACAACAGCCAACAAGCTAACCATGTGTTTCTCATAGGGCTCAACTCAGTGAAAAACACATGTTTGGGGTAAATCCCAATTCAAACAACACTATCCATAGTGATATCTCTTCTCTTGACATTCAAGTATGGATGCACTTAGAGCCAAGCGATGCACATAGAGACAAGCTCCACATGAATCCTTTCTTGAGTGTCGAGTACACAATATATATAACAAAAAATTGATAATGATTTGCAACATGCTAATAGATATCACAATACAATTGTAAACAGAGAGAGAGAGTAGGGTAAGAAATTACCCCTATGTGAATGCTGAAGATGGAAAATGCTTTGCAATTTAGCTCAATGCCAAAGCCCCAAAAGCCGAGTCAAAATTGTTAACAATCTCCACACAGCTTACACATATAACTCACAAATGACTTCACAATGGAGTGAAGTAGAAGAACCCAACAATAACAACAGACAACTTCTTATGAGTAACTCCATCATGCTTAAACACATATGCAAGTTTCCCCTTCCAATAAAACCCTTCATTATGTTGATACCTCAGTAACAAGATCATAGATGTTAAACAAAACAGAGCAATGCGGCAAAGTTTCTGGCCCAAATTCTGCAAAAAACCCAACTCACAACAAGAAATGGCCAACCAAACCTTAAGTGCCATAATTCCTCAAAAGTAAGAATTCAATACACATCAAGTATCAAAAAGCCATGTATTTGGCAGTGCCAAAATCACTGCCATGAATTTGGCTTTCAAAACAATGAATATGTTCCCTCTTTCATGGCATTCAATACCCATTTAGGGTTGCATGTCATTTAAGAATATATTAAACCCCTCTTTCATAACATATGCATAATCTATACCAACTATGGGTTATTAAACTTTTAAAAACAAAGTGCATATAAGTTATGTAATCAAAACCAACCTAAGGTTTTATGAAATAAAAAGTATCTAAACCCTTCACATATATGTCTATATGCTATACGGAAAACAAATCTAATGCAATAATTCCATCCCTTCTCAATCATGTATATGAAAATAAAATGAAAAGTTCCAAATACATACAACATATTAACATACAAATGTATTTGAAATGTCAAGTTAACATACAATGTATAACAAAATGTAGTTTACAATGAGTTTGAAACATAATAAACATAATCGATACCCAATCAACATGCAATTATTTATATGCCAGTTTCAAATCTTAAAATCCTAGATCACTTTCATTGCTAACAACATAGTTCAAAATAGAAAATACGATCAGCATAAGTCTCCTATTTCAAAGGATAGTAATATAACCAAGTTCTACAGAAATAAAAACATATCAACTAAAAGGAACTTATAACAACAAGGTCCTAATATGCAGAAAAACTTGAAGTAGTGGTCAAGCATGATAGGAAGCCTCCTGGTATATTTAGAAAAGATGTTACACATAAGATGAAGGATGAAGACAAGAAGGCTAATGTAGAGACAGTTAAGATTAGACACATCAAAACCAAGAAGTGGGATCCCAAGAAGAAAGTTCAATGTCAAGCAAATGAGGTAGCAAAAGCAATTGTGGAAGAAAAGAGGTCAAGATTTGATACTGTCAAGAAAATAATAGTCACTATTTTTCAAAAGGTTCTTACTCTAGGTATGATTATGAAACCCACTATGTCTAATCCTATTGACATAATATCCATGTTTTCACAAATTACTATTAAAGTACCTTTATCTAAACTATTTAGAATTGAAGAGCATAAGAGCAAAGCGTTGTCATGGTTGGGAGGGATAGGAAATAATAACAACAAAATAGAACAAAATTCCATCCAACAAACCCCATTAGCAGTAGAAGATAGTGGTATTATGTCTCAAATTCTCCAAATATTCCTGGATGATTCATCAGTAGCCTATATAGAAGATATTGACCCTTTCTTTCTCAATTTTATCATAAAAGGAAAAACCCTAAAATACTATATGATAGATTTAGGAGCTTTTAACACCATCATGCATTTCAAAGTAATGGAAGCCCTAGGGTTGAAAGTAGATAATAAGCAAGGTAGATGTAGAGGTATGGATGCTAGAGAGGTTCTAGTTGTAGGTATCATAAATGCTTTACCATTTAAGCTAGTTGCATACCTTGAGATAGAGTTGACCATGTCACTCCTTGTAGTTGATATTCCTCCACATTATGGAATGTTGCTTTCTAGAAAATGGAGTCCTACTATGGGAGGTTTCTTACAATGTGACCTAACCTATGAAAACTTCCACATAGGAGATAAGGTTGTTAAAGTAGACAGAGAGCCAAGGGTTAGTCATATTTTGGGGGAAGAAATTGGCAAAGATGCTACTTGTTTTTTAGACATGGGTGTGAATGCATTCAGAGCAGAATTGATTATAAAAGAAGTTGAGAAATTTCTTGCTATGATTAAAGATGAAGTGGAGTGTTCTATGGATTCACCAATACAATGGGCTATGTTCTTTGATGGGGCTAGTTCTAAAGAAGTTGGAGGGGTAGGGGTAATTTTTGTTTCTCCTAAAAAGAATACTTTAAGATATTCGTTCACCCTAAAATTTTCATGCACCAACAATATAGCTGAATATGAAGCCCTACTATTAGGATTGAAAGTTTCTAACTACCGTGGAATTAAAAAGTTGTAGGCTATAGGTGATTTAGAATTGGTTATTTCATAGATAAAGGGGACATGTGAATCTAAAAATAAAATATTGAAACAATACAGAATTGCTATCTGGGATCAGATAGAATTCTTTGATGCATTTGGTATTTCATGGAGAGATAGAACTCACAATAAGATGGCTAACTTATTAGCAAATATAGAAATTAAGCCACAAGAGTCTAGAATAGACCCTTAATTCCGGATAATATTGAACATTGGCAGGTATTTGAAGATGACAAAGACATTGTGAATTTTTCTTTGAATGAAGATAAATACCATGGTCTAGAGTTGGATTGTAGTGATTTGGTTGAAACCATATATGGGAAGGAAACAATCTTTGGCAAAGAGGTCATACAATTAAAGACTACTAAAGTACCTCAAGTTTTGGTTGTTTTGGAGAACGTGTTTGATAACCAAGATAGGGTAAGGCGTGGGGCTAAAGATTGTAAACATCAAGAGCTAGAAGAGATAAATTTAGGTACTAATGAGGCCCCTAAGAAGGTTTATATTGGTTAGAATTTATCATCTAAAATTAGAAAGCATTTGATTGACCTACTAAGAAAATATAGACATGTTTTTGCATGGTCATATGATGACCTAAAGGCTTATAGAGAAGATCTTTTCCAACATGTAATACCATTGAAGGATAATGTAAAATCATTTACAAAAAAACAAAGACCAATCAATCCCACTCTAGCCCCTAAAATGCAAGAGGAATTGATGAAGTTAAGGGATGGAGGGATAATTAAGCCTATTAGACATTCCACTTGGGTCTCAAATCTAGTACCTATCAGGAAAAAGAATGGAGATATCAGATTGTGTGTGGATTTCAAAAATTTGAACATTGATTCCCTAAAAGATAATTGTGGGTTGCCAAAAATAGAAGATATGTTACAACAAGTAATTGGGTTTGAACTTATGTCCATGATGGATGGGTTCTTAGGGTACAATCAAGTTCTGGTGAAAGAAGAAGAGCAATTTAAAACAACATTTACAACTCCCTAGGGAACTTATGTATATGTGAGAATGCCATTTGGATTGATTAATGTTGGTGCCACTTTTCAAAGGGCTGTGGATTTAGCTTTTCATGAGTATATCAATAAGTTCATGGTTGTATACCAAGATGAGCTTTCAGCTTATTCCAAAAGGGCCGAAGACCATTGCAAGCATTGGGAGAAGATTTTTATCAAAGACTTGGAATATGAAGTGTCATTAAACTCAAAGAAGTATACTTTTGGGGTAACTAAAGAAAAATTATTGGGACATATAGTGTCAAAAGATGGTGTAAAAATAGATCTTGAAAAAGTGGTAGGCATTGTTAAAGTGCTTAGGCCAAAAAATGTGAAAGGAATACAATCTTTCTTTGGGAAAGTTAACTTTATAAGGAGGTTTGTTATAAACTTTGCTGAGATTAGTAGACCTATTTCCAAAATATTCAAGAAAGGAGCTACTATTAACTAGGATAGTTAACCTTCATAGGCATTTAAATATATTAAAACTATCATAATGAATGCTCCAATTCTTAGGACTCTAGATTACACAAAACCAATGCACATATTCTCTTTTACATCTTTCCATATTATAGTTACAGTCTTGTTGCAAAAGATTGAGGAAGGATATGAACAACCAATTACATTCTTCAATAAGTCATTACATCCAATTGAACTAAAATATGAGATAAATGAGAAACAAGCATATGCTTTGGTGAAAGTTGTTAAGGCTTTTAGATGTTATTTGGTAGGTGCCATTGTCATTGCGTTTGTACCAAGTGCTACTATAAAGGACATTTTTTCTCAACAAGAAATATTAGGAGAAGATGTAGGTGGATTAAAAGGATCCAAGAATTTAACATTGAAATATAGATTAAAAAACTAGTAAGAGGTCAAGGACTAGCTAAAATTATGGCTCAGTCTAATTTGGATGCTAATTAGATAAATATGGTAGTAGATGACCTTAGATCTGATTTATGTGACATGGATAAGTGTGAGTTGTATGCTAATGTTATCCATTATCTACAACACATGGAAGCTCCTTCCCATTTGACTAAAAATAAGAAGAGGAGTAATAAGTTACAAGACATCAAATATATTATTGTTAGGAACAATTTATGGTGGAGAAACTTTAAAGGAGTTCCACTAAAATATGTTGATCAAGAAAAATCAAAAGAGATATTGAAGGAAATGCATGCTGGAGTTTGTCGTGGGCATTATATGGCCAAGACCACTACACACAAGGTAATGAGAGTTGGATTCTAGTGGCCACCCCTTTTTAAGAATGCTCAGATCATGGTTAGAAAATTTGATGCCTATCAAAGGTTTGTTGGAAAATTGAACTTCTCAGGCAATACCCCATTAAAGCTAGTTGAGGTTCAAGCACCATTTCAACAATGGGGTATGAATTTCATCTAGGTGAGATCTCTCCTAAATCTAGCATTGGGTATTCTAGATTTTAGTTGCTACTAATTATTTCACAAAGTGGGTGGAGGCAGTCCTTACAAGAAACACAACTAGTAAAGTTGTCAACAATTTCTTGCTAAATAATATTATTTCCAAATTTGGTTGCCCTCAAAAGATTGTAATAGATAATGCAATGTGCTTTAGGTCTGAGGAGTTCATGAAATTTTGTGATAAGTATGGAATTACAAGATCAACTTCTTCCCCTTACCATCCACAAGGGAATGGACAAGTTGAGTCCACAAATAAGAGTTTTTTGAAAATAATAAAAAGGACGCTAGATGATAATAAGAAGGCCTAGGATTCCAAGTTGTAGTTAGCAATATGGGCTAACATGGTGACTATAAAGAAATCTAGTAGTGTAACCCCATTTGATATGGTATATGGAATTTAGGCAAGGATGCCTCAAAATAACCTAGTGAGTTTATATAATTACAGTCAAATGTATGATGAGCATATCACTAATGATATGCAAAAAGGATTGGATAAGCTTGTAGGACTGGCAAAAATTAGGAGAGAAACATCTCTCAAGAACCAAAAGTTGTAATTACAAGTCAAGACATTATATGACAAAAGGACAATGAGCAAAAATTTTGAAGATGGAGATTTAGTCCTCATGTGGAATGCTAAGATTGAGGATAGAGGAAAACATGGTAAGTTTGATCCTATATGTTTAGGTCCCTATCTAATTGAACACACATAGGGAGAAGACTCCTATATTCTCAAGGATTTTTCAGACAAAATTCTTGAACTACTAGTTCATGGATAGTTCTTGAAGAGGTATTTTTCCTAAAAATACTCATTTATTCCATGAATAATAGTCTAGGGTTTTTCTATATAGTTGTAAATCCTTTGGTCTTTGTGTAGTTTCCTATACATGGTATTTTCCTTGTTGTTGTTCCCCTCTTAGTTTTGTGAGGCTCTAAGGAAAGTTAGGTATGTGGTCTATTTCTCCTAGAGATTCTAAGCCCTCATTTGTATTGAATGATTTCAATGTCCCTAGATAGAGCCACTATTGGTCTGGCTTTTTACAAAGTAATTTTCTTCTAATCTAGTTAAAAAAATCAGAATTGAGTCCACTATTTGCCTATTAGGGTTTTTGGCTCTTTGACTTTACAATTTTGATAGCCTCTAAAAAAGTTCTATCAAAATCTAAGTCTTGCATTCTTTTTGAATTTATTCTAGTGCGAAGCTTTTTAGATTTTTGAATATTCCTTGACCCATTTTTAATCTTTCGTGCCCCCAAGTGCCTTTTACCCTTTTTGTTTCCACCATCAAATATTTACAAGATCTATGACTATGACATCGTCACTATGCAAAGATGCAAGTGCTTTAATGATAGTGACATAGCGACTCCCATGAAATTGATTGGTGTGTCATAAAGTGGAGGCTCAACAACTGGAAAAATGCATTGTTTCAAAAGGTTTCAGCTATGTGCTTCATGTCAAAATTATCAAAACTAGAAAAGGAAGATAATTTAATGAAATACAAGTGGTGTCACCGGAATCCCATTTTTTGAATGAGTCTCTATGATGCGATTGGAAAAAGTTTACATCTTGCTGGTAGTGACATAGCACCTTAACAAAAAATATAGAAGATGACAACTTTTAAAAAATCTAGTGACCATAAAAGTTCTAAGTGATATTATGGACATACATTTTTATTACTGTGTCAGAGGTGTTAATTATTGTAATCATGTTTGAAAAGTAGACACTTTTCCAGCACCAAATTTTACCTATATTTTTCAGGTCACTATGTTGCAACCAAAGAAATAATGGATCTTGCCAGTAGCAACGTAGTGCCTTGCCCAAAATTAAGAAAGATGGGAGACTATGAAATAGGCAGGTGCCAAAATTCCTATCATTAAATTTGGTCATGTGACTTTATTTCTCTGTCAAAAGCATTGATTGTGGTAATGATGGTGGGAATGGGAAAATTTTCTTGGCATCAAAATCTTTAAAGCCTTAAATAGGTCACTATGTTGCAGTTGAAAAATGAAACAATCCCACCATTAGTGACATAGTGCCTTGATGGAAAATAGATATGTTGCAATAATTCCAACAGGTGGGTCCCAAAAATCTACTTCATCAGGATTGAATCATGCAATATTTTGGACATGGTGGCATCTTGTTGGAGACACGTATGCACTATAAGTTTTGAGAACACTAGAGGTCACTATGTTGCAACTGAAAAATCTTTGCACCTTGCCAATAGTGACATAGTACCTAGCCTAAAAATGTGCATGTGATGGGACCCAAATTAAATGGTGTATAGCTAGGATTAGAATATTAAGTTACATGCTAGCTTGCTAGGACATTTCCATGTCACAATGACATGGACCCATGCCCAAGTCAAAACTCAGATGAAGGATTGTGATTGTTGGATCAAGATCAAATCAATGATCATCGCCAAGTCGCTATGAGAAGTTGTTCACTATTTACCCAATGTGACATGGTTACTATGGGACCCAACACATTTTACATAACTCTAATGTATTTTTCCTCACCTCTAGATCAAGCTTAGATCTATGGCTATCACTTCATTGCTATGGAGATTTGCTTGAGGTTTAAGGATAGTGACATAAAAAATAAGGCAAATGGATAGGGGACCCACCAAATTTGTATTAAGTACCAAATCTAATGTCCTCTATTCAATCAAGATGAAATCAATCGTTGACACTATATCACATAAGCAATATGTTCACTCTTTATGTATAGTGAGATAGTGATTATGTGACACATATCCTCAAGGATTAGTGGGTCTCATTGGAAATGCCAGTAGTGAAGAAATGGTATAGGTGGAGAATTTTCATTGGTTTGATTGCCAACATGTCAAGTGGAAAATGAGTCATTCCTATTTTTGCTCCTAAATCATAGGATTTTCTGAGATCAATGGTCTAAATTTGAACATAGAAGGTGGTGCCACTCTATTTCCCTTATAGTTCATTTATGAGGATTGAAAGCTTCATGTGCGAGCAAAATATAAAAATATTGCAGAAGATCTTTCCATTTCCATCTCACACAAACAAGATTTCAAGCTTTTCAAATAGAAGAAATTAGTGAGAATTTGTATTGAGCTTGATCAAAATGTGAAGTAGTTTCTCCTTTGTAAGCAATTTTAGTTTCTACAAACTATATCAAGTATGCCTCCCAAGAAGGTTTTCTTTGGTAGGAGGATTATTTGGCTAGAAATATTCATGATGACCTACTTGAATTGCTCCTTGAATCTACCACTGAAACTATGCAAGTTAAAATGTTAACCTTGTTAAACCCTAGGCTCAAAATCATAGATGGATTATATGATAAGGGGAATTGGGTCCGGGATGCCAAAATTTCTCAAACTCATCTTTCTCTATTCAAGAAATGGTTTTCAAAAAGGAATTTATTTGCACCACATGCCAATATTTGGAATTTTGATTTAGGAAAATTAGTAGTTGCAAGTGTTTTTATGGATTATGACCTCATAGAAGCTATTGAAAAAAAATATGATCAAGCAATTAGAGTGGTGAGAAGGATTGATGGTGAAATTCTAATCATAATCATCCCAGAGGAAATTTGATAGGTATTTGGTTTAGGACCTCTGATAGATTATCATGTGCCCATTGACCTGCAAGAATTGGATAAAGAATATGTGTCAAAGAAGGACATAATAGGTAGGATGCACTGAGGGCATATATATGCAAAATAATTTTTTTTCTAGCAATTATGACATCCTCCTGGGAAACCTTCAAAAGGGTGTATTTCAATACCAGGGCTATGGAGGCATACATGACTTTGTGTAGAGTTTTTGGTGAAGATGAAGAGGAGTTTATGCCCATAATTTTTATGTACATGATTACTCAAATTTCCTCTTTTGGTGTGGACATTGTTTTTCATTTTGCCTCCTATTTAGTGGAAAAAATTCACAATTGCCTGGTTGGGATTATGAAGGGCAAGGTGGAGAATTTTTTTTGTCACTATTCATTGTTAATGCATATGTTTGTATTCAAAGGAGTAACATATTTTGGTAGAGAAATGAAATTGAATAGAGAATAGGATGGGGAAGCACTGCCAGTCCAGTTATGGAGTGTAGATATGACTTGGGAAGTAGAAAAGGCTAGTTTTGTCAGGTTTGATAGGTACTTTGCTTCAAAATTGAGGTGCCTAATATTGAGTGACAATCCCAGAGTACCCAATCCATTGACAAGTGTTATTATGCCCTTAGATAATCCTATTGGCTTGAAAGTTTCACATAATTGGGGAGACATAAGCCTATATTAAGTCTTAACTATCTTTAGGATTTATGGTTTCAGAAGTAATCCTCATGCCTTACCTTACCAAGTGCCTTTAAAGGTAGGAGTAGATGAATTTTTGTGGCAGCTAGGAGGATTAGAGGAAACTTATTTGTTGAGAAGGTAGAGAGGGTCAATATTCCCCACTTGCACTATAGCCCATCAATTTGTTCTCACCAAAGGGGTTTTGCTTTCTATGCATAAAATATTAGATTAGTATAAGATGGCTATTTCTCATCCCCATTTTTGTGATACTAAGGGATTCTATAACTTGGCCTTTAGGCACAAGGTCAAGCTTGGAAAATTTGATAATGAGTCTTATTTTCCTAAAGACATAATAAGAAATGAATTCTCCTTGCATGAATAGGAAACTAAGAAAGAAAAGTGGAGAGTGTTCTCAAGGATTTTAGATTTTATTAATTATTTTGATGAAAATTATAGTCCTCTGGGTAATCTCATCACAGAGGTAGATAGAATAAATTAGCTTGTGATTACTTTCCCTGAAACAATGGAAACTATGAATGAGAAAAAAGAATTTTTTTATTAATTCTTTTCTAGATAAAGCTAAGGAGGTGATGAGGAGACTGGGGTTCACTCCCAATCTAGGGGTAGGACAATTGGCTATCTAGAAAAAGCTAGGGTATACTATCATTCAAAATAATAAGGCCACTATGGACAAAGGCAAACAAATAATTGGATCCACTAGTGTAGTCTAGGAAGAGAGACCTCCTAAGCTGTCACCTACGAGGTGAAAAATAACAAAAGATCAAAGTCCTCACATTGAGGAATATTCACCTTCACAATCCCCTTTGAGGATTGAATAGGAACATCTTACTAGAGGAAAAATTGAACAACTGGGGTCGCAAGGAGGAGTTTTCATTACCCAGGGAGAAATGGATGATGGAAATCCCCAAGAGCCTCCTATACCAAGCTTCTGAAATGAGTCTTGTTAGGGTCCAACCTTGTTAAAGTTTAAAAAAAAAACTATTAGGTGTGACCCTATTAGAAGATTGAATCACCCTATTAGGAGTGGCCTTGTGAAAGTTCTTTAGAAACTTCAAACTAGAAATGCCACCTTGTTAAAGGATCTAAAAATAGTTGTTAAGCCAACTTTGATAAGAGATTTAGATCACCGCTATAATGGTTAGAGAGTAATGATGAGATGACTTGATTTCTAATGCAATTCAATTTTGGATTACTTGATCCTTCCTTATCAAATGTATCCTTATAGCTCCATAAGGATATTCTACTTATCCTTCTAATTCACTTCCTCTTACCATCTTCAATTCTTCCAACACTTTCTCACATTCAATCCTCAACTTGACCTTATACTGATATCATACATATTGTCAAGTCAACTTGAATACAACTTAGAATAATTAATATTTATCTCCTTAGTTGGCTAGAATGAACAAACAATTCCATTGAACTCAATATGCCAAAATAAGAAAATCCTTTCTTAGCCAACCTTGCTTGGTAGACACTAACTCTGAAATGATTTTCCTATGTTAACCTATTGAACTCTGTTAAGAGTTCATCTTTACAAAGTTCCTTTGGTAGCTACATGAGATCAATTAAAACTGGTTCCATCCATCTTTCATTTTTTACCTGAGTGAGCTCAGTTAACACTCAACTTTTGCAAACATTTCTTTGATGCCCAAGTGAACTTGATAGACACTACCTTCTAAACTTGGCAAACACTAGAGTGCTTGACATACACATAAAACTGTCGTCATTTCTAGAGTGAGCTTGGCATACAATGACTAGTAAAGATATGAAATTTTGTGTAACATTATAGACAATACAAAATTAACCAATTATTTTCAACAAAGACATAGGAATAGAGTATGGGTTATCTAATCATATAGGATAATTTAAGAAATTGATTGGCTAAGATGATGAAATAAATTCAGGATAATCCTATTGAAGGATTGTTGTGAAAATAAAAATCAAATGTGACGATATTGGATTGGACCAAAGGAATGATTGAATGAAATAAATGATAGTAGATGAATGCCATGAAATGATGACTTGTCAAGGACAGATGACAAGGGTTGATAACATATGACGTTTAATGAACATTGTAAATGCCACAAGATTGATTGAAATTGGTTGATAGGGTTCGTCACAATAACATCAACATGCATAGTCAATGTTGTCAAATTGATTAAATAAAGACATGATTGTTGGTATTATGTTGTATTTGTGATTAGTGACAACACTTATTTGATTTTGAATTCTTATCGAGCTCATCACTCAGTCCACAGTTTATACCGAGCATTTAGTGGTTACCTTGTAAGTTCAGTAGTTAAGTAGTTCACACCAAGCATTCCTGAGGCTACCAAGTGAATATGTAGTTCAAAAATGTTTACCAAAATGATAATGGTGAGTGAGCTTCACAGTATCTACTTAGTCATTAGTTTGTGTGATAGGCACCTAGTTTATATCGAGTAATGGATGTGTAGTGTTTATTGAGTGACAACAAGGTAAAAAAAGGTTTCAGTATTTATTAAGTGACACTATATCTATCAAGTTCCAATCTACATTGTGTGATTAGTATGTATCAAGCTTCTACTTCTATTGAGTGCATGATGATGTCGAGTAATGTAGTGGATGCCGAGTATCAGAAGGTCACCGAGTTAGCTTGAAGAGCCTGAGTTTTCTGCTGTTTGGCCAACTTAGTAACATTTTATTTACTTGTGTTTTAGTCAACCTTGAAATTGTAATTATTGGCATGGTATATATGTAGTTTATTGTATCATTTGGAATATATCATCATTGTGGAATATTAAAGAATGGACTTGTAATTTTTTAAGAAGAGTGAATGTGAATCAACAACAGAGAAAAGTATTCAACAAGGTCTATAAGGATCAGCAAAGACATATCATTCACAAGAGGTGATTTGTACTTCAAGATCTCTTCAGCAATTAAGGTGCAACTCAGATATACTATTTCATCCTGATAGGTGAATTAGTTTTCTAAATCCTTTAACAAGGTACACTTAACAGTCTTTGTATAAATCTCCTAATAGAGTGCATACTTAAATTTATGTTTGTAAAACCTCTAACAAGGTGGACCTAATGTCCAAATTTCTTAACAGGGAAAATCATCAGAAGTGGTCAATGTAAGCCCTAACAAGCCAACTTTATACTCTAGTAGTGAAGTTTTGTAGGTATCTTCCCTACCCAATTTTACTTTCTATTTGGAAGGTTTTTGTGTCATGAAAATACTGTGTTCATGTGGTATGAATGTTTATCATTTCTCATTCATGTAGTAGATTAGATGAATGAATGATGAATAATTTACATGGTTAAGTGTTGAATTGATTTAGGGTTTTTGAGGTTACTAATTCACCCTTCCCCTCTTAGTAACCTAGCTAGTCTTGAGTATTTCCAACAATTGGTATCAGAGCTATGTGGTTCTTAGGATATAGTTTGACATCTTGAGTAAAGATCAAGGACAATGGAGATATTCAGACTTGACAAAGCTATTGAGAATGAAAAGCTAGATCTAGAAATGGCCATAGCTCAACTCAAGGAAGAAAAAGAGCATCTTTCCCAATCTCTAAAAAGAAGGAAGGAACTTGCAAGAAAAATGAATGACCATCAATATGTTGAAGAAAAGATTGAAGATTGTTTCCCATCAAGTAGCTCAGATGAAAAAAATGAGGTAATCAAAGAACTCCTAGCAAAGAATGGCTCTCTACAAGAGGAGGTACTAAAATTGAAAAGAGCACAAGAAGTTTAGTCAATAAGAATGTGTGAAATCTTGGAACATAGGAATAAGGCAAGTGGAGATTTGGAGGCAAGGAACAATGCAAATCAAAATCAATCCCTTAAGCCAGAAAGTCTTATCAATCAGCTCTCTAATGCAAATGTGGAAATCATGAATCTAAGATCTAAGAATGAAAGCTTAAGGAATGATCACTAAAAGAAAGATCAATGAAAGACTGAAAGCTAATCTAATTTCTAAAAAGAAACTCAATGAAAGGATGATGAAATCATAAGCAGATATGGATCAATTGAATCAACAAAGTGAGAAAAATCTCTATAGGCAAAAGGTAAAGCATGACTTGGTTACAAAGAAGAAGTTGAATTTTCCAAACAAGGTGCCCAAAGGAATCAAAGACCTACTTGCAATCATTGTGGTAAGTTAGGTCATACATCAAACAAATATTGGAGCAATGGAAAGGAAAAATTCAATGGAAAATGCTACAATTGAAGTAAAAATGGTCATAAAGTTAATGAATGCAAGGAGAATCCAAAATTGTCAAAGAAATATTTGGTTGGGATTACAATACTTGGTGCAGATGTCACTATTGTGGAGAATATGGACACATTGGCATAGGATACACAAGGTATCACTTAAGAAAAAGTGATTCAACAGTAAGATGTTACACATGCACTGAAATTGGTCACATAGCTAAAAACTACATGAACATAGAAAAAGTTGAAGATGAGAAGAAAGCTAAAGCTGATAATATCAGGAAGTAGATGAGACAATAGTGGATTCCTAAATCTACGAAGCAGAATAGTTCAAATGATGGCAATATCACTAAGAAGTGGGTGACTCCACCATCTCCAACTAGATTCTTAGAAGAAAGGATTGGAACTACATCTTAAAGCTATATCTGGAGTAGTTCCAAAATGGAAGAAAGTAGAAGATCCAAATCAGTATTTTAGACACAAAAGGATCACTTGAGTTCAGTTCATACTGAGCAAGGTTGGTCACAGACTCAACTGAGCTAGGTCATGAGCAATGTAAGTTTGTTTGATCCTTGAGTCACAAGTTTCTACTAAACTATTGAGTGGATGACAGTCTATCACGCACTACGTTAGTATGGTACTTAGCATTAATGGAAAATTTTCATAAAAAAAGGGTAGAATTTGACTCCATTTTTTTCCATGTCTTCAGTATTCACAAATCAAAGAGATTTCTAGGTGCACACAAGAAATTCTAAGTAATTTCAAGTGAATTTGTAGCTAAGGAATTTGTTCAAAAATTTCTGTCACTTACCAAACAACAATGGCATCCAGAAGCACCAACAAAAACAAGGAAAAAAGGGGTTCAGAGATGTTGGGAAAGGGTGTAGACTGGAAAACACCAAATTTCAAAATTGTTCCAATAGTGGCAGAGGAAATCGACCCTATTGGTGTGCAATTCCAAATTCCACCAAATGTATTGTTAATTAATGATATTTGCACTCATTTTAAATGTTCAATTCAGGAGATAGGAACCCTAGAAATTGATAGTGCTTTAGAGGAAATGCATGTTGATGGCTCATTGAAACCCAAGCACAAGCATCCTAAAAAATAGGGTTGATACATATCACACACCTGCCAGGAAGAAAAACCTAGCCAAGTGGGATGGTAGAGGTTTGAAAATGAGCACCATTTTTGATGTGGAGTTGAGGTTTGGTATTCATGTAATTGCCCACAATATTTATAGCTCTAGTCAATTAAACAATGTGCCATGTGAGGCAGTGGACTTAGCATTGAAAGTTGTGAAGAAAAATATGGAATTTGATCTATCAGAGTTACCACTCAAATAATTAAACAAGAATATGGACATCATCTGAACATCAAAGAACAACCCTTGCAAATTTGGTTTTTTGTTGATGTTCCTTTTCTTTTATGTACAAAAGTTCTTTCCATCCAAAGGTTCTACCATATGGAGAAAGGATGTTCCCATTTTGTATTAGATGAATGAGTTTATTGCAGAAATGGGTGAAAATTTTGACAGCATTATGGACAACTATTTTGAAGATTTCAAAGAAAGGATGAACAATAGGTTCCAAATTCCTTCTAAAATTGTTGAGGATTATAAGGATGATGTGTGTTTCATGGTAGAATGTGATAGAGTATACATTCAAGCAGTCAAGCCCTAAGTTGCATGGGTGAAACCTCTTCCTTATGAGGTTAATATTGATGAGACCAGGGACATCATTAAAGCATTGGTAAATGAACCTATAGGACCTAAGTAACCAATATTTGGTACATATGATGAAGAACAAGCCATAATTAAATTAGAAATCAAGCTACCTCAAGAAATCAACAAAGGTAATAGGAAAATAGCTAAGATGGAAATTGCAACTAGCCCCTTAATGCTTATTGAGGGAAAAGGAGAAAATGAAGAAGAAGAAGGAGAAGGAGAAGAGCTAGAAGCTAAAAAGGAGGTAGAGCCAAAAAACAAGAAGGGTAGGGTAATTATTACCAAGCCACCAAAGACATCCATAGCTATTTTCACTAGGAGAGGTAAAGGCAAAGGTAAAGGTGAAGTTATGTTTAACAAGCCTCCACTTACCTTCTAGGAAAGGCCAAAACAGATGGAAGAAGGAGCTGGCATCACAAACTTCAAGGCTCTAAAGTTTGAAACCAGAACTGATGTTGAGAAGATGTAGATTGAGGAACTAGTACTCACCAAAATAGGAAAGTGGAAGTATTCCCCAAACCATATTGCTCCTCAAATCTCAAAAGAAATGTTAGTAAGATTGCAACCAAGGTGGGATCAGCTGCAAAGATAGCCAAGGATATCTATGAACAATATTTAAGGAAACTATTACCAAATCTTACTGATATAGAAGTAAAGGTAGCCATGAAGAACAATGAAGTTAAGATGATGATCAGATTCTACACATGTTTGATTGTAATCAAATACATTGAGCATGTTGTAAGAGATGCAACAAACATATGGAAGAATATCTATCATCTGCATAAGCCTAGTGATGATCTAGTTGATATCAATGCTGATGATGCTACTAGTGATGATGAAGATGATGATAACACTCCATGTGTTATTATCGATGTTGAAGACTATTAGGCACTAAGGGTTGATGATGAAGAGAAAGAGGAAGAAGCTAAAGAGGAAGACAAGGAGGAAGAAAATGAAGAAGACAACCCAATGAAAATTGTAGCAAAAGTCATTGCTTCCCTTCCTCACTCTCCACCTAAGCCAACAAGATCATCAGGGTTGGAGTCAGTTTCAGTAGGATTGATTGCAACTACATCAAAAATATCATCTACTCTTACCACCTCATAGCTCCAAGCATCTTCAATGGATGTATTGGTTACTTCATCTATTGAGCTGCAACTCTCTTCATTAGCACCTGAGCAATCTACCTTAGTAGTATGCACAATTGCCAATTCTACAATTGCATCAACTTCTACTATAGCATGTTTAGTAAGTTTGTCAGTTTGTTCTACAATTTTGTCTACTATGGCTTTAACTGCACCAATTTTTGTTCCAATTATTTCTTCAATTGTAAATATTCCAACTTGTACATTATCTATTGGTACATCATTTTTGGGAGGCACATCAATTTTTGATACAGTTGGTACTTCTCTCAGTTTTCCTCTAGTTGGACCAATCCAAGTGTTTACTGCTAGTCCATCTACATCAAACTATTGTTTCCAATTCTAAATCCAAGGAAGTAAGCACAGAAGTAAAACCAAAGACTTCTTTAAAACTTTTTCTTACTAGCAAGGAAATTGATGAAGATATAGACTTGGATAAAGAAATTGTTATCCCTAAGATAGATTTGGACACTGCCACAACCAATGAAATGAGATTGGTCAGTCAACTTATAGAGAAAAAGACAAGGCAAAAGTAGCTTAGAGAAGAGAGAGATAGAGAATATACAATAATTGAGAATGCCAAAAACATAATTACTAAGGCTATAGCTATTGATGTTGATCCATCTCAACACATTTTGTTACAATTAGAAGAGACTATAACTAAGTTCAATGAGGAAACTTCTGGTCAAGAGAAGATCATTGAGAAGGTAGAGAAGAAATTTGACAATAAGGTGCTTGGGCACATTTCTTAGCACATTGCAATAAATCAAGTAGAATTATCCTCAATTTTGAGCAACCTTGAACAATCCTTCACTAGTGTAACATCAGTTTTTGGCAAGCTTTGTGATGTTACCAAGTATACAAAGGATATTAAGGAGAAATTGAATAAGATTGATGTGGACATGAATTCTAGTGTTCAAAGGTTACAACTTGACCCTAGTTCAAGCTTAGCACACCACATGAAGGTGAAATTTTTATTAGAAATGCAAGAAAAATTACTTAGAGAGGAAGCTAGGATTAGGTCTACACTAATTGATATCCATAATATGATCCTTCTAGTTATGGATCCAATGAAAAAACACATTGCATATTCAAAAACTTTGGTCCAAGATAACAATTTTCAGTAGTAGATCATATGATCAAACTTTCTTTAGAAGTTCAAGTGGCCATCTCCACCTACACAATTTTGCAAGATAATTAGGATAAGACTTTGTCTCTTATTCTTAAGGTACACTCTAAATTTCTCTCACATTTTGATGTCTCTATTTGAATATATTGCATATACCCTTTGACACTACTATCAAAAGGGGGAGGATGAAGATAGTAGATCTCATGGTAGTAAATAGAGACTTGTGGAGAAATAAGGGAGAAAATAGATTGATATATGTATAGATAAAAGCTATGTATATATTATGCCATATGTATGGGGGAGATATGTAAGATATGTATATACAACAACTTTACAAAGATCAATTTTGAAAAATAAAAAATTAGAATGTCAGTGTACATAAGTTTTGGCTCATAAGTGTTTTTGTCACTATTGCCAAAGGGGGAGATTGTTGGAATTATGTTGTATTTTTCATTAGTGACAAAACTTATTTGATTTTGAATTCTTACTGAGCTCATTACTTAGTCCATAGTTTATACCAAGAATTTAGTGGTTACCTTGTAAGTTCAACAATTAAGCAATTCACACCGAGCATTCTTGAGGCTATCAAGTGAATGTGCAGTTCAACAATGTTTTCCGAACAAATAATCATCACTAAGCTACAATCTCTACCGAGTCATCTGTTTTTGTGATATATAGCTAGCTTCTATCAATTAATGAATGTGTAGTGTTTACCAAGTGATAGTAAGGTAAATAAAGGTTTTAGTATTCACCGAGTGACACTATATCTACCGAGTCTCCAATGGTTATTGAGTTCCAAGCTACATTGTGTGATTAGTATGGAATGAGCTTCTACTTCTACCAAGTGCATGATGATACTGAGTAATGTAGTGGATGCCTAGTATCAGAAGGTCATCAAGTTAGCTTGAAGAGCCTAAGTTTTCTACTATTTGGCCAACTTAGTAATGTTTTATTTACGTGTGTTTTAGCTAACCTTGCAATTGTAATTATTGGAATGGTATATATGTAATGTATTGTATCATTTGGAATATATCATCATCATTTAATATTAAGGATTGGACTTGTAATTCTTTGAGAAGAGTGAATGCAAATCAGTAGCAGAGTAAAGTATTCAACAAGGTCTACAAGGAGTAGCAAAGACATATTAGTCACAAGAGGTGATCTGTACTTCAAGATCTATTCAACAATTAAGTTGCAAGTCAGATCTACTATTTCATCTTGATAGGTCAATAAATTTTCCAAATCCTTTAATAGGGTAGACTTAATAGTCTTTGTATAAATCTCCTAATAGAGTGCATACTTCATTGTCTATTTGTAAAGCCTCTAACAAGGTGGACCTAGCAGTCCAAATTGCTCTTAACATGGCATATCATCAAAAGTGGTCAATATAAGCCCTAACAGGCCAACTTTATACTATAGTAGTGAAATTTTGTGGGTATCATCCCCACCCTAGTTTTACTTTCTATTTGGAAGGTTTCTAGGTCACCAAAACATTGTGTTCATGTGTTATGAATGTTTATCATTTCTCATGCATGCAATAGATTAGATGAATGAATGATGAATGATTTAGATGATTAAGTGTTGAATTGATTTAAATTTTTTGAGGTTACTGATTTACCCCTCCCCTCTTAGTAACCTAGCTAGTATTGAGTATTTCCAACAATGATTAGACATTGAAGGAATCAATAATGTCGAGGATAAAATTGATGAAAAAATGATGATATGCCAAAAGCACATGACATGTATTAATGAATGTTGATGAGTCACTAAAGTACATAATAATGCTTAAAGAAATGATGATGATAAGATGGAATTGAAATGGTTTTGAATTGATTTTTAGATGATTTTCATTTTGACTGAATGATGATCAAGTTGGTGAAAAGATCAAAGTTAGTGAAATGATAAAATGGGACAAGTTAGGATGTAAAGGTGATGAAAGAGTAGGCAAAAACCATTTTTGAGTGTGTATATTTTCCCTCTCTTTGATACAATTCAATTATGAGCATTGTGTCAAAGAATAATAATGAAAATGATCATTTTTCAAATGAAATTAAAAGGAGGTGGGGTGTCCCCTCAAAAAAATTGGGTAACAAATTGAATTGATTGACAATTTTTTGAAAAGATAAGAGGATTAGAGAAAGAGATTAATGAAAGAAACATTGGTAGAAGAAGGAAATGAGACTAAGAAGAGTGATGAAGATTTATTTCATAGGTGAATTTTATGTCATAAGAGATTTATTTTTATGTTGCAAATGGAATGCAATGCATCATGACATAGAAAGCCAAAGCAAAAAATGTTAGCCTTCTACATAAACAAACACAATGCAGATAGAGAAATGCCTTATCCACTATCAGGAAAAGAATTGTGTCATAGACTATCAAAATACATTTGAAAAACAAAGACAAAAATTATCATGAACCATCCTAACCACTCTCATAAATTAGTTTATATCATCAAGTAGCATAGGAACATGATAAAAATAAAATAAAGAAAAAATAAAACACTCACTAAACAATGTGTACCAACTTATTACTTTATTTATTCAGTGTTGGTTTGGATTTCAAAGATAGATGTTGCATAGGTTGATTGTTGAAGGTATGTTCAAGCAGTTATGTGTGGACCTTGTCAAAGATTGATTTCATTGAAGTGCAATTTTTAAGTTTAAGTCTGCATCTGCAAGTGTTTAGCAAAAGGCTTGATTATTTATAGTGATTATGTACAAGGTTTATTGCAAGTTTTTAGGATTTTTCAAATTTTTAGGGTTTTGAGAAATATTTGATTTTTTTGTGTCATTTTTTTCAAGACATTTTGCAATTTTTAGTGTTTTTCAGGTTGATATTTGATTTTTAGTGTTGTGTTAAGGACATTGTATGACTTTTAGCGATTTTTGTAGGACATTTTATGTTTTTTTTTTAATGAGTTTTCATGACATTGTATGATTTTTTTTGTATTTTTTTTTTCAAGACATTTTTTTCTTTAAAAAAATATTTTAGGATCGTATGTGATTTTTTTGAATTTTTTTCAGGATCATATTTGATTTTTTTGTTGTTGATTTTTTCTAGCTCTTTAAGGTATGTACAAGATGTTGGCTCCAATCTAATAAGAACAATGAGTCCAGTGGACTAATCATAGTCAGGGAATTTTCCCTAGGTCAAATTCAAAGTCATGGAAGGTGTAGATAAATGCACCTAGACAAGACATAAACTATATATAGAGGCCAAGGACAAGGTATGTACAAACTGGTGATGCATGAGGAAATAACATGAGATATCTACCAATTCATAGGCCATGATCAAGGACTAAGAATGTATCACAATTTAAAATATGTGATCAAGGAAGGATTGGGGAAAACCATATAGAATCCAATTAGATGGAAGAGTAATGACTCACTACATGTGGTGCTTGTTTGCCAAGTTTTCACCAGAGTACTTGTCCAAAGTGCCTATTTTCCAGGTTTTCTTTTTTGTACAAATTTTCTCTTTTTTTTTCACTTTTTTTTTCATTGCAACACATCTGTTTACTAGATTTTCATCAACAATTTCATTATTTTCATGACTTCTTCAAATTTTTAATTTTTTAAATTTTTCATGACTTTTTTCAAAAAAAATTGATATTTTTTAAGGACTTTTTGGTAATAATCATGAATGTTGTTGATGAATGCTAAAAATTAATCTATTATTGTTGCTACTAACTGATAACCTTTGGACCCACAAGTGACTATAACTATGTAGCATTTGTTCCAAGTTTGTAACTAAACTCAAACCACTAAAATAGCCTTGGGATATAGCATCGTGTACTACATGTAAAATAATGTCTACCTCTCACAAATCAAGGCATAAAAGAATAGTTAGGTCAAAGGACCCTTTGTATAGAATGTCAATGATGATGGTGTACTCAATGGCTTGCTCGATAGAGATTTGATTTTGGGTGTTGGACAAGTTAGGTATTAGGATTTGGGCATAAATAACCAGATACAAGGAATAACTAAGAGGATTGAGACCAACAACTTTCCACATTAAGGTTGATCGAGAGAGCTCAAGTATAGAGAGAAAAAGACTTTGTGACATTTATTGGAATACTTTAGAATAACTAAGAGGGGGAGTGAATCAATTATCCAAGGTCCAGATGTATAAATAAAACTTTTCACAGCTTAGTGAACCCATAAAACATTTATCATCATGCATGCATCCATAAGATTATGTAATCACTTAAAACTTGTAGGTTACTATCAAATCAATTTGTGGAAATGTAAACATGTAACATAACAGATTCAATGAAACATTTGACACAATGATTGATGTGGAAACATGATTTGGATAAAACCACTAGTAATATGCTACCATTTTTCACTCTTCTAAGGTGATGCCCTATGAAAGGCCAACCATGTTAAAGGTTACAACACACACTATTAAATGTGACCTTGTTAAAGAATTTCAATCTCTCTATTATAAGTGAGCCTTATTAGAGGACTTTAGACCATTCACTTGGAATGTCACTCAGTTAAATGATTTACAAGTGACTACTAGGTCAATCTTAATCCAAAGGATTTACCCTAGACTAATACAGTTATTAGAGAGTAACAATAAGGCTTGATCTAATAACAACTTACAACTACATTTTTAGATTAAAGATCTTTGTTTTAGTCATCCATTCTACTTGTTCTTCACACATTTAAGCTTTGATAGCTTATTCACCCTTCAAGCATTCATACCCTTAAGCCTTCTTTCTTAACATGCCAATGAAGACTCTTCTCTTAGGTCACTTAATGAAGCAAAACCCTTGACCCCTTGTCTTCCATAAGTTCTCACACATGACAACCCTTTCTGCTGACTAGTCATTCCTATAAATAGGAAATTAAGATCTTTTGCCTCTCATTCTCCATTTTCCAATTCAATGTTAGGACAAATTAGGTAGGATATAATGAATCTACCCCATATTTCATATATCTTCTAGAAAATTCTCCTTTAATCCTCTTTGAATTAGTCTCAAAATAGGTTACCTTGAATTTTGTGCCATGAGCTCATCAATCTTATCTTCCACCTAGTTCACACAATCCAAGAAAAAAAACTTGTTAGCTCATATCCATCGAATTCATGATCTTTAAAATAATGCAACCACTCAACATTAACTTGCTTTTGATGCTTGGCACATACTGCGTTACTCAACATCCTCTATAAAATCACTTGGCATGAACTAAAGTTTACTTGTGCTTGGCATCTACTAAACTTTACTCGACATGCATGGTTTTTCTTGGCATACATTAAAATAGACTTTTTCTCAGCTCCAACTATTTTTTTTGCCCAGCTTACACTGACTTTGCTCGACACCTACTATCCACTTGTTCAAGCTTGGTAGATAAACTTTGTTTAACTTGTTCTTCTATACTTTCTTAGTGTAATCAGCCTTTGTAACCTTAAGTATATTATCAATACATCATGTTATCACCATCTTAAGTGATTCTTGTAATCCTATACATATCATAATTCAACCTTTCCTTTAGGTGTTATTGTTACATCTTTTGGTCGAATCCTCTTCATCAATCAAATAAGTGATAGTACTTAAATCATATAAGTAATTGTCTTATAAAAAATATTAAGTTTGGCATTAGTGAAAAAATAATGATTGAAACATATTGATCATACTTGTATCAATCTATTCTCAACAATCTCCCTTTTTGGCATTGATAGCAAACCAAACTAATCAACCACATGAGCTTGGTGGAGACAATAAGAACAACAAAATACCAAAAAGAAAATAATTCCTTGTATTGAAATCTCTCCCTCTATCAACAACTTTCATCTTCTGAATAGGTTACAAAAATCCTCTGTGATCCTTATAACTCCCTCTAAATTTCTTCTAATATCTCCCTCTTACCAGGTAGATGTTAGGATTTCTCACTCTTTGTTAAGTCTCCAATCTCTTCTATATCTTTTGATCAATAACTATCTCTCTCTTTCTTATATTTCCCTTGATCATCGATTATATCCCTCTTTGACAACAATTCCAAAGACATCTCATCTTTAATATGTAGATATGAACTTCTTCAGTTTCTTCCTTTATCACCTTTCTTGTGACTAGTTTGTAGTATTAGTTCTTTGATTACTTTAGGCAGCCCCTCAAGTAAGATCCTCTGCATCAATTTGTAACATATGAAAATCAGCTTGTTTGATGTAGGCCACTCCTTTTGTTACTTAGATATCTTCTGATAGGGGTATCACCCCTAGTTTACCTCTTAGATACTCATGAGCATCCTTAGGTAATGCTTTTGTGAAGATATCAATAATTTTCTCTTCTATGTTAACATATTCCATCTTCACCTCTTTATCTTGAACTAAATCTCTTGAGTAATGATACTTGATTGCAATGTTCTTAGTCTTTGTGTGCATCACATAATTCTTTGATATGTTTATAACACTTGTAGTATCACAATAAAGCGTCATTGGTTCTGTGATCTCTTTCTTCATACCTTTGAGTAATGTTTGATCCATACAATGTTTTAACAATTTACAATAGCAACAACATATTTTTATTTAGCATTAGATTGTGAGGTGTAGTTTTGTTTCTTTCTAGTCCATGTAAATAACCTCTTTCTTAAGAAAAATGCTTCTCCACTGGTGTTCTTTCTGTCATCAATATTTCTGGCCCAATCAATATTAGTATAGGCTCTTAATTCAAATTTCTCATTTTTATTATAGTATAGACCATACTCCTCCATTCCTTTTAGATATCTCATTATTCTCCTTATAGCCATCAAATGATTCTCCCTTGGATTAGTAGATAATCTTGAAACTATCCCTATGGATAATGCAATGTGAGGTTTGCTATGTACTACATATTGTAATTTTCCAATCATAGACATATACAATGTCTGATTCACCTCAGCTTAATCATCATTCTTTGACAGCTTGTGCCCTATCACCATAGGTGTACTAATTGGTTTGGAATCTTCCAATCCAAATTTTTAAAATATTTCTTTGACATATTTTGACTGAAAGATGTATATACCATAATTCATCTAATATACTTGCAAACCTACAAAGAACTTGATCTCTCCAAACATAGACATCTCAAATTCTTCATTTCATTTGCAAAAGCCTTAGATAAAGAATCTTGACCTCCAAATATGATATCATCGACAAAAAATTTAGATTAAAAAATACCTTTTCCTTTTTATATCTTCATGTATAGATTGTTGTTATCATCAATCCTTTCAAATCTAATCTTCACAAGATAACTATGAAGTCTCTCATTTCATGCTCTTGGTGCTTGATTCAAACCATATAGAGTTTTCTATAATCTACATAACATGTTCTTATTTTTAACATCTATAAATATTTCTAGTTGTTCTATGTAAACTTCTTCCTCTAGTATAGCTTTTAGAAATGCAGATTTAACATCCATTTGATAAAATTTGAAACCTTTGTACGTAGAATAAGCAAGTAAAGTTCTTACTCCTTCCAATCTAGCAATAGGAGAAAATGTCTCTGCATAGTCAATTTCTTCTTCTTGTGCATATCCTTTGCAAACTAATATTTCGTTGTTCCTTATGACTTCACTATTTTCATCTAGCTTGTTTTTGAATACTCATTTGGTGCTACTAGAGTCCATGTTTTATTTTTCTCAATTTTTTCAATCGCTTCTTCCATTAATTTACTCTAGTCTACATCTTCTAAGGTATCTCTCACTGATTTAGGTTCTTTCATGCTCAGTAAACATGTATCATTTCTCAATCTTTTTTCTTGTCATTGGTCTATCATTTTAATCTCCAATAATTTGTCTAGTAGGATGATGTCTCTTGACATATTTAGACAATCATGGTTCAACTCTAGTTTCTTCATTTTTTCTTTCAATTTTAGAGTCACTGTGTACATCTCTGTCAGTTAGCTTAGCATCTCTTTCATGTAGACTAATCTTAGAATCAGACTGTGCTTCAACTTCATTTTGTAATTCAACATCTGAATGTGACTTAGTTCCTATGTGCAACTCGACATTCATAGTATGTGACTCAAAAGTCACTGAAACTTGCTATTGGTTTGTAGCTTGATTTGTAGCATCTTCTTCAGTAGGCATACCTTCATAAAACTATACAAATAATTTGTATTCTTTTGGTTCTTTTATAGGTTTAGCCTCATATACTTTTGTATATTCATCAAAATTTACATTTTTACTTTTCACAAATTTGTTAGTGTTTGTATTTAAACACTTATAAGCTTTAATTTTTGTGGAATATCTATTGAGATCTAATTGAAATGATCATTGTTACGAGAGGTTATTGAAAGAGGGAGATTATTGAAGAAGACTATGTGTTTCAATCATTATTTTTCACTGATGTCAAACCTACTATTTGTTGGTAAGACAATTTCTTATAAGATTCAAGTACTATCACTTAGTTGATTGATAAAGAGGATTTGATCAAAAGATATAACAATAGCACCTATAGGAAAGGTTGAGTTATGATAATGTAATGAAATACAAGGATTAGTTAAGATAGTGATAACATGATATATTGATAATTTACTTAAGGTTACAAAGGCTAGTTACACTTAGAAAGCTTAGAAGAACAAGTTACACAAAGTTTTTCTACCAAGCTCGATTGAGTCGATAGTAAGTGCCGAGAAAAGTTAGTAAAAGCTGAGAAGAAAACTAGTTGGAGCTGAGTAAAAGTTCATTCTAGCGTATGTCAAGCAAAAAAATCAATGTCAAATAAAATCTAGTTGATGTCAAGCACTAGTAAACATTAGTTCATGCCAAGTAATTTCATAGTAGATGTTGAGCAAGATAGTATGTGCCAAGCATCAAAAAGTTGATAATGCTAAGGTTCAAAGATCAAAGATTCAATGAATTTGAGCTAACAAGTTTTTTTTCTTGGATTTTATGAACTAAGTGGAAGATAAGGTTAATGATCTGGTGACATAGAATTTGAGATTAACCATTTTTAGGCAAATACAAAGTGGATTCTAGGAGAAGTTTCTAAAAGAGATATGAGATATGAGGTAGATACATTCTATCCTACCTAATCGAACCAAATCCTAAGTTGAATGATGAAAAATGAGCAGCAAAATATCTAAATTTCCTATTTATAGGAATGACTGGTCATGAAGCAAAGTTTTCATATGCGAGAACATAAGGAAGAAAAGGAGTCAAGGGTTTTGCTTCATCAAGTGACCTAAGAGAAGAGTTTACAATGAAATTTTAAGAAAGAGGGCTTAAGGAGATGAATGCTTGAAGGGTGAATAAGTTATCATAGTTGCAAAGTATGAAGGCAAATGAAAATTGAGGACTAAACATAGATCTATAATCTACAAGAGAAGTTGTAAGTTGTATTAGGTCAAAGCCTTACTATTACTCTTTAACAATTGTACTAGTCTATTATAAATCTTTTGGAGTAAGGTTGACCTAACAGTCATTTTTGAATCCTTTAATCATGTGACGTTCCAAGTGAATGGTCTAAAGTCCTCTAACAAGACTCACTCCTAATAGGGTGATTGAAATCCTTTCACCAAGTCATATTTAATAGTGTGCATTGTAACCTTTAGCAGGGTTGGCCTTTCATAGGGAATCACTTCAAAAGAGTGAAAAGAGTAGCATGTTACTAGTGGTTTCTCCCAAATTGGGTTTCCAGTTAAATTAGTGTGTCAAGTGTATTGATGAACCTGTTATGTTTCATGCTTTACATTTTTGCAAGTTGATTTGACAGTAACCTACAATTTTTAATGATTGCATATATAATATTATGGATGCATGCATGAGTATAAATGTTTTATGGGTTCACTAAGCTGTGAAAATTTTTAGTTATACATTTGGACCTTGGATAATTAATTCATCCCTCGTCTTAGTTATTCTAAAGTATTCCAACAATATCCTAGGAATATACCTTCTTCACTTTTTGCATCTAGTTCACCATTTCTGAAGTCTTTGAGAATATAGCATTTGTGAGAATCCATACCATATTTCAAAAGGTGTTGAATGAGTACCTTTTTTGACTTGTACATGGTTGCAGGTATAGATAGCTATACTTACAACTTCTCTCCAGTATTTCAAAGAAACAATTTTCTCCATCATGAGTGTTCTAGCATAGTCCATTATAGATTTGTGGAGGAGTTCTAGAAGAAAATATCTATCTTTTGATTCCTCTATCATTAAAAACATCTTGAACTCATGTGATGTAAATTCCCCTCCTCTATTGGATCTCAAACATTTTAGACTTTTACCTTTTTCCTTCTCAACTCTTGCTAAGTACCACTTAAATATTTTGAAAACATCATATTTTTATTTTAGAAACATAACTATCATCATTCTAGAATAATCATTGAAAAACAACATAATGTACTTATCTCCTTTGTAGCTTTGCACATCAATTGGTCCACACAATTCAGTATGAACAATTTCTAGTATTTATTTAGAGGTATGTGTTTTACTCATAAAACTTGACTTTGTCATTTTGCCTAGTTGACATTGTTTGCACATTAAATTACCAAGTTTTTTCAACTTAGGGAACCCTCTAACTTTTCTCATGTTACTGATACTAACCAAGTTATCAAAATTAACATGACAACCTTTTGTGCCATAGCCACATATCATCAAATTTTATAATTAGACAAGTATTATCCTCTATGTCAAGATATAATATATTACTCCTATTTTGGTCACCCTTTCTAATTAGTTTCCCATCAATATCATATATCTTTCAACATAGTAACCATTGTTACATAAAATCTTATTTGTGAGTTTGATAGAACCTTTTCCTATTATCAAACATGGTGCATCATTACCAAATCTTACACTATTTCCATCATAACAATTTAGGTTAATGAACTTACTTTTGTTTCTAGTCATGTGATGTGAACACCCACTATCAATCATCCATCTATCATTTTTTTTCACACAAGTCACAAGTGTAGTTGCCTCATCTTCATCAAATTCATCCTTCATCATCATGTTCACCATATTCATATTTTATTTCCTCTTTAGAAATATAGAAAAACTTCTTGCCTTTTTCTTTGTAGTCCTAGCTATCTTCATCTCTCCTACTTTTGTACTTGTCACCACCTCTATAGTTCTTCTTCTCTAGACATCTAGCAATAATATGACCAACCTCATTGCAATTTAAATAAATGATAGGTAATTTACCTTTGAACTTGACTTTGCCTCTATGGAATCTTCTTGCTAGTAGTGCTTCAAGTTATTCTACATCTGTGTCATTGTTACTAGAAACATACTTTTTCTTCTTCTTCTTCTTCTTCTTCTTCACATCAGGTTCCTTAAATGAAACCTTAGCTTTGAAAGAAGATTAAATATTTCTAAGTTTATAATTATCAAAATTAGATAGCTCAAAAGTAGTAAGCCTACCTACTAGACCATCAAGTGATAGATTATTCCCTAGTATACATTGTAGTTCTTGAACTACAAAAACTCTAATAGCATATATGGGCAATAGTGTTCTTAAAACTTTTCTTAGCACAATATCATCATCTATTGTGCTAGTAGATCCTCTTATTACATTAACAACTTCTTTTATCCTTTTGACATATTTAGCAATATTTTCACCTTCTTCCATTCTCATAGCATCAAACTTACCTCTGAGGCTTTCATCTTTGGCTCTTGGAACATTAGTGTCTCCTCCATAGATGGTGGTTAAGGTATTCCACATTTTCTTTGGACTTTCAAGAACTTTGATATCATAAAATTCAGCTTAGTTTAGGGCAAAGGAAACTCCAACATTGTTTGGTTATTTTCTTTCTTCTTTTTCATATCTTTGATAGTTGGGGCTCTAGTAGGATCAATATGCTTAGTAGTAATGGTAGATTATGCATGATTTCCATGTTGGAAATGATTGAAAAGATCATGAATAAAGAATAATGGAACTGGTAAAGAATGTTTCAATCATTGTTTTATCATTGATGAAAAATGCTACTTTCAAGAATAACAATTGCTTCAGTGATCCAAATACTATCACTTGGTTGATTGACAAGGAGGTGGCAATCAATAAGATGTAACTAAAAGTACCTAGAGAAAGGTTGAAGTTATGATGTTGTAATGAAGTATAAGGATTAGCTAAGCCATTGATGAAATAGTGTATTGATGACATACTCTAAGAGGATGGACACACTAAGATATAACAAAGATGTAAGGTTTAACTAAGTCATTAGTAAAGACTAACTAAGTTCATTGGAGAGAGCCGAGCAAGCTAGTTAGTGCCGAATAGATTCATAGTTGAAGCCGAGCTAGTTCAACTTAGCGTGTGCCGAGTGATCTTCAGGTGCTGAGAAACCTTCAAGTGCCGAGTAACACATAATTTCTTCAGGTGAGCACCAGTAAAACAAAAATAGAAGCCAAGTAACACAGAAGGAGCTGATCATCAGTAATCCAATGATGTTGAGTTGCTGCATTATTTGTTAAGTTAAAGATTCACTAGATCAGCAACGATAAGTTTGTTACATCAAATTTTTTGAATTAGTTGGATGATAAGGATGATGAGTAGATGTCACAAAATTCTATGTAATCCATGCAAACCATTTTCAAGATGAATGCTAATGGATTTATCATGAAGTTTCTAGAGGGAACAATTTGGAGGGAAAACAATATTGTTTTCTCAAGAGAAAATTAAGATTTGAGTGGGAAATCAAGAACATAACTTCTTTATAAGGAGCTACAGGTCAGAAATCAAGTGTGCATGCATGAGAGGGAGTTGGTCTTAGGTGTGGTCATGTGAAGAAACCAAGAGGAGTAGGAACAGAGCATGAAGACTCTAAATAGATCAAATGATCATGGAGTGCATTGGCATAATGAGTGGAAGAACTCAAGGAGACAGATCTTGAAGGGTGAACAAGCTGTCGGCATTGTGAGGGAGGAAAGCCAAGCAAAGAAAAGGACTAAAGAGTGATTTAAAATCTGCAAGGTTGAAGTTGCAATCTGTATAGTGTAACCAACTTTTGTAACCTTAAGTAGATTATCAATACATCATGTTATCATTGTCTTAAGTGATTCTTGCACTCCTTTACATATCATAATTCAACCTTTTCTCTACGTACTATTGTTATATCTTTTGATCAAATCATCTTCATCAATTAAATAAATGATAGTACTTAAATAATATAAGCAATTGTCTTACCAGAAAATAGTAGGTTTGGCATCAGTGACAATACAATGATTGAAACATATTGATCATACTTGTATCAATCTATTCTCAACAATCTCTTTCTTCAATAGTTAAATATTGGAACACTTATATTCATGGCATTAGCTTCTTCATTTTGTATCCTTGGGAGCTTCTTGGCATTTTATTTTTCATGATCTAATGGTGCCTTTCAATTTTCACCAAGAGAGCTATGATTTCCATTTCTTCCATTTTTTCTTTTTTCTTTTTAGTTTTGCAACTGGAAGGTGGATTTGAATCCCTAAGATATGCCAATGAGTTTAATTGTGGAGAAACATCATCTTTATGCTGACCAATTTTAATGCCTTCATAGAGTTCAAAGTTGTTTAGAAGAGCATCATCATTGTCAAATTGATCAAAGACTGGTGGTCGATGTTGGACCTATCTAGGATAACTTGAGCAGATGTTATCATAAATGTTGAATGGTCTTTGGTTGAAGGTATATATATGGATATTAGATTTAGTAGTATCATTGGGTCATGTTCAGAAGATGGACTTGAATCCCATAATGTTTCAATCCAAGGTGTAGAGCTGATTTGAGCAATAGGTGGGTTTATAGTGATATTCTTTATTCTCTATAGGTAGACTATTAGGGTTAACATAGATATGGATAAGTATATAAGGACTATCAAGATCATCAATTTTATGTTGGGTATCCTCAGATGCCTTTTCATTGTTCAAAACATCCATAGTGTCACATGAGGGTACCTTAGTACTAGGAGGCCCTTTTCACAATGGCCTAAATCCAAGCCCCAAACTAGGAGGTTATTCTTTTGTAGTGATAGGCTCCATTATTCCTTGTTTCTAAGATCCAAGACCACTACATCTACCATAGCCTTTTTTTTTGCATGATAATAAACCTAGGTCCATACTTGTTAGGAGATATTGGAGTGGGTTCTTGTTCTTCTTTAGCTTTCTAAATACAGAAAGATGTATTATCATATACATGCTCTTTAGGTAGGGCATTGCCAATAGTGAAATTGGTAGAAGTGGCATTTTGTGTACTAATCTCATGCTTTTGTACTTGTAGTAGTTGTGGTTTACCATAAGATTTGGGATAAAGTGATAAATTCCCAAAGTGAAATTCTTGGGATAGATTATTCTCCACAAAATTTGTCTTCAATCTTCAAGTTTTTCTTGGTCCTACTGAGGAGTATATTAGGGTCCACATATTTAGAGGAATCTTTGGGTTGTGCTTCATTATTTACTGGGACTTCTTTTGCAAGGGTTCCTCTCACATTAGCACAAAATTGAAAAGGATATGGAGCACTAGGGGTCATAATTTCCATGTCATTATAAGATAACTTGAGACACTAGTAATATGTGGATGGAACTAATTTCATGGTGTGGATCAAAGGGCATCCCAATATCATATTACAATTCATTTTAATATATAGGACTTGGAATACTATATTCTCAATAACATGATAAACTCTAATAAGTAATAGTATGACCCCCTTAGAGAAACATTCACTATCATTATACTTTATTATGATCTTTAGAGTAACCAAGACCTTTGATAACTTGCATGCTACAAGTATTAAGTCTTTCTCCACCATCTATAAAGACTCATCTGGTCTTAACATTATGGACAAAGACTTCAAGTTGAAGGGGGTCATTGTGGTTAAGTCTATCTCGAGAGATAATGCGAGGTGAAAAAGTGACATACTGTAATTCTGACAAGTGCCCTATCATGGCTTGAAATTGGGAAATATCAATGTTATTGGGAACTATAGACTCTTTCAGTGCTTGGTCAAGGATCTTCTAGTGTTAAGGGTGTTAGAAATAGATAATATTGAGAGGGGGGGTTTGAATCAGTATTTTCAATATTTTTTCCCACAATTGGGTATTATTAATTACTTTACCAAATGTATAAGAAAGTAAATCCATAATGCTGAAAAATATAAACAACCATACACAAAGAGAGCTCATAACACCATATTTGTTTGTTGGAAATATTCAGGGAATGACAGGTTATTGAGAGGGGAGGGGTGAATCAATAACCTTAAAACCTTTTATTAATTTACGACACATCCATCTATACTACTACATGCATAAATTCTGAAACATAAAAAAATCATTACACAAGTGAACACAATATTTGGTGACCCAGAAACCTTCCAAATAGAAAGTAAAACTAGGGTGGGGATGATACCCACAAAACTTCAATACTGTAGTATAAAGTTGGCCGGTTAAGGCTTACATTGACCACTTCTAGTGATTTTCCTTGTTAGGAGCACAAAGGACTGCTAGGTCCACCTTGTTAGAGGATTTGCAGACATACAATGAAGTATGCATACTATTAGCAGATTTGTACAAAGACTATTTTTTATTAGATAAACAGGTTTTATAGGGATCCTAAAACCCAAGTTAAAACAATACGTAAGGCTGAAAATAAGCAATTAAAGCCCAACCAAAGGAAAACAACTAACCAAAAGGCCAATGAAAAAAATCACCAAAAAAAAGGTGACCAAAAAGGAAACTCAACAACTGCCAACAAAGGTTTTGACTGGGCTCCTAAAACCCAAAGAAGAAAAGGGAAAAAAGTCCCCGACCAAGAAACACCAACAGGCCTAAAACTAGGGGACAAAACAAAGAGCAATGAGCCAAAAATCAGTCCAAAGAGATAGAGGAGGGCTTAATCTTTTTTCCTTTTACTATATTCCATCCATCCTCCACCAAACTAGTAGCCTTCTACCATCGTAAATCAGCAACACTAGAGCCAGTCCCAGAAATCCCTGAGACTAGGGAAGAGACTGCAACTAGATCTTTTGCAACCTAAGAAGGAGCCTTAGGAAGGTCCATCCTAGATAAATTAGAAGTGAAGGGCTTGAAGATATTTCTTAGTACTATGGTCCTTCCAGATCCCACCAAAACAATAGTCTTCTTTCTTTGAGAATCAAAAAATCCACAAATAGGTCCAGAAACCCCTGAAGCCAGGGAAGAGACTAGAACAAAAACAAGAGAAGGAACAACAACCTAAGATGGAGCCAGAGAGGGGTCTACCCTAACATCAGTATAAGAAAGACCAGCTACATCCATAGTAGGAGCCAAAGGAGGAACCACCATTAGATCGCCAGAAGAAGGGACAACAAAATCCAGAGGCCAATTTTTTGCAAACAAAGGAGCCAAGGGATGATCCTTAGACAAAATGCCAAGAATAGTAGCAGAATCCTCCACCAAAATTTCATGAAGAGAGTCATCATCCCTTGCAGAGTGGACCTTATGTACTGTGTAGTGATCTTTTGAGATCCCCTTCCACCAACAAGGGGGCATTTTTGGTCTTGATTTTCTAGCAAAGTAGCCAGCATCCAAGTGACTAGCCTTGCAACACTTCCTATAGTAGAAGGGGATATCCTCATAGTCAAGAAGGATATTCGATGACCCTAAAGTAGAAGCCACCGAAATCATTTTAGGAAGTCCCTTTGAAATATCAATTTCTACCAGTATGTGAGCATATGTCATTCAAAACACACTGATAGAATCCTTATCCATCAAGAAGAATGCACCAAGGGATCTCCCCACCTCCTCCAAAATAGGGTCTATCCAAAGGTGAAGGGGGAGATTCAACAACCTAACCCAGATAGGGAATGTATTAAAAGATATTGTCAATGGGTTGAAATCATTATTCCAAGGTTTTTCCGTCAAGGGAAACTTTGTTTCCCAATAGAAAACATGGCGAAGGATGGCAACTCTATCAGTAGAAAAATCAAATTTAACAATGAAGAACCCCCTAGGCATACGGTAAATATGGGCTATCTCTAAAATGATAGGGTCCCAAGAATGGGAAATCCATGAATGCAAGTCTGACAAAGAAGGCAAAAAACCCTTTAAAAAAAATAGCATCCTTGGCTGAGAAATCAACCATACAAATCAAGATCTCATCAAAAATATCAAATTTTAAATCAACCTTTAATGGGTTACTAACCACAATCGGTACCCCTAAATGCATGGTGTCATGAAACCCTGACTTTTTAGAAAGACCACCAATACCAGCCTCAAAGGCAGCCACATTAGCATAGGAAATGGACGAACCACCCACACTAGATGAAAAATCCCTAGAAGCCGAAGGGACTACCATGAAGCTGAGCACAAGAAGAAAGAAAAATTGAAGCTAGACATAGGATCTAGAGCAAGACCCACATAGGAGCCGAAGATGAAGCCAAGCACAAAAGTCGATGCCACAGTCAAAACAAGGCGAAGAGGCCAAATCAAAGCCAGGGGCCAAAGCCAATGTTGAGCACAAGAAAAAAGCCACACTAAAGCTAGAAGCATGATCCAAAGGAAGCTAGGCATAGAAGCCAAAGATACAAAAGAATCTAGGCGTTGAGGCCAAGTCAAAGCCAGGGGCCAAAGCCAAGCACGGGGAGTCAGGTGGGAAAAAATTCAAAAAATTGCATTTGTACCAAGACTATTAAGTCTACCTTGTTAGAGGATTTGAAAAATTTGATTCACCTATTAGGATGAAATAGTGGATTTACTTGCAACTAATTTCTGATAAGATCCCTTATGCATTGATCACCTCATGTGATGGATATAACTTTTCAGTCTCTAAATTGACATTGTTGTGTACCTTGAACTGTTGCTGATGATCTTTGGCATATACTTTACATTACTTCTCAATTCCTTCTCATTCCATGCATCATACATACATTAATTCTTACTTTTGATATCTTACAATACATCTAACATATATACCTTTCAAACTTACAAAATTACAAGGTTGACCAAAATACAAGTAAACAAATACATTACAGAGTTGGTCCAATAATAAATAACTTGGGTTCACTGAATTGACTCGGTGACCTTTTGATACTTGGCATCCACTACATTACTCGGCATCATCATGCACTCAATAGAAGTGAAGGCTCAATTCATACTAATCACTGGATGTAGTTCTAAACTCGGTAACCACTGGTGACTTAGTAGATGTAGTGTCACTCGGTAGATACTGTATACTAAGTTTACCTTGCTTGACTCAGTAAACACTAAATCTTCATTTCTTGGTTTGTACTAAATCTTTTATCACTTGGTTTGCACTAAATCTTCTTGACACAAATTATCTACTCAATAGACACTGTGAAGCATGATAGATACTAAGAAGCTTGGTAGACACTGTTGGACTTCACATTGTCTGAATTTGCTTGGTAGCCACTGTCTGCTCGATGTAACCTACTGAAATATGAATGCTTACAAGGTAACCACTTGGATGCTTGGTAAGCATAAAAAATTGAGTAAGTGTTGTCACTAATGAAAAAATAATCATAATGCCAACATTGTTAACTAGGGAAACCCTGGCCAAGGGAAAACCTCGGTAGGAATGAAACCCACTAGATGATTCACTGTATAAAGAACCCAATTAAGGATATTGACCTTGTTAGGAGTCTATGAAGAATGCATAATGTCTTGAGTCCCTATTAGGATACTAGACCTTGTTAGAAGCCTCAACCTTGTTAGGAGTTGGTAGATCATATACAAATGTGTGCAAGAAGAGCCCACTACCCTAACATGCAACTATACAGTTAAGTTCTTCAAAGTAATAGATATACATATAATACTGGATCACTTTTTTTACTTCAAAGTTCTTTTGGTTATCAGATATTCATACAAGCCTTTAGTAAACTATAGACAATCTTTCCTCCAGTTTGCTCAATGTCACAAACAAGGAGTAACTATGCATATATCAACTTACATTATATCTCGCATTATCATATCACATCACATCATATCATTTTTTTCTTGCGTCTAATTTTTGCAAATGGAGTTCTTTCCTTGTATCAAGCATATTGATAAATCCTTCCTTAGTCGGCTCACATATCATCCTTAGAGTCAGCTCATCAAGACTTAATAATCAAAATAATTCTTTAAGTCATGCAACTCAATTTGCTGACATGCTTTGTTCTGTATTGTGAAGTATATGCATTGATATACCAACAAAGGGGATGAACATAGCAAATCAAGAATATATATCTATGCGAGGGCCTTTCAAAGCTAGTCAACAAGGTTATAATCAGAAGTAGCTAGAGGTATGAAGGAATTTTTAGGTCTAAGAGGAGCTCCTCATAAGGTGTGTTTGGTATGATGAGTAGTAACAACACAACAAGGATCTTGGTTCTTGATGGTAAATATGGATACATGTGCATCAATCTCCTCAAAGCAGTCGATAGTATAGTCATATTCAGTATGGGTGTACTTAACATTAGATTTTGCATTTGAATTTGAACTAGAGGATTTCCCTTTATCATGGTCCACCAAAGGGGTTTTGAAAATGGTGTGATTAGTATTGGAGGTCAATGATGATGGATCTACCTAGGGTAAACTTTAAGAAATCTCCCTCCATAAAAAGATATAAATTTTTTGGCAAATCTTTGATTATTTTGAAAAACCAAATTATTTTTATTAACAAATCTCTCAATTTTTTTATTTTAAATATTGTTTACATTAGCAATTATTTTGGAATCATAATTTTATAGTATAAAATATTGGCAAATCTTGATAAAAATAGGAAATTCTCTAATTATCATGGAACACTACAAATCAAAATTGAACATGTTTTATCTCATGGAAATTATGAGGATAATTACATTATATTTTAAATCAGTAGTAAAAACTAAATATTGGTAATATATCCCTAGAGTAACTAATAATAATGATAATTATTGGTGAAGTAATTTTAATTTCTTTGATAATATATAATATTTAGGCTAATCAAATCTAATCATGTATCAAATATTGTGATGAATCTTTGAGTTTAAATTTTTTAATAAAATAAATTATTGAGCAATTTAAAATATTTTAGAACTAAATTTAATAAATATGTGGCAATTTAGGTAGCATTAAATCTTAAATTATTAACCAAAATACTAGCAACATTTTTCTAAAATTCACAAAATTATGAACATTCACCACTAAAAAAAACCCTAGATCTACCTCAACCAAACCTTGGTCTATCATGCCTTGAACTGTATGTTTAAGTTGAAAACAAAAAGTTGTCTTATGTCCTTTTGTTCGATGGTAATCATAGAACTTATAGTCAACCTACCAAGAAGGTTTTACCTCTAGTTCATCTCTGATTATTGGTAATTATAGAAAGTTATTTTGGATAAATTATTATAGCACAATATCAAGTGGTAACCCTAATTGTATAGATTTTCAACCCTTATTTATGGTAGGTTGTTTGAATTGATTTTGTGCTAAGGTCTCAAAGGTTTATGTTTGAGGTGTTATTTGAGATGTAGTTTGTGTATTTGTTTTACTAGGAACCTTGATAGTGAACTTGGGTTGTGCAGCACTAATCATTCAAGCATCAACAATACCATTATTTGTGGCATTTTTGTTTTTAGAAAATAACTTTTCTTTATTAGTTTATATTATCATGTTGTTGTTGGGACTAAAAATTGCATGGTCAATTTTGAGTACCATTGAGAATTTGAGCCCCTTAAATGCTTTTTGATGAGATTGTACCCAACTGTACCTTTGAGCCCCATGAGGTGTTTAATATTTCTACCACCTTTCATTTAGTGCATTGGTGTGTTCCATAATGATAAATTGAGATTCTAAGCCATTTCGTGAAGTCTCATTTTGAGCTAGTGCCAAATCTGCATTCACCTGTGTCAAACAACCACATGAGGCCTTGTTTGTATTTGAATATCTCACACCTAGAAATGTTTCATAACTCACCACTTTGGAAGTACCTAGTTTCCATATCCAAGAACCTATGTTTCATATTTCAAGTTGTTTTGAATCCATTTGACTAGGTTGTGAATCCCTCAAAGTTGGTCATTTATTGTTTTCATGCATTTGCACTTTGCACATAATTCTAGGAGGCCTTGTTTGACATGCTATAACTTTTGACTATTTCACTAAAATTCTAAATTTCCTTTTGTGTTGCATTTTAGGGGTTAGAGACTTATTATGTTTCAAGTTTTAGCTCATAATGAATCCATTTGATCAGTTTTCAAACGTGATTCCAAATGGAATTTCTATCTTTTCACTAATGTTAGTAACTGCAAATTGACCAATACCCTTGTTCATGACATTATAACTCAAAATCCATGATAGGTGAGATCACTATGTTCTCCTCTAAAAATATTTTTTAAGTGTACCAATTTTCACATCTTGAAAAATCCATTTGCACACTTTTCCAGGTCCATTCCATTTGCAAAAAATGTTTTCTGTCAGTGCTTTTAATCTATAAAATTTGAGTAGCCCACTTTGACTGATCACCATTTGTGCCTTGTTATTCATCATGAGACCAAATTACAAGTTCATACTCATCTCATGAAAAAGAACCAATGCCCCAATTTTTGTTCTCCCAAGTGTTAGTTTACTCAGTTTTCAAAGCCAAATCAAAACCCAGTTTGTTGTTTTTTGACTTGTTTACTTGCAAGTAATTCTAAGAGGTCAAATTTGACAGTGAATATATTTTGTCCCCAAAATTTTCATTAGATGAGATTTCACAGGGTGCAAGAATGCATAACAAAGAGTCAGTGTGCTAGTTTTCAGAACTTGGTCAAGTGTTTTGATCAATTTTTAAGTCCAGTCAAAGGGCCTCCTGATTAAAAATTAATAGTTTGCAAAGGAGAGTTAAAATTAGTTTTATTTGACTATTCAGTGGTCAAATTTGATTCAATTTAGTTTTGGATGGTTAATGGATTAGTTATCAGTTTAGTTGTTTAGAAATAATGCTTTTTTAAGCCGGACCCACTTTGGGCCCGACTAATTTCTGTAGATTGATTGGAACAAGATGGGAACTGACAAGCACCATGATTGTGATGGTCATTTTGGTCATCTGAAGCTCCTGACACCACTATTTCATCCTCTTGATGTACATGAAGTTAAAAGAATTCTTGGAAAAGGATTTTGGCCTGGAGGCTTTTTCATTGGATTCACAAAAAAAAAAACTAATTAAGACACTTCTACAAGAGAATTTCTATAGCTTAGAGGATGATGATGGTTCTAGAAATGTGAAAGAAGTTGAAAATGAAGCCGAGAATTTAGATTTGGAAAATAGCTCCAATAGTTTGCAATCTTTGGGACAAAAATGGAGGATGAATATGGTGGTTGGTTAAGTCCCAATGTCAAAGAGATAACCCAAGCAAGCATAAAGTAGCTATCTCCATACACCAATCAAAAGCTAATGGACCCACGCCAGTCAAAGGAAAATGTCAATGAAAAGAATAGCTCCTCATCCCATGTAGCAAGGACCTTCTGCATGCAAATAAAGACAAGCCATGAGTATACAAGGAAATCACACAATATGGAGGTTAACACTAGTTTTAAAAAAGGTCAAGCAAGTGGAAGCCCATAGCTTAGAAAAGAAATCCACATTAAAAAACCAAACTCACACCATAGTCAAAGAGTCAAAGCCTAGTCGAGCAAAGGAATACAAGAATTAAAAAGAAGAACCCAATGTTAAAGCCACGACTAAGATATAAGCATAGGAAAAGCACATTAGGGGATATTAAAAGGAAATCCTCCCACAGCTTAGAAAGAAAAGCTGCCATGAAGAAATGAAAAAGAACCAGCAAATGCCAAATAAAATTTAGAAGTCCCAATGCATGGTTAAAGAAGACCATCTGTAAAAAAGGGGAGCACACGACATTGAGATAAAGTCATCATGCACTTAAAAGAGATGTAGGGAACATTCACACATGAAAAGATGTAGCTCATGGATGAGAAAAACAACAGAGTATTCACACCAATGTAACTGAAGCTAGTAACATCACCAATAATCTTTTCTCTAGTCTGGTTGTAGGCACTGATAGTGAAATACAAGAAAGAAGCGAGTAGATGTCTATTCAAGGAAGAAAATAGTCTTTTTAGTAATGTTTCTCATAGGGTAGAGCAAACCCAGGGAAAAAGAAGGTTAATGCATAAAAGGTCCTGCACATTAGATAGAGCTATGGTAGATTGGGAATCTACTAGTCATAAAAACAAAGTTGTGAACCTCATGCAATAAATAGGGGAAAAGCCAAGCAGGTAAAAAAAAAGGGCCACCCATGCCAATAGACAGAGTAACTATTCAAACTAAATTAGATTATATGGGAGAAGGTAAAGAGAGGTTATTCAATTACAACAGATTGAATTCCAAGTGGACACATGTCAGGTATAGATCAGATCCAGGAATTCATCTTCTTCCTATATCTTTCTTTCTTTCATCCATTGTAGGGGTTCCAATTTTGAGAAAAAAAATCACTCACTACTAAGACACCATTATTCAACATTTCTTCTTGTATGAACATCATTTAAGTTTTTATGCAGATAGTTCTTACTTGTTAGGTGATTTGTGAGTCATTTCTGTACATCTTTCATGTATTTGGTTTCAAGGAAAACAAATAAAGAGCAGCAAAGGGATTTAAATTTAGTTTGAATGATGTCTCCTATTTGTGGATCTGTAATCTCTTCTAATTTGTGAACCAAGAGCATAAATTAGGTTGCATTTCATTTTGAAATGTATTTGATTGAAGTGTCTTGTTGATGGAACACAGAACCATGCAATTGCTTGATGTTTATCACAAAGTTTCAAATTTCATGAAAGAATAGTCTAAGTATGAGATTCATTTTGAAGTAGATGTCTATTCACAAGGCGAAAGATAGATTAGGGATCTTGATACAAGAATTTTATCAAAGGTTTCCAAGAGATGTATAGTTTTAATTCATTTAATTTCCCAATAGATAACACAGTGGTCAGAGATAGGATCATTAGGTTTTGTTGCTTATACTTGGGTCTTGCTAATATCAACATCGTTTATCAAACATTTTCCCTTTCATGTTGAAAGCTATTCAAAATCTAACCCACACTTAGCTTATCAGTTTCATGATTCATGTTCTTAGCTATTTCATGCTTGTGATTTCTTAGTTAAGTATAGAAGAATTAGGGGTTTCATCTATTATTCTAGATCCTAATTATGCTCATTGCAGTGGTCACATGATCAGATCTAAAGAGGTTCATCTGCCTAGGTTTTACAGAGCCTGAAGTGAAGAAAGATTGTACCCTTATAGTTGGCCTAGGTTCTTAGTAAATTGTGTCCATTATTGGAGATAGCTTCCCATAGACACATTCTTACCATGTATACTTGGTTATCAAAACTCTATTAATTTAGGAGCCAACAATTGTATCCTTATTGATCTTTAGGATCACTTCGTGAATAAGGGGATCATAATGCTAACTCTTTTTTTTGTTAACTTGGAAATGGTTCTAGGACTCTTGATCTTAAGTTCATACATCATTTCAAGAACTAGGTTGTCAATGCATAAGTTCACTTGATGTTCTTTTGGGATATCCATTAGAATTTGATTGGCAAGATTTATCTAACGTAGTAAGAATTTCATAAATGGTTCTCCAGTCTTTTTCTTTGTTGAGAGAGATGAGCAGTTTGAGTCTTTATTTGTACTTGGGCTAAGGTCCTAGCCTTATTAGCATGAGGAGTTTTTTGAAGTTCCTCATGTATTTTCCCCTTCTTTGATAATTCATTGGCTTTCATTTTCTAGGGCTCTTCTTCCTCTACTACCTATTCTTCAGAGTCTGTTGCAAGGGAAAGTAGCATTGCCAAGCCTTTGTCTAGGAATGATAAATCTTGAGATAGTAGTGGTGGTAGGCCAAAAGATCCTTGAGGTAGAGGTAGTGATTGGTTTCATTCCCCTCCTAGAGATTGACTCATTAGAGTATCCTATGTATTCTCCACCACCATCTTAGTGCCCATAGGAATGAAATCAAAATTTGAGAGGCCAATGACATTTGTCTCTTGACCCTCCATGTCTACAATCCACTATTGCTACTAATCCTCTGTAGTACTAACTTGAATAGGTTCTTTTGGAATGGATGTTGGCATTATGGTGGAGCTTCTTCTTATTTTCTCTTCTATAGCCCTAGCCAAGTGAGTCCTCTAACTCAAGGGGAGATACTAAATTTATTCCTCTTCTTCTACTTCAACATCGGGAATGATTTCTATCACTTGTGGAGGAGTATCCTATTTCTTTAATCTTCTCCTATGTGACCCTCCCACAGTAGTATCAACCTTATCGTTCTTAGGAATTGAGGAGGAGGCATCTTCCTCTTGACCTACCCAAGGTACCCTCTATTTTTCCTTTCTCTACCTCTTTTTCCTATGTTGATGGATGCACTTGCTCAATCTCTTGGACTTGAGGTGCTTGCTCATCCTAAGGCTCTTCTTGTTCAAGACCTTGTTGCAATTGTTGAGGTAGTTGGTTTTTTTATTTGCTACCCTTTGTCAATCTCTAAATTTTCACTCCTCTATCCACTTCAAAATATTCAATTTCTCATTCATGTCAATGAACCATTTTTGGCCTGACTAGTGATTGAGCTAGGAAAGTTTGTGCTATGACCTTCATACCTTTGCCTTTGATAAGTTGTGTTGTAGCTTGTAGAGGGAAAACCTATGAAACAAGATCAAATTTGAATGGATTCTTGATCCATTCCCTTGTTAATTGGACTATATGGCAAGCCCTATTTTTTATATACACATTTTCATATCTACCGATTTCTACATTCATGATTGGCTTGTTATATATTTTTTCCCATTTGTACAAGGGATCTAGGACATGTTCAGTGTCTTTTTCGATAGCCTTGAGTGGGATCTTCATTTTTAAGGCCTTTTCTACCAAATATAGAGTTATCCTACAATAATCCCTTATTCAAACATCATAGTCATATATTGCATTAATCTAGTGGTCCTCTAGTGCATCTTCATGCACAAACTACTTCCTTGCCAGATACATGACCCTAATTGGAGGAGTTTTGACAACATTTCATATCTTTCTCTTATCTTATTATAGATGGTGAGGAATGCATTCTAGTCAGTGTGACCAAGTCTAGTGTCTCTAATTTTGGAGTGTACATCTTGAAAGTGGGATTTCTTTAGTGTACATTGATATTTGAATACTATAGGTTTTGGAGCCATCTTTTCTATAAGTGAGGATGATGAAGATGCCATTCTATTTGCACAAAAGAGAAAAACATTAGCTCAAAAAGCTAAAAATCTAACCTAAAACAAACCCTAAGTGACAAAAACCTAGCCCAAATGATCCTAAATAGTTAAAACCTAATTCAATCCTCCTTAAGCCCTAGAATGCAAAATAGCATACCTAGCACAATTTGATAGGATTCCTAAGTGTTTTGAATGGTCATTTTAAGGCCATTTTAGCATAGTTGCACACCTATGCATGTGTGCACCCATGTGAGGCAACATTTGTACAACTATGTACATGCATGTGGCTAGTGTAGGGTGGGGACTTTATTCATTCATGTTTGTTCATTGTGCAAAAAGGGTGCACACATGCACACCTTGATGGGGTGTGTATGGGTGAACCATTATGTGTTTTACGTTAGTTTTGAAAGAACTTAAAAGGTGTGCACATGTGCACCTTTCCTTAGGATTTTGTTTCTTTTTCTTAATGTTTCAAAAGAAAAGGTGCACAAATGCACACCTTGAATAGGTGCATATGTTCACACCTTTTCTAGTCTGCATGCCTTAGGTTTTTTGTTCTCTTTATCTTTTAGGTTTTTTTAGGTGATCAAATGTGTGTACATGAACACCTTTAGTGTCTTAATACTTATGTGTTTTGTGTCTTGTGTACAGTGTAGCACACCTTTGAAGGTATGAATATGTGGTTATAGAGGAGGCATGAAGAGAAGTGAGGATTGGGGAAGGGGTCTTAGGGTTATATACACCCAGACTCAACATGTACACCCATTTTAAGTGTGCACCTATATAGGTGCACATGTGTACATCTCCAAAGGGAAATTAGTGTGCACTTGTGCATTTAGCACACCTATGCACCTAGGATAGGTGTGCATGTGTGTCAAGTGTGCTAGTGCACTTTTATGCACAACATCACTTATTCTTCCAAATTTTCCCAATTTTGACACCTTAGGGCTTCTTAGTTAGAGGTAGAGACTTGATTCAGACTCCTAGGGGAGTTCCAAAATAACCCAAGCCCTAGACTAGGGGTCTAGGGGTAATAATTTTACTAAGGGTTACTTATTTCTAGGAGAAATGGGGCTTATGTTGTAGAACTACAAAAAATAGCCCCAACAAAAAGGAAGAATGAAAAAGGCATTTCTGACCAACATTCTTCTAACATTTCTTCACCAAATATCAAGTTCCTTGATAATCAAAATTATAGAATCTTGAATCTTCAAGCTGAATGTGTGCATAGTTTATTCATTTCTAGTTGATGTTTCAAAGTGTAATCTATCATGAGTATATAAAAACTTATAAAAAATCCTCTACTCCATGATTCCATTCATCAGCAATCCCCATAAATCATGTGTATAAATCATTGTCTAACTAGATGAGAGAATCCATTTAAGTTATCATATTTGTATTTTGGGTTCTAAGTAATCTCTTAGATTTGGCTTCACGGAGCTCATATGTTTCCATTTTATTTTTCCATGAAGGGATTTGTATAGATACTAAAAAGCCATTTAGAGGGTATATCCCTATTGTTAGATTACCTTTCTAAGACCTTTTGGAATATTTTTTTGTTAGAACCATCTTTTCCTTTTTTGTTTTGTTTCTATACCTTGACCATTCTTAGACTATGTGGCCAAGGCATTGATGTTGTTTCTAAGATTCTTTCATTAGTTTGATAACCTCTTCACTCCTCTTTTAAGAAATTTTGGAAACTCTCACACCAAACAATGACCTTAGCAATTTCTTTGAAAAGACCTTTTTCTGAACCAAAAAGTTTTGGACTATCCCTTGCTACCATCAACCTTGATTTGAAAAAACCAAGATAGTCAATCTTTTAAATTTGAAAGGTTTCAAGAACTATCAATCTACAATTCTAATTTGAAAAATAAAATTCCCTTACATCTAAAAGTAATATCTATCTCGTAGTTGGTTCAAGAAACAAAATCATTTGAGTGCTTTGACAAAGAAATACCTCTTCCTAAAAATTAAAACCATAAGGAGTGATCTATGAAATGCATCAAGAATGAGTCTTGATGACACCTACTCCCAAAACTAACACAACTTTGAAATAAAATACACTAATAAAAGAAAACACACTTGTAGAAAAGGAAAATTCTATTTTTTTTATTTTTTATTTTTTTTGCGTTTAGGCCTCAAAGTAATGTTTCAAGAACATTCCATTGATAAGAAATGGGACCGATTCCCCTTGTAAGGAACTTAGCCTAAAATTATTTTCTCCCAAAATTTCTTCAATTTGATAAGGGAAACTCCACAAGCATTGAAACTTAGTGTGACTTCATGACTTTTCTTTTGCCTTAGCCCTTTGGAGAATAAGGTCAGATATTATGAAAGATTTTATTATGGCCCACTTGTCGAACACCTATTTGATGACAACCTGATGTTTCACCATATGTTCCAAAAATTTTATTCTTCTCTCATCCAATTCTAAGAGATTCATTAATCTGATCTAAACTCTACCCATGTCCTCAGCATACCCCTTCATAAATTTCAATACTAGAATCCTGAGATTAAGTAGGAACATTGGTTCTTGTCCATAGAAAATTAAATAGGAACATGTCCCCAAATAATTTTTTATCCTCACTCCATTTCTCCATAATGCATACTTTAGCTGAGTGTGCCAATCTTTTGGATTTTCTTGTAGTAATTTCTTTGTCATTATGATCAAATTCTTATTGGTGGACTTAGCCACACCATTTCTTTGGGGATAGTAATTAGTAGAGAACTTGATGATGACCTGATTGTCTAGTTCCCATTGAGTAAGTAAGATTGCAAATGATGATCTATTATGGCGTACTAGGAAGAACAACATACCGACCCTTGTGAAAATGTTTTCTTCCAATAAATATGTAACCACCTTTTCCATCTAATTTCAAAAAGTTTTAGCTTTTTTCCAGTGTGTTGAATAGTCTATAGCTATGAGGATGAAGATATGTCTTGTAGGTGATGATGGGTTTAACAAACCAAAAAATTCTAGCTCCTACTTAACAAATTGACATGCCTCAAACACTGGTTGTAATGGAATAGTAGGATGCCTTTCTTTATTAGCACTTGTTTGAAAATTATGGCAAGAACATACATGTTCAAATGTATCCTTAAATATGGTAGGGCAAAATTAACTTGATCTCAAAATCATATGCATTATAGTTGATGTCAATCCATGTACCATGCCATATCTATCATCAAAATATTCCAAAACTAGTTTCACTTCTTCATGTCCCAAGAATTTCAAATAAATTCCCTCATAGTTCCTTTTGCAAATTTTTCTATCTTATAGCATATATGATTCACATTTCATCTTGAGTCCTCTACACTAGGAACTATTCATCCAATTAGGGTATTGATTTTGAAAAAGATAGTAAAAAATATCTTGATACCAATCATTATTGATTATTCCTTGATCAATATCCACTTGAGACACCATGATCTTTTATTGATTATCCTTGTTGATTTCATCATCAAATTTAATTTCATTATCATTATCAATCTCATTATCAGCTATCATCTTGGTTAATACTTGTCCTCTAACCAACATCATTAGTTGAATCTCCAAATCAAACTTTTACAATATAGCCATCTATTTTCCTCATCTCTCACCTAGTTCATTGTGTATCAGAAATGTCTTAACTGTAGGATCAGGCACAATTACATATATCTTGCTCTTGAGTATATAATGGAAAAATTTCTTAACTACCTTTCTCAATGCAAAAGATTATTTTTCAAGATTAGAATAGTTCAACTTAGCATTATTTAGTGGGAAATTCATGAATGCAATAGGTCTCTCATCCTCTTTGTCTTTCTTTTGAGTAAGAATCCCAATGCATGAATGTTCCAAAGAAAATGAATAGATTTTGGATGGTAAATCACAATCTAGAGTTATAAGAACTGGGGCTATAGAGATTGCTACTTTGATGTCTTCAAAATATTTCTTTATTTTAGGAACCCATTCAGTCTTTGCACCTTTCTTGAGTAGGTCATTAAGAGGACATACTATCTCAACAAATCCAACAATGAAATTACGTATGAAATTGATTTTTCCAAAGAAAGAATTTAGCTCTTTACGACTATGAGGAGGTGACAGATTAAGAGTTGCCTCTATCCTTTCAAGATCAATAGATATCCCAGCTTCAAAAATAATATGACCAAGAAGCTTTCCTTTGGTGATCCCAAATGATTTTTTTTTTGGATTTAGTGATATACAATACCTTCAACATCGATTGATTACTTTTTTCAAGTTTTCAATACGAGTATTCCTTTCTTTAGAAAATATAGTAAGGTCATCCATGTAGATGACTATGCACTTGTTTATTAGCCCTTTGTAGGATTCTTCCATGAGTTTTTGGAATGTGGATCCTACATTGATCAGTCCAAAAGGCATCCTTTGGTATGAAAAGGTTCCCCATTTTTTTGGAAGTACAGTCTTTGACCTATCTTCTTTATCTACCATCACTTGGTTATATCTGAAATGTAAATCTAGAAAAGACATCATTTTAGATCCATTCACAATTTGTAACACTTCATCAAGCAAGGGAAACAAGTAATTATCCTTGTGGGAAGCCAAGTTTAAATTTTAAAAATCCACACAAAGGCGAATTTATGTAGTCTTTTTTTTACTGGGACCAAGTTAGGAACCAATGTAGAATGTCAAATTGGAAAGATAATTTTAGCATCAAGTAAATTGTGTACTTAAATTTCATTATCAAAGGATCAATTATGGGATTCACTGGTCTTTGTCTCTAACAAAAGGTTTTGGCATTACGTTTCAATGGAATGTCATGAGTAATGATCTCAAGATCATAGGTCTTGAGTTCTTCATAACTCCATGCTATGATGTCTTTATACATTATTAGCAATTGAAGCATACTTTCTCATTCTTGAGGATTACAAGCCTTTCTAATTCTCACCATCTTTGGATCTTCTTTTGTGCCTAGATTATATGAATCGCATTCTTCAACCCCATTTTCTTTAACATTCCTCTTACTACACACTGATTCATCTCAATTGAATATAGTTCTAACACTACAATCCCCTTAAAAATAGTATTGGTCTTCAAATTTATAATTCCATCTTCATCCTCTCATCCATCTTCTTCAGGCTTGTCATCAAGAATATCATCAATATCTTGTTTGGTAAAAAGCTCATTGCACATGATAAACTTGAGAATATGTTGGTCATCTTGGAAGATTTGGAAGTTTGTAATATTATCTAGAATAGATGTAGTAACAACCAATTCAACAAAAAGTATCTTTAGCTTTTTATATTCAATGGGTTGCAATGCACTTGCTAAAAGGGCAAGGGCATCAGATACCATGTTCTTCTTCCTTGGATGGACCTTATGTTCAAGGCCTCAAAATCTTCCAAAAAATCCCAAACTCTTTTATGGTATGCAAGTCGTCTCCTATCATTGCATGAGTAGATTGATTTCACCTATCTAATGACTAATTGAGAGTCTCCTTCAATTATGAGAGCTTTGACATCCTTTTCCAATGTGAAGAGAAGTCTACAAATCAAGGTTTCATACTTTGCATCATTACTACTACATGTAAACTGTAAGTGATATGCTACATAAAATGACCTACCTTTGGGAGTAATTGGTTCATACATGTGTCAACTCCTAATTTTCATTTAGAGCTATCAAACTTGAGTGTCTTGATTGGTTGTTCTTTAGACTTTCTAGTCTTATACTTATTTGTATGTAGCTTTTTCTTCACTTCAGTCATGAAGGATTATTTCCTTGGGACCCATTGCAATCTCTCCCATAGTGGACTTGGTGAGTTGTCATCATTTATCTTTGATATAGGGGTTGTTTTTTTCTCTTTTTGACTTTGAATATCCCCAATTAATTTGGTGATCTTATCAATATAGGGTTTCAGATGAATGACCACTAAGGTTTAGCCTTGGCCTTTTAAAGAATGTCTTATCCTCTGGACTTTGATCATCCTAGGTAGAGGATCCAAGATAAACCCCTACTATCTAAAGAAGTTTCACTATATGATGAATCAGAATATATTCTTTTTCTTCTTTATAAAACTCAACCAATTCAAATATGCTTATAGAACTTGAACTTTCCTTTTTTACCTCATTTGGTATTTGTTCATTTTTTAATTGCATTATCTGAGTGAGTACCCTTGTGACTACTTCTTGACAATGTGAGAATTTAAATTCTAAATGACTAACTTTTTTTAACCTACAAAAACCCAAAAGAAGAAAAATATTTGGGTCTACTTCCTCTCCTAAGCATTGTAAATTTGCAACCATACTATCTACAAACTAAGTCACAAGTTCTTCTTTTGGAGTAGGGATCATATATTCTTTATTCATATGGTTAGGTTTCTTGGCTACATCTATGTCAAGAGACATCACTTTGTAGGAGCCTAGCTTAGCTTGGAAAAATGCTACTTCATTTGGTGCATTATATTCTATGACCATTGTCTTCAGCTTTGGTTCAACATCAATCTTGATTTGATCATTCGTTCCCTTCCATAGTAGAAATAATTAAGTAAAATCAATTGAAAACCATCCTCTCAAGCACTTTGTCCATTCTCTACTTAGCAATGATCCATAATTTTTAGGGATTTCAACCACATGAATGTCTATAATGTCTTGAATTCAAGCATCTACAATCAATTATATTCTAATATCCTTCAATACCAGAATAAATTTTACTTCTAACTTATCCAGTTATATCACTATCCAATTTGAGGGTTGAGGAGTGGCTCCCAACATTTGAGCTATCAAAAGTGGCATGATATTTTAAGAAGCTCCTAAATCTACATGACAATTGTGCTAGTTCTTTCAAAAAAATTTGAGACTAAGAAAGGAGGCACTTCAGTCTTTTCTTTATACATGGTAGGCATTGCCTCAAAAGTATTGACTTGTTGTGATGCTGTCTTTTGAGGGACTATGTTCACATTTTGCATTGCCTTTGCATGATCAAGAGTCTTTAGCACTACTTCTATTTGATTAGAAAAATTTTGTAGCATATCAAACATGTACATATTTTCCTTGGTTCTATTTAGATCTTCCACCACATTGTATTTTTCAATTTCCCGTATAAGATTCTTCAAGATCATAGGTATGTTCCCTTGACTATAATTTTGTTTGCCCAATGTAGTGTGCTTTCATATGTACTATATTGTTATTATTTCTTGGATCAAGAGGTGTTGGATACAAGGTAGGAGGAATCCCTTTGGTCATAGGTTCCCTTCAGTTATGCAAATTGTAAGTATTCTTATTGTCATTTTGAAAAGCTAGCATCTCTTCTAGTTGAGGATTTGATTCTTGAAAAAATGGAAAAGTGAATTCTTCACTAGCTTGTTGTTCCATTCTAGGATTTTGTGGAGAATCATTAGATTCTATCATCATAGCATTGTACTACATAGAAGACTCACCATTGTTGCCTTGCAAATTTTGGCTCATCTATTGATTTCTTTGATATATGAGCCACCATCGTTAGGTACATTATGGTTATTTTCAAATTGGTTGATGTCCATATACTGAGCATTATTGTTATTATTAGTAGCGATGCTTCCATTGTTAGGATGAGTGTTTCGTTGTAGATTCTTCCTTTTAAAGGCATTGTTTCAATCTAGAGGATTGTAATTATTCCTTACATTGTTATTTCAATTGAAATTATTGTTGTAATTTTGACCATACTTGTTGTTGTAAGGGGTTGGATTGGTTCTTTGAAAGTTGTTCTTCTTTCCTTGTGACAACCTCAAATGAGTTAATTCATTGGTAATTTGAGACATTGTTTTCTTCATTTGACTAATTTTGGATGAGACATTGTTTTCTAGTTCAATGGAAGTCATTGCCTTTTTCTCAAAGAAAGAAGCTTTTGGAGGTTGATATCCTAGGTAGGTTATGGTTTGAACTAGTGATGCTGGTGTCTATTGTAGTAGGATTGGATTTATTGGAATGAATTACCTAGGAATTAGTGGTGTTCTAGCAGGATATGTTAGTACCATTGTAGTTACTTGAGCTAGAACCATAATCCTTCTCCATTATGATTGTGTTTCTTGGTAAAATTAATTTCTTTGTCAAAGACCTTTTCTAATGTATTAATGTTTGCAGTCGGTAGCTTTTTTAGAAAGATAGTCGCAAGATGGTCCATATTTTTTAGATAAATCTAAATTGTAACTTCAACTAGTATAGTATAAGGTGTGTCCAACTTGTAGAAAGCCATATGAAAGAGATGATTGAAATTTAAAATGGTCTCTCTTCCGTTGGATCTCTTTTGATTGATATGAATTGATGATGTATCAAAACTATGTTGATGAATATTTTGAATTGTTTGAGGATAAATTTTTCAAAGGTGCCCCAATTTTGGATACATCATGGTGGAAAATTCATGTACCACTTAAATGTAATTTCTCCCAATGAGTATTGAAAAAAATGGTGGACCATATTCTCTTGTTGAATTTTTCTTCAATTGCATATTTCTTTAAAAACTTTGATATGTTCCTTAGCTATTCCTGTTTCTCCATAGATGAAACTTGGTAAAAATTTCTTAGGATTCTTGGGAAGGTCATTAAGTGCACCTTGCAAGTTAATTGGTGAATCTACCATGTTTGCAAAGAAGATCATTGATGGAGGATTTGGTAGAACAATGTGTGGAGATTGGTTTGGAGGTGGAACTGAAGATGATTGAATTTGGAATATAAGTGGTAGAATTTTGAAAAAACCTTTATCACTATGAGGCTTATGAAAATGACAAAGTTCTAAGAACATAGGCTCACTATTTGAAGATCTTAAAGCTTGCTAAAATGGAGATGATGGATCAAGATCTTCTAGCTTGTATCAATTATGGAAAAGAGCACCTTTTCAGAAGAACATTTTCTCAAAAAAATGCACCTTGCACACTTGTGCACCTTGTACACCTACGCACCTTGTGCACCTTTTGATAGTTTCAGATGGAAATTATTTTGAATTTCATAAAACTTCAAAATTTCATAACAACAAGTTTCTTTTCTGTCTTGAATGGTATGAGGCCCTACTTCTAGCACCACTTCTATTGAGCTATCATTTTTTATGATCCTTAATGAAACAAATATTTTCAAATTCCTCTCTCAAAAAGTAAATCTAAGATCAACTCCAAGGTTTTGGGTGATCTTGTGGCCTATTGGAATATGCTCAATTGAAGATAAATGTGTATGTTCACGAGGAGGCCTTTTCTGGTTCCAACCAATTTTAGATAAGAAGTTTGATTTGCTAGTTTGAAAAGTAAACACAAAAGAGATATATTTTTGGTATTTTCTAGTTTTATTATAAATATAGTTTATCAGCACAACTATATGAATTCATAATTTAACCAAATTCTATTAGAGATAATAAGAAATATAAGGTAATGAGAGATTTAAAAAAAATAACTTGAAAGGGGAAATCCTAAAGGACACAAACCAAAATAATAACACATCAGCAAGTTAAATCATTAAAAAAAATGGTAAGAAACCAATGAAAATAGTAGCAACACTTTCTCAATTCCACTAATGAAATCATCGATGTGAAATCCATAATAATTAAAAGATGTTTCACTCCTCTTCAAATCATGAGGCCATGGAAAGTGCACTCATGCAAGATGAAAAAGCTATGTAGAAACAATAGGTGATATTTTCTTCAACTCAGTACATCAAAAAAATTTATTACTACGAGGCAAACACCAAAACTAAAAGGTGTTGATATATGATTGAAAAGATCATTTGAGTAGAAAGATTGTTATTGTTGAAGAATTTTTTTCAATCATTGTTTTGTCACTAATGTCCAACTTGCTATATGTAGGTAAGACAATTGCTTATATGTTTCAAGCACTATCACTTAGTTGATTGATGTGGAGGATTTGATCAAAAAGATGTAATAAAAGTACCTCGAGGAAAGGTTGAGTTTTGATTATGTATTGAAGTGCAAGAATTAGTTATGATAGTGATAACACAATGTATTAATAATCTACTTGTGGTTACAAAATGATTGGTTACACTTAGAAAGTTTAGAAGAAAAAGATTGGACAAAGTTCATTTGCTAAGCTTGACCAAGTTTATAGAAGGTGCCAAGCAAAGTTAGTGCAAGTTGAGAAAAAAAGTCAGTTCGAGCCAAGTGAAAGAAGTTTTTAGTGAATGCCAAGCAACTTAGTAGGTGCCGAGCAAGGTAGTAGATGCCAAGTGATTTTTAGTTGATGTCAGTAAAATGTAGTTGATGCCGAGTGATTTTACAATAGATGTCAAGTAACATAGTATGTGTTGAGCATCAATAAATTGATAATGTTGAGCTGCTGCATTATGAAAAGTTTGAAGAATCACCAAATAAAAGATGACAAGTTTGTTTTCTAGGAACTTGTAAATTAAGAGGAAGATAAGATTGATGAGTTGGAGGCACATAATCTTATGTAAACCATTTTGGAGAAGAATTCAAATGGATTCTAGAAGAAGTTTCTAGAGAAGACAAGATATGGGGTAGATACATTGTATCCTACCCAATCCATCAAAAACCCTAATTTTTGAGATGTATAATGAGTGGGAAAGAGTTCTAATTACCTATATGTAGGGATGTCTAGTGTACTAATGGATATGTTGTGTCTTATGCTTTACATTTGTGCAAGTTAGTTTAAATCGTAACATATCAATTTTGGTTAACACACAAGATGAATGCATGCATGGTTAAGAATGTTATGTGGGTTCACTAAATTGTGAAAAGTTTTATTTTGTACATCTAGACCTTGAATAATTGATTCACACCCCCCCCTCTCAGTTATTCTAAAAAGAATTCCAACAAAAGGTGGCATAATAAAATCAACACAAAAAACTATTGGCTCCATTATTATTCATGAACATGCATTTTCAAAAATAACACACTCTAGTAAGAATAACTACACTCAGAATGAGAGCACCAATAGAATATATTATTGCATCAAAATAATGGCTTGGAGAACATATTACATCCATGTATTTATAAGAAATCATTTCCCCTCTTTTTTTTGAGAGTGAGAGATCTTAAAATGCAAAACCAATGTAAAAACTAATTAAAAATGTCTACTTTATACAAACAGACTCTCTAAATGGTGCTAAATAGGTCTCCACACTATTTTATATCAACTAATGGATGCATGAGACTTTACATAACTTAAAGTAAAGAAAGAAGATGTAGATAATAAGAAGGAAGCTACAAGAGGATCTGAAAGTCACCAAAAACTCTAAAAATAGAAGCTTTACCTTCTCTAGTTGTTTCTAGGAGTTGAATTATCATCAAAATGCATTTCCAATGTTTGGAATCTTCTAAATTAAGAACTGGAAGTTAAATGTTGATGCATTGTTACTTCCTAAAAATTGTTGGTGCACCAATGTCAATAGCACACCTATGCACCTTGATGATAGGTTCCAAAAGTCCAAAATTTTCCTAGGTGTCAACATTGATTTTTCAACATCTAAGTTTTTCCCTTCCTTATCCCAAAGTAATGTTTGGATGTTTATTCTTGAATTTCTCTATGATCTATGCTACTTTGGTAGCTTTTGGTAAATAGAAAGTTGCATATTTATCTTTAACTATTTGTTGGTTAAATTTAACTTCCATATGAGTTTCCACAAAATCCTCAAGTTTAGTCTCTAGTTCCAACAATACCTCTTCAATATTAAATACTTTCTTGATATCTTCATCAGACAAAGCATCCTTGAAAGTTCTTTAGAATTGTTGGGCTAATGATTGCACTGAATTGAGCTTCACTTTTGACTAATCTTCAAAAATCTTGAGGTAGGTAGTGTTGTAATACTTCTCTACTTCCAAAACCTTCTTTTGAGTCAAGTCTCTTAACCTCTAAATATCCTCATGTAGTCCTTCCATGACATTTTTTCTAGTAGCTATCTTCTCAATCCAATACTTGAGGTTATTAATCTCTTTCACTGTATATATCTCCATGAGTGTATGATATCTTTGACCTTTTATTGATGTCAAAATATGTATATCTTTCATCGAGGTATGTACCTCATCCATTAACCCAAAATCCTAGTTCACTATGGACACCAGTTTCTCCATGCTCGATTGAATGTAGTGCAATAGGTTTAAATTTCCCTATATTATTTATTTACCCTTTTCATCAAAATTATCACAACATTGGTGACATGTTCCCAAAAATGAGTCCAGTTGAGTAGTCCTCTTCTCCTTCCTCTCTAGTGTTCCAACAGAAGTGGTCACTAGATGATAAGATCTATTAGGCCCACTATTCCATTTAGATAGCCTCTCATAAGCTTATTTGTCTTTGTAACATCAAAAATTCAGACTCATTCTTGTCCATATGCTTAAATACTTCTTTTACACCTGTAGTAATCAGTACTTTGGGAGTGTCTACCATGGGCCTTCCTAATAAGACTTCCTTGACTTGATAATCATTAGGATTCAAATATTTAGTGTCAACATGTGGAAGAGGGATGGCTATGTGTACAAGCAAGTCCCAATCTTTGTTCTTCATAATGAAGGCTACTGATTGTGCATTATCTATAGGTAGCTCAAGCTTCTTTATGGGTTTTACTAGCTCATCCATTCCCTCATAAGTATTTACATTCAACTATCTCTTATGTTGAAACATGACCTCCCTCTTCAACCAAGTAGGTGTAGTGCCCATTGGAGGCATAGATTTGACTAAAGAGGGGATTTGCATGTTAGGTCTATTTCTATTATTAGTCCTCTCTGAAGTCATCTCTTGTTGAGAGAGATTACTAGTTTGAGTCTCTATTTCTGCTTGGGCTAAGGTCCTAGCCTTGGTATCATGAGGATTTTGCTGAGGTTCCTCATGTATTTTCCCTTCCTCTAATACTTGATTGCCTTGCATTTTCTAGGGCTCTTCATCTCCCTTAGCCTTTCCTTCAAAGTCTATTATAGGAGGAAGTGGTCTTTCTAAGACTTTTTCCATGAATGAAAAATCTTGAGAGGTAGTAGTTGTAGGCATAGAGGTCTTTGAGGCAGAGGTGGTAATTAGTTCTAGTCCTCTCTTAGGGATTGAATTGTTGGAGTATCTCACATCTTCTCCTCCACCATCTAAGTGCCCATAGGCACGAAATAAAAGTTTGAGAGATCAAAGAAATTTATCTCTTGACCCTCCATGTCTTCAATCTACTACTATTATTTATCCTTTGAAGTAGTAAACTGAATAGTTTCTTTTAGAATAGATGGTGACATTATGGTGGAGCTTCTTCTTCTTTCCTCTTCTATAGCCCTAGCCAAGTGAATCATCTAACTTAAGGGGATATATTCAATTTGATCACCTTCTTCCTTTGATTAAACTTTAGGAATGGTTTCTAGCACTTATGGAGGAGGATTATCCATTTTCTTTAATCTTCTTCTATGTAACCCTCTCATAGTAGACTTAACCCTAGCCTTCTTGGGAATTTAAGGGGAGGCTTCTTCCTCTTGACCTATTGATGACACCCTCTATTCTTCCTCTTTCTCTAGATCATGTTCATATCCTAGTGGAGACACTTTCATAGTCTCTTGGACTTGAGCTACCTTCTCATCTTGAGACTCTTACTATTCAAGACCTTGCTACTATTTTTTAGGCAACTAGGTTGTTTTTTTGCTACCCTTTATAACTCTCTTCCTTTTTACCCCTTTTTCTACTTCAAAATACTCAATTTTCCACTCATGTTGATGAAATTTTTTTGGCCTCACTGGTGCTTGAGTTGGGAAAGTTGGTACTATGACCTTCACACCTTTGGCTTTGATAGGCCATGTTGTAGCATGTAGAGGGATAGCTTGTGGAATTGGATCAAGTTTGAAGGGATTCTTGACCCATTCCTTTGTTATTTGGACTATATAGGAGGATCTATTATTGATATCTACATTCTCATCTCTACCAATCTCCAAATTCATGGTTTTCCTATTGTAGACTTTGTCCCAAATGTACAAGTGACCCAAAACATCTTTAGTGTCTTTTTTGATAGCCTTGAGTGGGATCTTCATTTTCAAGGCCTTTTATACTAGATATAAATTCATTCTAAAATAATTTCTTATTCAGACATCATAGTCATCTATTGCATTCATCTAGTGATCCTCTAGTACATATTCATGTACAAACTACTTCCCTACCAAATGGATGACCATCCCTATGTTGTTGAAGTAAGGGCAAGGGGAGTTGTATTCTTCTAAGGGATACTCATCCCATTATGAATGGAAGGTCATGATATCTTAATTTTCTATTTTACCTTGAAAGCACCTATGGTGATTAGCCACACCGTTTCTTCTTGTTCTATTTCCTCACCCTGTCATATGCAAATGTGAGTAGCCTAGAAATCTCCAACAAAATGAGCCTATCTAAATGATATCTTGGGAGTTTCATTGGGTTGAATTGTGTGCCAACTACCCTTAGGTATGTGAATGTTTTTAATTGAATGTGATAGATGTCAATCTCTATGATTTTGGTTGTTGTCTCTACTAACATCAATTTGGCATAATCACCCTCTATAAATTAGATGATTATGAATATAAAGCTATCAATCACTATCTTATATTCTTTGCTCTGATATAAAATTTTCTTCTTTACTAGTTGAAGATATACAACATAGAGCAATGCATTAGCATCTTGCATGCTACCATTTTTGTAAAGTCCTAGTTAGTAGGTTTTTCTATCTGCTAACAAGTACACTAAATGTGATGTCATGTAGAATTTGGGGTCGGCCTTAACAACTACCAAGTTTTCATCTAGGTTATCACTCATCATAGTGGCCCAATTAGTTGGTATTTTTTTCATTTGGATGGTTTCTATGAAACACAATGACCATATATTAAGATATCTAGTGGCTGGTATTCCCATGACTTTCCTCAAAACTATGATGGCATATCCCATGTCATCTTTCATATATCCCTAGGTCATGTCTACCTTTTTGACTCTATATTAGACTTGTGTTCTATAAAGAAAAAATGATGATTGAATTATCTATTTGGCTTCCTTATCATGATCCTAATACCATCTTTTAGCTCCTTCATAAGATCTATGTACACACTAATTGGCTCTAGGTAATTGGAAGACTTTCTCAATGTTGTGAGGTTGAAGGTCCATAAATATCTCACCTATGACACTCTTGACAACTTTCTCTTTAGTGACATAGTTTTTGGTAAGAGCCATGATAAGTTTTGAAGCTTGCACATAAGTATAATATGATGTTGCATTAAATAATTCTGATCAAATGAGAGTCAAAACCATTACAAATCTTTCTCTTGGCTTATTATAGATGGTGAGGAACACATTCTAGTCAATATGACTAAGTTCGGTGTCTTTGATTTTAAAGTGTCCATCTTGAAAGTGGGATCTCTTTGGTGTACCTTGATATTTGAATACTATAGGTTTGGAAGCCATCTTTTCTCCAAGTGAGGTTTATGAAGATGTCATTCTATAACACAAAAAATACCCTAACTAACCAAAAGTTAGCCCAAATGCTCCAAAATAGTGAAAATTGAATTGAATCCCCCATAGCCCGAGAATGAAAAATAGCACACCTTGATAGGTGCGCTAAGTGTGTTGAATGGTCATTTTAAGGCTATTTTTAGCACAGTTGTGCACATGTGCACCCTAGTGAGGTGCTCACATGTACATATGCATAACTACACACATGCATGTGGCAAATGCAAGGGTGACTTAAGTATTCTATGTTTATTCATTATTCAAAAAGAGTGCACACATGTGCACCTTGATGAGGTGTTCATGTGTGCACCCTTATCTATTTGATGTTGGTTTGGAAAATAATTAAAAGGTGTGCATGTGCAAACCTTGGGGAGATGCATACATGCACACTTTTCCTTAGGCTTTTTTTTCTTGGTCTTAAGGTTTCAAAAGAAAAGGTGTGCAAATGTGAACCTTAAACAGGTGTGCATGTGTGCATCTTTTCTACTCTTAATCCCTTAGAATTTTTGTGGTGATCAAAGGTTCACACATGTGCACCTTGAGAAGGTGTGCATGTGCACACCTTCGGTGTCTTAAAACTTATCTATTCTATGTCTCATGTAGGGTGTAGTGTGTTGGTGTTTTAAAACTACTAGAAAAAGGACCTAATACTAGGATACTAAGGGTACAACTTAGTCTAAGGATTAGCTACCTCCTATATTCAACTAAGAACTCTTCTAATCTAGTCCCATCTTTAACAAAATTTCACGGATTCTCTTATCTTTCAGCTCTACAAGGCTTAGGTGGGTGCACCTTAGGGATAAAAGGCTTGATACTTGATATTTTCTTCACACTTCACTCATTAACTAATATTTTTCTTCATACTTATTCCTTACAGTAGATAATTTTCATGATTCTTCTTAGTTTTGCAAATAATTCTTGGTCACAACACCTAACTATAACACACAAATATTAATTACAAACAAGTGTTGACCAACAATTTAAATTCTTCATACCTGAAAGTAAAAATTGATTTGACTTTAAAGTTTTTCTTCATGCAACTCCATGATTTTGTCAACATGCAATTTAATAAATTGATTAGTGCCTTATCCATTGGCATTCAAAGTCTACCCAAAAAATTTGACCTAATTAAATCCCTTACAATCAATTATATCAACAATTAACCCTAAACCCCTTTCTTATGAATATCCTTCTTATATAACTGGAAATCCTATAAATTTAATGAAGCATTTACTTAATTCCTTGAATTAATAGCAACAAAAAATTGATATACAACCTATCTTAGTTTCATTAAATTTCATAAACCTTGATTGTACAATGTTGACATAACCAACACATAATAATGGAGATAGAATATAGAGAAAATAGATAAGATAGAATATTCCCTTTGTATTAATTCTCCTTGAAAATTATACAACACTAATGTAAACTCAGAATACTTCAAGGTATGACAACTTCTCTTTCAATATGTTTCTTTACTCTTAGATTTATAGATGAATACATCACAAAATTTACACTAAAGACTGACTCGACTGAATGCAAGACTAGCATAACATTGAAAATCACAAAATTCTGACCCTTCTCTAGCCTTTGGATCTCATTTATATAGTATGACATGCAACAAGCTTTAGGCCTAGAGAAAAAGGATAGTTGTCCTTAAGACACAAATATTTGTCTTCTGCTCTCTTAATTTACAACATAATGTCTTTATCAATGATCCTTTTGGGGTGGGACCACTTCTATTGTAACCATTTTTTGTTAAACTAATTTGTGTTATGATTGGTCCATTTGTAGTTGTTTTCCTTCCAACTATGGGACCATCTAATTTTCACCCATTCTTTTTGGTCACAATATTTGTAAATTAACTATAACTTTTTGCTCTCCCTCCAAGTCATCAAATTGAACTATCATGTTCATAGTTATAGCTATAAATTCTTTTGTTAGGTCATTAGTTTGCATAACCATATCTATTTTTTCAAATTGTTTCTCCTCCTTCCTTTCCTCTATTTGAATAGGAGCATCGACTATCTATACTTCATCCTAGTCTATATCACCTTTAGATTCTTCTAGTAACAACTAAATCGTTTGAGCATATTATACCATCCACTTGTTGAAAAGTCTATCATTTGGCCAATTGAAATTCAAGATTTCTTGTTGCTTTCGCAAGATATCCTTTGCTATTTTTTCTATCTCAACAAAGTCCTTTTTAAAAGAACCAAAGAATATTTGTACCTTCAAAATTTCCTTAGTCATCTTGGCAAACCATATGCGATCTATTTCATTTATGACCTTATCCAGTCTAATGCTCATCAAGTCATCTAATTCTTTTACCCATTCTTATCTATCATTCAATTTTCCTATGCCTTTGAATGCATGAGAAACAAACCAAAATTTTCACCAAGGTACTTTGAAAAAAAAAAGCTAATTCTCCTTTGTAGCATATTCCTCTTATTTTCAAAATTAGAGAGGCTATTAGTTAAATCAAAAGTTTTCTCTACTAGCTCACATGAAAGACTAATAACTGAACAACATAAAATAGTGACATCAGTGTCCTTACTAATCCATTTATTCATAATTGGTCTCAGAGTAGCCTCATTATCTATTAGTTCATTTTGCACATTTATTAATTTTGACAACTGCAAATAAAGTGCAAGTCAGTCTACTCTATCCACTAGATACATAATTGCATCTCTTAGCTTGTTTTCATATTAAACACCCAATTCCACATGCATTGACCATAATTTAGTCATTTCTTCTTCAAGCTCCTCAGTTGTATACATTTTGGGTTCCTATGGGGTATTTGGCATTTCAATAATGGGAATTGTGTTGAAAGGTGCAATTGGAGGACGAGGAGGATAGGTAATCCTTGGTTGACTAGATTCTTCTCCTACTTTCCTTTTCCCCAGTTGTCTCTCCATTTGAGAAATCATACCTTCCATCCAATCTATTCTCCTCCTTCTTTCTTCATATGTCTCTAACACTCTCTCAAATTTATTATTCAATTCTAAGAATTTTTTCTTATATTCAACAACAACTACTACTCCAAAATCTTCTATTTCCTTGCTCATACTAGAAACTTTGTCACTATCCACCTTGTTTTCCTTGTAGACCATAAGACTACCTTTTTGCTCAAAATCTAGAACCTCTTGAATTTTTGCTTTATCTCTTTTTTAAATTGTCCATATTACCAAGGCTTGATGGTCATTATTGTACTTGAACTCCTTATGGGATTGTAAGACTTCTTCCTTAGTCTTAAACTGGGTGCCTTTTGCCTTCCTTACTGTGTCAAAAACCATTGCATTGGCAATGTCCCACTCAAGTAATCTGAAAACTCCTAAATCCTTCAATAGCTACCTACCCCCTTTAGGGGTTATCTATACAAATTCTTCTATAATGTTAACTTTTACCTATTCCTCAATTTTAGAGTCCTACCCATTAGGTTTATTTGTTTTAATCATTTTGCATTTTGCCTCAAAATTGTTAATGTTTCTTGTCCAGTAAAATTGAGTGAATTCCCTTGATTTAACAAAACTTTCACTATGCTAGCTGGCTTCTCCCCCCAGATGGTTGGTCAAAAGCCAACTTTGATGGGGCCTCCAAGGGTAACCCAGGCCCTTCAGGCTGTGGTGGAATCATAAGAAATAGCTATGGGGAGGGAATAGCTGCCTTCGCTTCCCTGCTGGGAATCCAGACTATTCATCTGGCTGAAGCAAGAGCTGCGAGTAAGGTGGTCAAGTTGGCTTTTGAAGTCGGGATTACTAAACTCTGGCTTGAGGGGGACTCCAAAAACATTATTAATACCATTAATGGTATTTCCCCTCCCTCGTGGACGATTGCGAACATAATTGCTAAGACTTGCGCCACTCTCACAAAGTTCGATAAGGTCCACGTCACTCATGTTTATAGAGAGGCAAACCCAGTCGCTGATTGGTTTGCTAATAAAGGGGTTAACGCCACCAATAATCTATCCTGGCATGTCGGAAAAGATTTTTTGGCGGAGGCAAAGTTGCTCATCGACCAAGATAATATCTTGGGAAGGACGGCTCAAATCCAATGCAATTATGGATAATAAAGATTTCTTAATAAATGGTAAGTGCCATTATTGGCATCGTGATTTGCACCAGAAAAAGGGGTTTCCTCTGACATTTCGACATGTTCGAAAGGACGATACCATTATTTTCAAAAAGGGGTTTATTCATGGGTATCATAAAAGAAACATCACCATTTTTTTGAATGCAAATAACTTGCACAGATCAGAGTTCATGAGAATTGTGGAAGTTGATCAGGTAAACATGACAGGTGAGAGGAGTAGAAAGGAGCCGGTGGGGGAAGTTCAGAAGTGGAAGAACAAGGCCAAAGTTTGGAGAGAGCTGGAAAAGGGTGGGGTTACTAATTTCTTTGAGAAACTTCATGGCTCGGATCCTGAGATCACTAATAGCATGGTAAATTCGTGGAATAATGGTAAGGTTAAGGTGAACGGGGTCTAATTTCAAATTACTGAGGATGTGGTTGCTGAAGTCACGGGGATTCCGATGGAGGGGCATAAATTTTTTAGAGACAAGAAGATGTCTTCTAATGCTATCAAGGATTTTGTGAAAAACACTGAAGAGCTGAACAAGCTGGGCAAGAAAGAGACATTTTTTGTAACGGATACTATAAAGAAGCTCTGGAGGTATGTTCTCTACGCTGTCATTGAATATATAACCCTAGACCCCAGGTTTGATAGGGTTAGGACTCACCATTTTGTGATTCTGAATCATTTTCGGCATGTTAGTAAGATCTCCTTCCTGTATTATCTTTTTAACTCAATGAACAAGGCCATTTCTAGTTTTAAAAAGAAAGCTACCGTCAACCCGGCACTGCATGAGGGTCTTCTGCTTCTGATTCATGAGCATTTCCACGCTCAAACCATAAGCAAAAACCCTATCCAGGGGGTGGATGTTGACAAGAGCAGCTCCAGTTTTTCCTCAGATTCCGACGATGTCAAGAGCATCGGCTCTGATGAGGTTTTTGAGCATTCAGGTAAGAAGACTAAAAGCCATAAGAAGGATTACCCCTCTATCAAATTACCCAGCAGAAAGAGCCCTAGAGGTCATACCCCAGCTAAAATTGGCTCTACCGAGGAGGAGGAGGATATGGATACTGATGATTCTGACAAGGTTTCGAAGGAGGAGCTGGATGAGGAGAAATTGAGAAAAAGACAGAAGAGGGAAGGAGAGAGCATGGAGCACTTCAGCAATCAGGGAAAGGATTCTCTGCCCATTCCCCTCTCCCCTATACATCCTCAGCCTCCTTTGGAGGAAAATGACAACTCTCGACAGATTGAGGGGGAAGTGCAAGTTAATAATAGAAGGAAGGCTTGGAAGAACTTCAATGTGAGAACGACCACTATGGGAATTTACAGAGAGGCGATGAACCCCCAACTCCTGGTGGACGACCTCGAGAAGCCTAGACTCAATGAGCTAATTGACCCAGCTATGGTGGCTATTTCTGATAATGCAAGAGAAACAGGTATGAATCTATTGAACAATGCCCGCAATAGCATGATCGACAACTTCAGATCTATTAAATGGCTTTTCCATGAGCTTGAGGATGTCAGAGATAGGGTTTCCCAAATAGAAAAAATCAAGAGCAAGACAGGTGCTGAAAGCCAAGGTGACCAGAACAGTTGGGAGACTCTAATGGAGAGGAGAGTAAAAAATATTGAGAACTACAATCACAACCTGGCTAGTCAAATGATCTCCCTCCTCGCTTCGATCAACGACAACATCCTCTCTCTCTTGGATAATCTCAAAGACAGGAACCAGATGGAGGAAGATGATAAATAGAACAGAGACAAAGATAGGCTGGATGTGGATAAAGCCAAGGACAACACTATGGAGCAGGATTTGACGAACGCCCAGGATCATAAGGTAGAAGAGCAACAAGAGTGCGCCGAAGCTGCCCAGACCATGCTCGAGATGGAGAAGTAGTTTGCTAAGTTTGGTCTCTGTCCTTTGGTTTTTGTTTCTCCTAGATTTGGCTTTTTGTCTGGTCTCCATTTTTTCTGGTTGGTTCTCTGGCCTTTTTAGTGGGCAGCTGTTTCGGGCTGGGCCTTTGGGCTTATTTTCAGCCGTAAGGATTATGATTTGGCTGGGCAATTTTTTGCTTATTTTCAGCCTTTCTTGTTGTTAAACTTATGGGTTTCAGGACCCCTTAAAACCTGTTTACCTTATCAAAAACAAAACTTTCACTATCTAAGAACTTCTTAGATGCATCTTCCACCATAAATCAATCTCTTTTCCTCTAAAATCTCCCACAATGAGGGCTAATGTAGGCACAGGGGGTTCTTTCAGGATCCCTTCCTCTATATCTATTGTGGTGATTAGAATGTCATTTTCCCCTCCCATTTATTTTAGCTATTCCCTTAATGATATCTCATCTTCTATGCGAAGGGGATTTTGTGTGGGTGAATACTTTTTATCCCTAGAAGAGGAACCCTATTATAGTTTCTATCTCTTAAAAGTAGGTGTAGTAGGTGGGCTCTCAGAAAGTTTTCTCTTGTAAAGAGGTATAGTTTGCACACTCTTTGCCACCACATATCTAGGTCTTCTTTGCAATGTATATTAGCCTATTGATATGATTTCTCTATTAGCCAATCTAGTCTTTAACTCAGCTACTTTGTCTGGATAAGTTTGGCTTAGGATTGCTTTCTTTATATTCAAGGTTTGCATAAAACCAACAAAATTATTTATAAGAGAATCCATTTTGGCACCCCAATGTTTCTTATGATCAAGGGGATCATAGTTTGGTTCAAATTTTTTTACAAAATCCAACACCTTATTGTATACTTTCCACTTTTCCTTCTTAACCTCTTGTTCTTGCAATGAAAATTGATTTTTGATTACATCTTTTGGGAAGTAGTAAATATGTTCATGAGACTTGGCTCTTGTTCTCTCTTTGAAAAAATCATAAAAAACCCTTAGGATCTATGAAGCAAGAATGGTATTGAGCCATTTGATACTTATCCATAAATTTCTCTAAATGTCTCCACCCTTTTTTAACAATAAAAAATTATGCACAATAGTAATTTGAGGAAAAAAGGTACCTTTGGGTCTACTAATTGTATGCGTGAATATGCAGCCTCTAATAACACACACACTTCAACATGGTCTTTATTTGCGGATTCATCCTAGAATGAACATTGGATTGTTCATCCAAAAATCAACCAGCAAGGTGACCTGTTGCCTTCTATCTAAAGGGATTTTTCTTGTTAGATATCCTCAGATTTGAGGTGTTAAGCAACCAGACCCTCCAAGAATGAAGGATTTAAGAAATGAAATTAATCTATATGATTATGCAGATTAGTCTAGAATGAGAAATGCATTCTAATCTAAGAACAAGTAAAGGAAACTAATTAATCATATGCATATTATGCTAAATGAAATTAAGCTAAGGATGCAATTCTATGTAAAATATGAGAAAATGTGATTATGAATTCCAACAAAAATTTGATGCAAATTCCAAATTCATCCTCTCTCAAAATGAAGAGATGAGGGTCTTTTAAATAAACTTTCTTGGAATCCATCAACGGTTGAGATCGATTTCAATCAATGGTCAAGATTAAAGTTGAAGTTCAGTCATAAAGGAAGATTCCCAAATTAAAGGGAGTTAATTGATTTAATTTGAGTAGAAGAAGGAGTTAACTGATTTACTTTGAGTAGAATAAGGAGTTAACTGATTTAATTCCTTTTTGATCAACAGTGAACTAGAAATTTCCCTTTTTGAACTGAAGAAGGATTTTTGGAGAGATATTTAATTCAATAAAATGAGATATGCTCTCATAAATATATTTCCTATTTAATTAAATAATTTCATTTAATTAATTAGAGGCACTTTCTTATTCAATTAAATAACTATATTTAATTAATTAGGAATTATTCCTATTTAATTAAATAAATTTGTTTAATTAATTAAAGAATAGCCTTCCATTTAATTAAATAATTTTCTTTAATTAATTAGAAATACCTTTCCCATTTAATTAAATAATTACATTTAATTAATCAAGATAGGCATATTTATTAAATTAAATAAATTTAATCCCATAGTACATTAGCCTTAGGAGATAATTTAATTTAATGAAGTATAAATAATTTTAAATTAAATCAAGTAGGTTTAATGCAACTAATATGAGTACGTACTATAGAAATTAAATAGGAAATGTGATGAATGTAGATTAGGGTCTTCTGCATTTGACAATTAAGTCAAGTAGCGAGTTAGATCAAGAATGTGTCTAATGAAATAAGACTTTAGCAATGATCAAAATAGACCAGAGTTGGTATCATGGCAATGAGCCAATTTTGGGGTATTACATTTTGCCCCTCTTTGAATGAATGTGCAAGCATCACGTTCAATTCAAAGAAAATTAGAAAGTATGATACGTAGATAAAAAAAAAAGAGATTGGTTTTGAAATTGATTCTATAGAGACCAATTGATGAGCTTTTAAGGACTATCTCTAGAATAGAGCTTAATCCCAAGAAATCCAAGCAGAATACCTAGATACCTGAATTGAAATAGATAAGCTTTTAAGGATCATCTCCAGCACGAAGCTTAATCCTAAGGAATCCAAGTAGAACACCTAGATACCTAAGTTGAAATAGATAAGCTTTTAAGGATCATCTCCAGCACAAAGCTTAATCCTAAGGGATCTAGGTAGAACAACTAGATACCTTAGTTGATAAGATCTAATTATGAGTCACATAATCATCCCCAGTACGAGGTTTGATCCTCAAGAGTCAGGGTTTAAACTGTTCTGATACCTGTCCTCAGAGTCAGATTAGAAATTTTATAAGATGTGATCAAATGATGAAAAGATGAAGTAGATGACAAGGATGCCAGAAAGAGGGGGACAAGATGCCCCGAGTAATGAGATGCCCCAAGTGAGAAGGACATAAAATGGGAACCAAATGCCCCAAGCAATGAGACTCAAAATGAGTTGAAATTTAGTTCAATGATGTAATCATCCTGCCCCCTCGGGAGCGAAATCAAAAGATGACACACCAGAAGTATGATGTAAGGAGAGTGATGAAAGATATAGAAGAAATCCAAGGTTTAGTAGAATATAGAAGAGATTAGAATGATCAAAAGAAATATAAAGAGATTAGAACAATCAAAAGAAATATAAAGAGATCAGAATGATCTTGAAAAAATATTGGAATTCCCCTGAACTATGACAAGACTCAATCCATGGATACATGAGCGAAAAGTAGGAAAAGTAGGAAATAAAAAGCATGAAAGTGACTGTACAGAGTAGCCAGAAGATGCACTGCAAGATGGAGCATTGGGAACAAGAGGTGCCTGTTTACCAAGTTTTTACCTTCTTGGCAAGATTTCCTTTTTTTGCTACCATGATGCCTATTTCTAGGTTTTCACCAATGGCACTTTTTTTTGTTTTTCAAAACTTTTTTTTTTTTTCTCTTTTTGAATTTTTTTTTTTGGGTGTTACTAAGGTGCCTATTTGCAAGGTTTTCACCAGGGTAACAATTTTTTCAAGACTTTTTCTGATTTTTTAGATTTTTTTCAGGACATATAGATATGTACAAAGAGCTTGCTGAGATTAAATCAACTGTAAAATTGCTTCAGGTGGAGAGTGTTGACAGGCTCTTTAAGCACTTTTCCTTTGATTATGGAAAGCTAATAGGTGACAGATCCATATACAGTAGTAATGATGTAAGGACCTAGCTAGTTTGGTTTGAACTTTCCCTTTTGCACTCACTATTGTTGATTCTTAGGGTTTTCTCTCAGGATGAGGTCACCGAGCTGGAAGTCACATGGCCTGACCCTCCAATTGTAACTTCTAGTCATTCTTTGTTGATATGCTCACAGATGATCACATGCCACTTGTCGTCGCTCATCCAGTAACAAAAGCTCTTGAAGTCAAGCTATCTTGTAGTCATCATCAATGATAAGACCCTTCATAGAGATTCTCAAGGTAGGAATCTCGACCTCTATTGGAAGCACAACATCTGCCCCATATACCAATGCAAAGGGAGTTGTGCCCATTGGAGTTTTAATGCTTGTCCTATATGCCCATAGGGCTGGGTTGATTTGGAGATGCCAGTCTCTCCCTGACTTACTGATTGTGCGATGAAGAATTTTGAGGATCACCTTATTGGATGCCTTAGCTTGGCCATTACCCTGGGGGTAATAAATGGAAGACCAATGTTGTGTGATCTTGAATTTCTTGCACAGTTCCTTGAGGTATTTATTCTTCAACTGTCCTCCATTGTCAATAATGATTGAGGATGGTACACCATATCTATAGATGATGTAGTTTGTGATGAAAAGCACTACAATTTTTCCATCAGCAACTGTGAGAGATTGCCTCTACCTATTTCATGAAATAATCTGTAGCCATGATAATGAACTTATGTCCATTAGAAGAGGTTGGGTGTATCTACCCCAAAAAGTCGAAGGCCCATTGTTGAAATGGCCATGTTGTAGTAGAGGGAATCAACTCTTTGGCTGGAGCATGAATGAGATTCCCGTGTAGCTGACATTTCTTGCAAGACCTAGCATACTTGATAGCTTCTTGCTCCATTTTGGGCCAGTAGTAACCAACACAAAGGAGTTTGTGAGCTAGTGTTAGGCCATTGGAATGAGATCCACAAATGCCTTCATGAACATCAATTAGTGTGCATTTGGACTCATCGAGTTCTAAAAACCTAAGGAGTGTTCCATCAAGACCTCTCCTATACAAATCATTAGCAATAATGACATAATGTGAAGCATTATAGATTAGGCAACATTTCTCATTTTGGGTCAAACCTTCCAGAATGGTTTGATTACGAAGGTAGGAATATATGTGATGGTAGTGGGATGATTCTTGCCCTATAATAGAATAGATCATCCTGGAATCAGGTGTGTCATAGGCTAGGTAGTGTAATGCGTCCACCAAGAACTCATGTTAGAGATCATTTTCTGGTATTTGTAGCAGGGAGGCCAGAGTGACCATGGCATCAACCACTTTATTTTCTACTTGTGGAACTTGCTAGAAGGTAATGTGTGCAAAATAATTCTTCAAGTCATTAACCATGTGCTTGTAAGGAATTAGTTTCTCATCCTTTGTTTGATACACATCATTTACTTGGTTGATAACAAGATGAGAGTCACCAAAGATGTCTAACTGGTCCACTCTCCATTCAGCTACAATTTTCATGCCATTGATCAAAACCTCATATTCGGCAATGTTGGTTGTACAAGGAAACATAATCTTGTATGCTTTGAGCAATGAGTATCTCTATGGTGTAATAAAGAGTAATCCAACACCTGATCCTATTTTTGTGAAGGACCCATCGAAGAACATAACCCATGTATGGTGCATGAGTGTCAGAATTGACTCATCTGGGAAATCAATGTTTATTGGTAGAAGACTCTGTATGGGTGCCTCGGCCAGCTGGTCTACAATTGCCTGTCCCTTTATAGCCTTGCATTCAACATATTGGATGTCAAACTCACTGAGTATCATGACCCATTTAGCTAATCTTCCTGTGAGAGCTTCCTTACTGAGCAAGTACTTTAATGGATCTATTTTAGCCAAAAGCCATGTAGTGTGGGCAAGCATGTAGTGTCTCAACTTTTGGGAAGCAAAGAAAACTGCCAAGCAAGCCTTCTCAATAATGTTGTAGTTCTTCTCATAAGAGACCAATGTTCGGCTCAAGTAATAAATAGCTCTTTCTTTGTTGTCATTGTCTTCCTAAGCCAATAGGATTCCCCAAGATGTTTTAGTGGCTGAAATGTATAAAAGCAAAGGCTTCCCATGCATAGGAGGCATCAGGATTGGTGGATTGATAAGATATTGTTTGATCTGTGTTAAGCTTTGTTCACAATCCTAGCTCCAATTGAATTTCACACCCTTATGTAAGGTCTTTGTGAAGGGTTGTGATCTATCCACCAATTGTGAAATAAACCTATGAATAGATTGAAGCCATCCCTGTAGTCCTCTCATCTGACTGATGTTTCAAGGTGGTGGCATGTCCATTATTGCTTGTACTTTTTTTGGATCTACTTCAATTCCTTTTGCAAAAACAATATATCCCAATAATTTCCCTGATGTGACACCAAATGCGCATTTCTTAGGATTGAGCCGAAGACTAAATTTTTCCATATGATCTAGGATGGGTCCCAAATCTTGTAGATGAGTATTGCGTTTAACACTTTTGACCAGGGTGTCATCGACGTAGTCCTCCATGGTTCTATGCATCATATCATGGAAAATTGTAGTAACAGCCTGCTGATATGTAGCACCAGCATTCTTTAAACCAAATAGCATCATATTCCAATGAAATGTTCCCCATGCACATGTGAAATCCATTTTCTCCTGATCTTTTGGCATAATTTTTATCTGATTGTATCCATAAAAACCATCCATAAGTGAGTACATCTCATAGCTAGCCATCATGTCCATGATCATATCAATATTAGGGAGCGAAAAGTCATCTTTAGGACATGCCAAGTTAAGATCATGGAAGTCTATACAAACCCTGATAGATTTATCATGCTTGGAAATAGGAACAATATTGGATATACATTCAGCATAATCAATTGCACGGATGAAACCAACCTTTAGGAGTTTCTCCTATTTTGCTTTGACGAGCAATGCAACGTGAGGGTGCATTTTATGAAGCTTATGTTTAACTGGTTTAATGCCTGGTGCTATGGACAAATGATGCATGATAAGATCAAGATCCAATCCTGGCATGTTAGAGTATATCCATGCAAAATTTATTTTCTTTTCCTTGAAAAAGCAATGAATTGTTCCTTCTCTTTAGGTGATAGTGACTGCACCAGATGTATCATATGAGGATGTTCTTCTGTGCCCAGGTTAATTGGCTACGTCGACTCTATTAACACTAATGATCTCTCCTAAAAGTGATTGAGAAGGACATCAAATATCTCATTTGTAGGTGCCTTAGAGAGGTTTTCACCCTTGGATACATCTTTTGTTTTTACTTTTTTGGGATTCGACACTGCCACAATGTAGTTTTCACCATTGAATCTTTTTCAGTTTTTCTTTTTTATTTTGTGACTAAGATATTTGATGTCAGCCTCAGTCATGTTGACACTCTGCTCATTGGTGGAAGATGTTACAGGTTCAATAGCATTTAGGTAACAAGTGAGAGAATAGTCATTCTGGAATGTGGGGACTTCACTATATGTATTAGGGTTCCAGTCTATAAGCTCAGGATGTGTGAGTGAGATAGTAGTGGTTGGTTCAATTGTGTTCATAGTATAGTCATTAAGTGCGTGGACTAACAATTCAAGACCTACGGTGACTTTGTCCATAGGTGTGTTCAAATGCCTCAGACTATGAATGTTAGTAATTAATGACTCTAGGACACTAGTTGAATCTGACCCATGTGGCCTAACCCTAGATGTTTCACCCACTTCAATTTGGTTTTCATAGACATGCACTTGGTCAATGTCTTTATCAGTAGTCACTTCTGAAAGAGAATCAAACTCATATTCCTTAGAATCAGTGCTACATGGCGAGAGATTATAGAACTCTCCCATAGTGATAGGGACATAGTCTCCTTGATCCTCTAGATTCTTACACAAATACTCAACATGACATGATTGACTAGATTCCCCCTTTTCTGAATGATATTTGACTTGCTCAGCATTGTCCTTAGAAGAATCACTAGTATCATCCATAGTGCTAACACATGGCACAAAGTCATCTCAATCTAGCTCACAAAGAATTTAGCAAGATCATAAGGGATAGGATAAGGATAGGAATCCTCATCATCAGATTCTTCCTCTTGAGTATCTAACTCAGCTTGTGACTTAGTTTTAGATGAACTCTCGGGTTTGGGGATGAATTTATTTGATCCCAAATGGAAAGGGACCTTCTTAAATCATAGGCACATTGTATCACTATTGCTTCGAGCTCTTGTTTTGATAGGATCAATTAGGCCATTGTTATTGCACCCAATAGGGCTAGTTCCCTTGTAACCAAAACACTTCATAAGCCTAAGACCAGGTCCATATTTCTTAGGAGTGATTTCTTGAGCTTGTTATATTAGGTCTACTAGAGCCTCTACTTTGTAAAGCCATGCAACAATGGCTCTATTTTCACTTTCATCTTCTAAGGGAACTGTAGCCTTGACAAAAGAGCCATTACACTTGGTCTGAGGTGTCAGCACGAATGGCTTCTTTTCTTTTGAGGGCATCCCATAATGTCAAGGGGACTCTGGGAGAGATGTTAATGACAATATTGGTTCCATGTGGTACTCTCCCATACTAGTTTCTTTCAGTTTAAATGACTTTAGCTTATTTTCATGATAATCAGTGGACTCATGATTAGCAGGGATGAAATTTTTAGCAACTTTGAGCATATTGCAAGTGTAGCAATTAGTGGTAGGAATAGTAACTTCGGAGCCATGAAATGGGAATTTGATGCATTGGTGGTATGTGGATGGCATAGCGCACATCTCATGTATCCATGGTCATCCTAATAGAATGTTGTAAGCCAAGGGAATGTCAAGCACCTGACAGGTGACATCCTATTCAATAGGAGCAATGCAAATTGGTAAAACCATAAGACCTAGTGACTTTCATTCCACTTCATCATATGCTTTAATAGTGATCTTTCATTGGGGATCAATAGAGTCCTCAGAATAATCCAATTATCTGAGGAGAGTATCAGAGACAATATTTAGGCTAGCGTCATTGCCAATGAGTACCCGATGAGCACGTGTCTGATGGATCATAACCTCCATGTGTAGAGGCTGATTTTGTGGGTGATTCAGCGAGTTTTCATCCTCCTTGGAGAAGGTCATAAGATATGGTGAGGTTAGGTGACCTACCATGGATTGGAATCACTCAAGATCTAGATCTTGAGGAACATTTTCCTCAGCAAGGGCTTTCTCCAGAATCTGCCTATGACCGGGTTAGATTTTAAGCAACTCAAAGATGGAAATTTGAGCATTAGTTTGTTTTAGCTGATTGAGAACACTATAATTGGTTACGGTCAAGTTCATTGTGGGTTTTGTACCTTTACTAGATGGACCAGCAAGGGCTTTGTCTTTGTGTTGTCCAAGATTTGAAGTAGGAGGCACAGGGCCTTTGAGCACCAACTTGGCATGAGAGCAAGTAACAACATTAGCACAGTGTTATGAAGACACATTATCCATTTCATTGGAAGTAGGTCCCCTCAAGAAAAATGGTGTCTTGGGTTGATTGTTATCTTGCTTTCCCTTTATAGTAATAACATCACAGTATTCAAAATCTATAGGTTCAACCATGTGAATGAAATTTTCATCATTGGAATATGTATAGTTGACCTTATTGTAGGGTTTTGGTTTTGAAGTCTCTCCTTTTTCATAAGCTAGGAAAGGTTCTTTGAACGCCTTGTGGTCTGAGTTTTTGTTATGTCCATCTACCACAAGATCACTAGCATCAATCATGTCCTCGACTTTATGACTCAAGTTTATACAATTGTTGGTTTTGTGTCCCTTTTTTTGGTGATACTCACAAAATGAGGTCTCATTCCACCATGGTGGACGTGGTTGTGGATCATAGGGATGAGGGTTATCCATTGGTGAAATAAGCTTATGTTGTAGCAATGTTTTGTAAACCACATCCAAAGACTCCCCCAAAGGCATATACTCTCGCTTGGGGTGTGTTGTCCATGAGTTTCTTGATTTTTTCCCAGACATCTTATTGTCAAGGGGAGGTTTCTCAGCATTTTTAGCCGCTTTGAGGCAATCTGTGAGATTAAATGCCACTTTAGCAAGTTTGTGTGTGACATTGTCAACAACCCCATCATGTACAATTTCTCAGTTCTTGTTGACATGTTTATTTTTATCCTTGTTAGAAGTGGAACCTTGTTTTTTGTCTCTTTGAAGAGTGAGTTCACCTTTATTGACCATAAATTCTTCGATATGGATAGCTTGTGTCATCATTTCTTCAAAGGTACATGGACCTTGTAGTTGGACTCTATACCTAAAATCAGGTAAGAGGTTATCAGTGAAAATGTCAAGCTTCTCCATTTTTGGAATTTTACGGGAATACTTAGTGTATAGTTGTCTCCACCTTTGGAGGAAAGTGAGGAAAGGTTCACCAACCTTCTATTTAAGGTTTCATAGATCTCGAATATTGACAGGGTGTTGTATGTTATGAGAATATTGCTGAACAAATGAATTGGCAATTTCATCAAACATCTTGATACCAGGAAGTAAATGTGAGAATCACTCCAAAGCTTGACCAGCTAGGCTTCTAGGGAATAAATTCATGAGGTATGTTTGATTGTGTATAAAATCCATAGAAAAAGCACCAAATTCTCGGAAGTGATCTTGGGGATCAGTAGTACCAAAGTACTTATCGTATTTGGGTAGCTCTACATCTTGTGGGAAAGGTGGCATGTTTATACTTTTGTCAAATAGAAACAAACAAAGAGTGTCCAATGTGTATTTCTTTGTGGGTTTCTCTTTCTCAAGCACCATCCAAGCCAATTGGTCTTGCATAATTTACAATTGTTTTTGGAGTTTAGAGGTCCCAATTTCTTCTTCAGTTTTGACAATGGTTTCTACATTGAAATGAGATGGTAACTTTGCTCCCTCTTGGGCAAGTTTGAGAAAGTATTTTTCTTTCTCTTCATTGATTAGGATTCCCATGACCTTTTGGAAGTTTTTGTCTCTTGAACATTTCGCTATGTGTTCAGGGAGTATTTCCACCTCTTCCTATTCCTCATCAATCTCATAGTCTTTCTCTTTCTCTTTGTCATTCCTAGGTGGTTCTTGATATCGACTATGACTACCATGTTCAAGTTCATGATTAGCCATTATAGGAATGTGTTTAGTTTCCGTATGTTGTGCTTCAAAAGGGTCTCTGGAGAAAGGATCATACATCGTGTTTGGGAATGCAAGACCTCTACCTATCTCACTATCCTCTTGGTAAAAAGGATTCCTAATTTGTTGCAAATTTATGGAAGATGTTTGTTGAACTCGAGATGACCTGGCAAGTGAGGGAGATCGTGAAGATGCCTCACTAGCCAAACTAGATATAGATTGTGTAACAAAAGGTAAGCGAACTCTGCCACAATTACGACCTCCAACACAACCACGTCTAAGGTTATAGGGATAAAATACATTGCCGCTTCTGGTTGTGATAGTCATAGACAAGGACAAGAAGCTAGAACCTTGACAAGGACTACACTAAGACCAAGTCTCAAAAAGGAAAAGATAATAGTAAGAATATTGTTCACTAAGGCACAAATGGTCTGATTTAAAGGCTAGAACAGCCAGAGATTATGATCAATGTGACACAAAGTATGACAAGCATTATGACAAGGACCAAAAATTACTTATGATATGAGACTAATCAAGGTGCAAGATACAAGTCTTCAGCTAAGTGAAGTGTCTCTGTTTTAGGACTGTTTGTAGACAAAGAGCGATAAATGGATGCAAAAAAAAATGGCATGCAGGCCGCAAATAGCTAAAATAGACCCAAATTGGTAATGCTGACACAGAGTCTTATGTGAGAAACCTTTACAAGCCACGTGAAGAAGTTTTCTAAATTGTGTGAAAGTCAATAACAATGTTTTAATTTCGCATGAAGAAGTTCACAGGGTCGCATGAAGACTGACGATAGAGGTTTAATTTCGTGTGAGAACAAAATGATTTCGCACGAGGATGAGATGATTTTGTACGAGACCCAAATAATTTCACACGAGAAGGAAAACCAATTTTACAATAGCAATTGATTTTGACAAGGTTTTCTAGACTTTTTAGATTGTTTTAGTAAGTAAGCAGATAAACAGGCATGTAGAATAACAAGCAGGTGATATCAAGCATGTCTGAAAACAATGAGCAAGGACAAAAGCAACCTTGCACATGAACAATCAAGTGACTTAGTTAGCGCTGATTCCTAAGAGAGCTAATTGTGTATGTTTTCAAAAAGTTTTGAAATCATGCATACATCCCTAGAAAATAAAAGTTGGCCTCTCTAAGGTTCTTAGTAATGTTTTGACTCTGTAACTTTTATGATTCACAGGGGTGACCTCCAATCTCGGCAGACCGAGGTTTCAACACAGTCAAAGAACTTAATATTCAAGAGCTACTAGGGAGATCTGACAACCCACAATGAACCACACCTATGGAGATTTCTTCCGCAAGGACATTTATATAGCGGTTGTCACTACCACATCAAAAATGGCTATTACCGCTCAAAGTTTTTTCAACGCAATTTACCCTGTAGAGGGATTTTTTGCTACAATTAACCCTCTCTAAAGATTCAAGGTCTTGACACCTTTTCACTTTTAGCCCAATCAAAGCAGACATATTAATCCAACATGCTAAACTAAGAGTATCTCTTACAGATCTATGATATCAACTCCTAGTGATCAATCAACCTCTCCAGAGAAAGGTTGCCTCAATCAACAAGTTGAAGATTCATCTATCTGCGAAATTCTCAAAGTATCCTCCCCACCTACAAGTAATCCATCGTAGAGAGGAGTTTCACTAGGAACCCACTCTCTCAAGATCCAAGAATGGTGTTCATGGGGCCTAATTACTACGTGTGTATAGATGTTAATTTCCAAAAGCAAATCTATCCAAAAGTAGTCAAAGAGCACAAGGTGGTACGCTTAATGCTTTAACTAATGTGAGGTGATTCCAAAGATGTGGAACATTTAACCCCTCACACAAGCCAAAACGAGTCCACAACTTAGAAACTAGTGAGTTCTAGAAAGCACAAAAGGGTTTCTTAGTGGAGCATTTAACGCTTCTTTCTTGTAGACCCCCCTCCCCTTTAACGTAGTGTTGATCTTGCAACCACAGGGTGAAACAAGGGGCCGAAAGATTTAGCAAGTCCAATAACCCAAAATAGCTATCTAAATCTATCACTAGTACCTAAGCCTGCTAAATGAATACTAATGGAGATCACACCCTAGTATCAAATTAAGCATGTGTTGTAAAATGAAAACATGGAAGGAAACACACACAAGCTTGACACAAGATATTTTTTTTTTAGATCCAAATGAATTTTTATCAGCTGAGGAAGGTTACCTAGTGATCCTCGCAACACGCTTAGTAGATTTTACCTGATTTTTAATAATTCTTGTGCTGTTTTCAAAGCTAGCAAAAGCGAGATGCATTTTTATTTTTATTTTTGCTTTCTTTTGTCATATTTGGATGGCCTTTCTTTCTTCCTTGCTATTTTCCAAAAAAAAAACTTGCAATAAAAATTATTGATTAAGATTCCAAGATTTGCATCATGAGTTAATAATTTTTTTTTATGAAAACACATAATTTTTTTATTAAAAATAGAATTATGATCCAAAAAATTTGAAATTTTTACTGTAGTCTTAAAAAAAGTGTCCCAAATTGGCAATCAAATTTTCAAATCAAAATGTTTTTATTTATCTGATAAATTATTTTTTTTATGGAAAACCATAAAAGAATTAATAAAAATATATTTTAAATTTAAAAATTGTGAATTTTTTATTACGATATCTAGACATCATCCTAAAATTTCAGTAAAATTTTTTTATTTTAATTCGATGATTTACTATGTAAATTAATTTTTCAATGAAAAACCATTAACGAATTACTAAAAATCCAATTTTGATCCAAAAATTCTTCTGTTTTTACTATACATGCTAGACGTTGTTTTGAATCTATAGAAAAAAAAATTCAGATCAAAAAGTGTTATTTTACTAGCTCAAACAATTCACATATGACAAAATCATTAAAAAAAACATAAAATAAAGCTTTACCAAAAAAATCTAAAATTTTGCATGTGATTTTTCCCTATTGTCTAGAACCTTCAGTAAAAATTTCAGACCAAAATACATCAAGTTGGTTTACTTTTTATGATTTTTATAAAAAATCATAAAAAGGATTAAAAATAAGTGTGTGTATATATATATATATATATATATATATATATATATATATATAACTTTAGAACATGAGAAGGAAGAAATAGAAGAAGATTAGGAGGAGGAGAGGAAGAGGTTTCTCAAATGCTCATTTTTTCATCATTGTTGGACACCTTCTCTAAGGGTCTTCAAACCTGCAAAACAAGATATAAATAAAAAACTAAAATGAAAAACAAAAAGAATGAGGCCATAAAATTGATTTCTCAGCCCCACGGTGGGCGCCAGAAATGTATTCATGAATATGTGGCCTCTGCTAATACACACACTTCAACACAGTCTTTATTTGTGGATTCATCCCAGAATGAAAATTGGATTGTTCATCCAAAAATCAGCTGGCAAGGCGACTTGTTGCCTTCTATCTAAAGGGATTTTGCTTGTTAGATATCCTCAGATTTGAGGTGTTAAGCAACCAGACCCTCTAAGAATGAAAGATTTCAGAAATGAAATTAATCTATATGATTAAGCAGATTAATCTGGAATGAGAAATGAATTCTAATCTAAGAACAAGTAAAGAAAATTAGATTAATCATATGCATATTATGCTAAATGAAATTAAGCTAAGGATGCAAAATGTATGTAAAATATGAGCAAATGTGAGTATGAATTCTAGTAGCAATTTGATGCAAATTAAAAATTCATCCTCTCTCAAAATGAAGAGATGAGGGTCTCTTAAATAGACTTTCCTAGAATCCATCAACGGTTGAGATCGATTTCAATCAATGGTTAGGATTAAAGGTGAAGCTCAGTCATAAAGGAAGATTTCCAAATTAAAGGGAGTTAACTGATTTAATTTGAGTAGAATAAGGAGTTAACTGATTTAATTTGAGTAGAATAAGGAGTTAACTGATTTAATTTGAGTAGAATAAGGAGTTAACTAATTTAATTTGAGTAAAATAAGAAGTTAACTGATTTAATTCCTTTTTGATCAATAGTGAACTGGGACTTTCCCTTTTTCAATTGAAGAAGGATTTTTGGAGAGATATTTAATTTAATAAAATGAGATATTCTCTCGTAAATATATTTCCTATTTAATTAAATAATTTCATTTAATTAATTAGAGACACTTTCTTATTTAATTAAATAACTATATTTAATTAATTAGGAATTACTCCTATTTAATTAAATAACTTTGTTTAATTAATTAAAGAATAGCCTTCCATTTAATTAAATAATTTTCTTTAATTAATTAGAAATACCTTTCCCATTTAATTAAATAATTATATTTAATTAATCAAGATAGGTGTATTTATTAAATTAAATAAATTTAATCCCATAATACATTAGCCTTAGGAGATAATTTAATTTAATAAAGTATAAATACTTTTAAATTAAATTATAATTAAATCAAGTAGGTTTAATGCAACTAATATGAGTACGTGCTATAGAAATTAAATAAGAAATGTGATGAATGCAAATTAGGGTCTTCTGCATCTGACAATTAAGTCAAGTAGTGAGTTAGATCAAGAATGTGTCTAATGAAATAGGACTTTAGCAATGATCAAAATAGACCAGAATTGGTATCATGGCAATGAGCCAATTTTGGGGTATTACACTAACCAACTCTTTTTGTTCTAGCAATCCCTACCTTTAAAGGCACCTAGTATGGCAATACATGTGGTTTCTGAAGGAAACCATATACTTTTAACAAAATGCATACTACACATGGGATAGTGTCCCCCCAATTATGGCTTACCTTCAACCCTTTAGCATAATCCTTTGGTTTGATTAATTTTGGTAGGGACAGATGTATTCTTGGGTTGTCTCCTATTAATAAGATTATTAGATTGGAGGCAAAGTACCTATCAAATTTGGAAAAGCTAGCATTTGTAACCTCTCATGTCTACACTCTACAATTGGAAATGAAGCATTTCTCCAGCTTTCTGTAACTCTAGTTTCATTTCTTTGGAGAAGAAAGTGACACCTTTGTACAAACACATATACATCAACATGGAATACCAAGAAAAAGGTTTTTCAACTTTTCCCTTACTTAAGAATATTAGTCCCTTATGAATTTCTCCTAATAAGTATGTGGAAAAATCTAATATTGAGCTCATTCCATACTACAATGTTTGAGCAATAATAAACACAATGGATCTTTTGATATGCTCCTATTCATCCATCCCAAATATCTTTAAAAGGGAAAAATAAAATTCTTGAGCCCTATGGTTAAAATATTTCTTCAACAATGGCTTTGGGGTATTTGTAGTTACTAATGGTAGTTGACCTATCTTAATAAAATGCTCTTGTAGTGGCCCTCTCCTCAAGTATACCCTTTGTGCATTATTTCTAGTTTGCAAATCATCTAGGTCAATCTATTCATGTACTACATGATTACGTTTTATTTTAAGAACTTCCCTAATTAATTCTACTGAAACCCTAAAAAGATTATCCCCAACACGATTTTTAAGTATCCTTGATATAGGGTCATATTTCTTTGCCATCATTGTGGGTAATTTATCATCAAAGAAAAATCTTAGGACAATTAACCTACCAATGTAAATATCCCATACATTATTTAAAGGAGAGTTGAGTTTTCTTTATGCGAACCACTTAAGAATAAACTCTAAACCCCCAACAAATGTCTCAACATCCCTCAACCAATTTTCTTTGTCATAAAAACCCTTTCTGACCAATAATGTAGGGTTCTTTGGTATCAATTATTTTTCCTTAGAGAATTCATTTGTAGATTGTGGCATTTGTTCTAAGAAATCATCATGTACAACGTTTTGTTGGTAGTTTACTTTTCCTAAGAAATCCCTTTGTGGAGGCATATTGAATATATTATCTTATTGTGACTATGATTTCTCAATTAACTAGAAGTGTTGGTACTTACCTAATTTTCTTATTATTTCACTTAAACATCTATTTGCATCAATTATTGACTCTTAGAAAATTCACTTTAAGCTCTAAATATTTCCACTCTCTAAGAATTATGTAACCTTTGTGTGAAATACTAAGAAAATAAAAAATCTTATGGAAAATTTGGTCTCACATGAAGTTGCATTGGTCAAAATTGATGCTTCTAATAGTCATATTTTTTGTCATTCTACAAAATTTGAAACCCAACTGTTGATCTACATCAAATTAGATGATTAAGATTTAAAACAAATAGGCTGCATTACCCTTTTTTAAAATAGGAAATGTGTCAAAACCACAAAAAGGCTCCATTACCCTTTTTTGAAATAGGAAATGTGTCAAAACCTTTCTTCCCCACTTTTCTTAAAGTTTGATCAATTCCATAATGCAGGGAATTGACGATCATCAATCTCCAAAAGATTGAGGATCATAGAAAATCATATTATTAATGTATCTACCTTAAGATTTTGGGTCCACTAAGCCAACTCAACATCCACCTCATCATACAGGTAATACACATTAGAAAATCAAAATAAGATATTTAGTATGCAATCCATCTTAACTTTACATGGCAACCTTCAAAACAACTAACCCCACATGGCCACATTTTGCAATGTCGCTTCCTTGCTTTCTTTAAAACTTGATTATATTAATAATGTGGGGAAGCAACAACCATAAATCTTCTAAATAATCAATGGTTCCACAAGATCTCTTTTATTTTAATCTAGTCATCAACTGTATCCTATGAGATAACCCCAATTTTTGAACTTGCTTTGACAAATATTTAGCTATTCTAACATGTTTCCTTTTTGTGACCCATAAAAGAAATGCACTCACTAACTCCACATGACATCACCACACTTCCCTAATTTCTTTAAAGTTATTTCCCTTTTAGAATTTTGGGAAGTGCCTATCAATGGTCTTCTCAAGATCAGACGAGTAGGAAAATTGCTTGATCTTATAGTGTTTCAAAAGGCTAAATGGGACCCATAGGGAAAAGTGTCATGATTGCACTTCCTTGCATTTCTTAAAGATCTAACATTTTCAAGATGCAGGGATACACCGATCATTGATCTTCTTTTCGATCAACAGTTGCAAACTAAACCACATAAATGTTTTAAAAATTCAAAAGAATACTATGCCAATTAACTCAAAGTAAAAACCATGGTTAGAGGAATAAGGGTTGAGGTAAAAAGGATTTTGGGAAAAGATTTAAAAGATTTATTATAAAAACAAAGGTTTTATAAGGGCATTTAGGGCTTACAAAAAAACTTCCCACCCATTAAAGAAAAAAACAAACCAATGCACTCCTATTGTTGAAAGAATAGGGCACAAATAATAAGCTAGGAAAACATAAAATTAGAGGTTATATCTAGGATTAAAATATTTGATATATAAAACCCCTAATTTTAATAGTCAACTGGACTTTCAATGTAAAATGCAAAAAAAAATTGAATGTGAAAAACTATGCCAACATAGCACACCTTTGAATGTGTGCACATGCAGTTATACAGGAGGTATGGATAGAAGTGAGGAGAGGGGAAAGGAGTCCTAGGTTTATATAGACCCAGACCTAGTGCGTGCACCCTTTGGAGGTGTGCACTTGCATGTGCACATCTCCAAAGGGAAATGATGTAAACTTACTCATTTAGCATACCTACACACCTAAGATGGGTGTGCATGTGTGCTAAGTGTGCTAGTGAACTTTTATGCACAAAATAACTTATTCTTTCAATTTTTCTTAGTTTTGACACCCTAGAGCTTCTCAGTTAGAGACAAAGACTTTACTTAGACTCCTAGGGGAGTTCCAAAATGACCTAGGCCCTAGACTAGGGGTCTGGGAGACATAATTTTACTAGGGTGTCTGCATTTTTAGGAGAAATTGGGCATGCATTGTGAAACCACAACAAAATAAATAAATATTTAATGTTGAAAATGAAGGTTTTTAAAAAGATTATTTAATGTTGACAATGGAGAATTTTTGAAAAGATATGAACACAACCCATTCTTTTGAGCCAAATGAAATAAAATCAGGGCTATTCAATTAATGGAATGTACATCTTAGTCGCAAAATAGTGCAACACAAACATGTCATAACAATTTTAATGTGTTTGATGATGAGAAGCTCCCAACACATACAAAGTGATAGATTTATGGTTTTTTATTTTTAGTTTTCAGCACCATCAATGATGACTACAACCCATTATATAGTACAAGAAAAAAATGCAGCATTAAGAGATGAGATATAATATATTAATTAATATATGCTGCAAATAGAAAAACATTTTCAAAAAACTATTTGTTCTTTCTTTCTTCTAGTTAGGTTTGATTTGATGGTGTTAGATACATTAAAACTATAATTAAGGTAGTTGAATTTTTTGTTCATTTTGGATTGAAAAGTAAGAGATCATGCAAGTAAACAAGGTTAGACTCCAAAGAATATAGATATTCCTCCTTGCACCTACACAACAAGAAAATATATATTAGAATGCATTTTTCACATTGTGTTCACCAAATGTAGGACTAGAAAATAGGTAAATTTGCATAATGAAAGAAACAACAAACTTTCAAAGAAATGAAAACCAATATAACCTACCATTGAAGCCAATGAAATGAAAGTACACAAATAAATATGAAAAACATGTAAAACACTCCCTTCACATGACACTACAATGTTATCCTTTCTTCTCCATATAATTGATGTTGATGTAGCTCTAATTGCCAAGATGCACCTCCAACTAAAAGCAAGATAATCATATGATAGAAAGATGATATGATAGCTAAAATACTTGGATTGTGGTTAGCCAAAGCAAGTGCATAATGAATCAATTTATAGGATTTTGAAGCCAAACACAAGAAATGGAAATAAAGAATGTAAAAGAGAAAGATGTCATAATTGTTGACATTCTAGTCAAGTTTTTTTATTAGTGACATAGACACTTATTCAATTAGCTAGTGGTTACCAAGCTTATTGTACGGTTAACAGTATTAACCAAGTAATTCAGGCCCTACCCAGTTCTATAGTTTCTACCGAGTACTAGGAATAATATTCAATTTGTACTGAGTAGTTTCTACCAAGTTGGTCACTATCAGTGTAAGCCAAGCTTCATAGTGTTTAATGAGCCACTTAGTGCAAACCAAGTTCTATAGTGGTTACCAAGTTTGTAGATTTAGTGATGTGAATCTATTCTTGATTGAACCATACTATGTCAACCAAGTGATTCAATTTATACCAAGCTCGTAGTAATAACATTGACCAAGCTATGCAATGTAAATCAAGTGATTCAATTTATATGCCAACTTTTGTAGTATTCATTGAGTCACTAGTGCAGACTAAGTTCAAACTACTTGGAAGTGATCAGTGTGCACTGTGCTTCTACATCTACTAGATGCATGAAGATGCCAAGCATTGATAATGGATTTTGAGTATCAAACCCTCATTGTGTTAGTCTTCAAAACCCAAGTTTGTGTAGTTTGGCCAACGTTGTGTATTTTGGTGAAACTTGTATTGTAGCCAACTTTTTTTATTTGTAAATTGGATTGGAATAGATGCAATATATTATATCACATCCAAATAGGATACATTCCATGCCATGAGTATGATGAAAATTTAATAAGAGTAGAAGTGAGAAGTAAAAGCCTACAACAATATAAGAAGAAATAAAGATTTATCTATCACAACAAGGTGATCATTACATTTAAAGGAATATCATTCAAAAAATTAAGTTACAGATTAGAGATGAGCCATTGGTTCATCCTAACAAGTGGAATAGTTAAATCATTTTACAAGGATTTGTAAATCTCTTTACTAAGTGCATACTTCACTGTATGTTTTTAAACCCTTTCACAAGGAGGACCTAGTAGTCCTTATTGCTCCTAATAGAGTAGATCATTAGAAGTGATCATTGTAAGCCTTAATAGGCCAACATTATACTATAGTACTAAAGCTTGTAGGTATCATCTCCACCCTAGTTTTACTTTCTATTTGGAAGGTTTCTTTGTCACCATATTGTGTGTCAAAGTGTTATGAATGTTTTAATGCTTTCAGTTTTTTATGCATGCAATTAGTTCAAAATACACATGAAGGATTAATTGGTAAATAAGGATTAAGTTTTATTGGTTACCAGTTCACTCCTCCCCTCTCAGTAACTTAGCCCATCATATATTTCCAAAAATTGGTATTAGAGCTTTGTGGTTTTCAAAAAAAAAATTTAACAGCTTGAGAAAAGATCAAAAGCTATGGAGGTATTCAGACTTGACAAGGCTATTGATAATGAAAAGCTAGATTTAGAATTGGCTATTGGGAAACTCAAGAAAGCAAAAGAGAAACTCTCTCAATCCTTGAAAAGAAGATAAGATCTTGTAATTTAGATGAATGACCAGCTTTACATTGAGGGAAGAATTGAAGACATCCATTCAAAAAGTAATTTAGATGAAGCAAATGAAGTAATTAGAGAACTATTAGAAAAGAATGACACACTTCAAGAAGAAGTAAGAAAGCTTAAAAGAGAGCAAGAAATTCAATTAGTAAGATTGTGTAAAGTCATTGAAGAGAAAAACAAGATAAAAGAAGAGTTAGAAGGAAAGAACAATGAAATTCAACATCTATCCCTTCAACAAGAAGACTTCATTGATCAACTTACTAATGCAAATGAAGAGATCATGAATCTAAGATCAGAAAATGAAAGACTACTGAATGAACTAAACACTAAAAGGAAAACCAATGAGAGGATGATGAAATATCAAGCAAACATGGATCAACTAAATGAAAAAATCCAAAATAGAAAAAAGGGAAAAGAAGGGATTGGATATACAAAAGAAGGTGAATCATCTAAGAAAGGAGCTCAAAATAACCAAAGACCTACTTGTAGTCATTGTGGTAAACTAGATCACACATCAAACAAATGTTAGGGAAATGGAAAAGATAAATTCAATGGAAAATGTTAAAATTGCAATCAACATGGTCATAAAGCTAATGAATGCAAAGAGAAACCTAAGTTTGAGGGAAAATGTCACAAATGTAAGAAGTATGTGCACAAATCTTCAGAATGAAAAACTAAGATGTTAAATGTAATAGAATAGATTATAAAAGCTATATTTGGTTGGGACTACAACACATGGTGAAAATTTCATTACTATGGAGAATTTGGACACATTGGAATGAATTGTGTAAAACATCACATGAGGATAAGAGAGACCACTAGAAGATGTTTCATTATACAAAACTTGGTCATCTTGCTAAGAACTGTATGAATACTAGAAGAATTGAAGATGGAAAAAAACCCAAGGTTGGCAACATCAAAAAGTAGATGAGACAACAATGGATTCCAAAATATTGTAAGAGTGCAAGTTCGAGCAATGAAGCACATGTCACTCAAGAATTGGGTTACTCAAGCATTTCTACTTGATCTCCCTCAAGGAGAATTGGAACTAGGATTCTAAAGCAAACATATTAGATTGGTTCTAGTCAGTAGAAAAGAAATATCCATATGAACATTCAAGATGAAAAGGGATCACCAATTTTCTAAGAATTTTGGACCTTATCGAGTGGGTATGGGTTGCAAGACCCTACTGAGCAAGGTCAAGAGTAACTAAGTTTTATATGAACACAAAGTCATGAATTTTCCTATCGAGCATTTAATACAAGTTGAGTGGAAGATAGTCTATCATCAACTAAGAAATTATAGTAGGAATTTATGGCAATTGAAAGGAAAATTTTCATAAAAAGGGTTAAATCAAATTCATTTGTCACCATGAATTTTCAAGAGCTATTTGCGAAGAGTGATTTCTATGCATCCAAGTGATCTATTCAAATTATTTCCATATTTTCTCAAACCCTACTAAGTGATGGAATTCTCTAGTAGCAAGAAAAAGAAAGGATCTAAAATGTTGGTTCAAGGCATTGATTGGAAAGCACCAGATTTCAAGCTTAGTCTGGCTATTACAAAAACCCTAGATCCAAGTGGAGCTCAATCTCAAATTCCAACTCAGGTACTTTTAATTAATGATATTCTTTCACATTTTTAATGTTCTATTCAAGATATAGGAACCTTGGAAATGGATGAAAGTTTGGAGAAGCTATGTGTGAATGGTGTGCTGAAACTGGAACATCAACACCTAGAACTGAAGGGTTTAACCTACATTTCTCACATGCCCTAAAACTTTTAGATTAAGTGGATAAGATTTATCCTTAATTGTGTGCATAATGGGAAGTTATGGCTGGAGTAGCCTATTCCCATAACAAAGAAAATGCTTCATAGGATCATAGGGTTTCTAATGTTGGCAAAGGCTAAGACCACCAAAACCCTAAGTTGGGTGGAAGTGGAAAAGAAAACCCTTATCGAATGGGATGGAAGGGGTATGAAGATTAGTTGTGTCACTAATATGGAGTTAAAATTTAGAATACATGTAATTTCACATAAGATATACATCTTTAGCCATCTCAACAATGTAAACATGAAGCTATGGATCTCACATTCAAAGTACTTAAGAATAACATGTCATTTGACCTTGCCGAGTTGATGTTGAACTAGTTCAACAAGAATATGGAAAGCATAAGAATTTAAAAGAATAACCCTTGTAAGTTTAGATAACTCTTAACTTGTTTATTTTTCTTTGTGAAAAAGTTTTTCCCATCAAAAGATGTAGTTGTACAGAGAAAAGATGTACCTATTCTTTATCAACTCAATGAGTATATAGCAAAAATAGGAGAAAATTATGTCAGTATCATAAACAATTAATTTGATGCATTTAAAGATAAGATGAATAAAAAATTTAGAATCCCAAAGAAACTTGTTGAAGATTAAAAAGATGATTTTTTTTTATTGTTGACTATGCTAAATTGTATATTCAAGTAGCTAGACCAAGAATTGTATGGATCAAGCCTTTAGTTATGAGGTTAACATTGATGAAACTAGTGACATCATTGAAGCATTGTTAAATGAAGCTATTGATCCAAAGGCCACATATTTTAGAACATATGAGGAAGCTAAAGAAAGAATAGAACTATAAATAAAACTCCCTCAGGTGGTCAACAAAGGGAAGTAAAGGATAGCAAAATTGAAACAAACTAGTTCTACTCTCTTGTTGACAGAAGGTAAAGGAGATGATATAGAAGAAGATGATGCAAAAGATGACGAAAAATTAGAAGAAGAAGAGCCATTAAATAAGAAAGGTAAGGTTATTATAACCAAACCTACCAAACCATCTAATGTAGCATTTACAAGGAGGGCATCTAGAAAGAAACTTGGTAAAGAAGGAGGAGATGCGATCTTCAAATGGCCACCACCCACATTCCAAGAAAAGTTGAATGAAATTAATTCAGGAGACAGCATGGAAAATTTCAAATCATTAAGGTATGAGATAAGAACTACAAAAGAGGAGAAAAAAGTTGAAGACATGGTAATGTCTAAGATGGGTAAATGGAAATATTCTCCTGACCAACTTGCATAGTAGATTCCCATTAAATTAATGGAGAAAATCAAGCCAAGAGGGGAACATGCTATGAAAACTACTAAATACATAAATGAGTATACCTTGAGGCAACTCATGTTGAGCTTGAGGAACAAAGAAGTTAATGAGTCCATGAAGAATAATGAAGAGACACTTACCTTAAAGTTTAACACTTGTCTAATATTAATCAATGAAATTGAACATGTGGTAAGGAATCCCACCAACACATGGAAGAACATTTTCAAACTTCATAAGAAAAGTGATTTTTTGGTTCATGTCAATGATAAGGATGATGATGGTGGAGATGACAAGGAAGAAGGAAATAATGATGAAAAAATAAATAAATGATGAGGAATAGGAAAAGGAAGCTATTGCGGAGAATCTCCCAGAGATTCAAAGCATTAAGGAGATTGACCTAGATGAGATTACAATAGAAATTAAAGCCTCTCTTCTTCATTCTCTAAGAAAAGTTCCAAAGCCATCTAGCTTAGAGAAAGCTACTATCGAGTTGATTGTGTCAAATGTTACTAACCCAAGCACTCAACCAATCTCCACACCTATTCAGCTCAGTATTTCATTGAGAAAAGTGGCCAACACTTCATCTACCAAGGAGTTAGTGCTTCCTCCTCCATTAATTCTGGTCTCTTAGCATCAAGGTATTTCCTCAATTAGTATAATATCTAGTTTCACTATGATTCCTTCTATTTTTACCATTTTTTCTATTCCTAGCATGAAAATGATAAGTACAAGGACAATTAAGACCAAGCCTCAACTGTGTATAATTTTTTTTAAAGGCAAAAAAAAGGAAAAAAATATAGATCTTGATGAGGATATAGTTATCCCAAATTGGGATATCTCCAATCTAAATACTGATCAAATACATATTGTAGGAGACCTACTACAAAAGAAAGCTAAGTAGCTATTGGTGAACATATTTTCCTTCACACAAAATTATTACAAAAATGACTCAAGAATGCCCAAAATGAAGACATAATATTCTACCAATAGTTGAGTCCCTTTGCCATTGGATTGAGTAAGTGCCCTCTAAATTTTATAGGGTACAATTCCCTAATTAGATATGTAGAGAATGAGATTTACAATGCTTTTAACCTAAAAGAAAAGGCTTCCCTCGCTATTCTTGGATAGCAAGCAAATAACTAAACAACAACTAAATAAATAGAAAGGATAAAAAAGACAACTTGTCTGACACATGCACAATCTAATTATCCAACATCAGAAAGGGACTTTAATAGTTCAATGTCAATTCAATACTAAATTGACAAGGAACAATTTGAAAAAAAACTTTCTCATTCCAAAAGAAATCATGTTCAAGTACAATGCTGGAAATCTAAAACATGGCATAGCAATTAAAAATTTAAATAGAAGTTGATAGTCTGATATCCATCAAGAACTACTAACTCTATACATTCTAAATCCCTCTTACATCTGGTGCATAGTTTGCCTACTTAGAAAAAGAATAATTTCAATCACTACTAAGCATAGAGTCTATAGAAAGGAGAAAGAAGAAAAGAAGAACCCTTATTCTATCTTCAACTAGCATATTTATCTTTTCTCCTATCATTTCAATTCAATTCAGGCAATTAATTCTTGGAGATTCTTTCTTGTGAAATTTCTTTCCACTGTTAATAATTCTTTCTTGGCAATGAATACCCATCTGTAAAAGTTTGTAAAGTCTATGTTAGATCATTATACATATGTATATAATGTAATTTTTTTCCTCTTTAAACCAGACATTATAAGAATCTATGAAAATCCATACATGAGATATGCTACCACATCATTAGTGAGGAATATAGATATTCCAAAATGTGGAGGCCTTCATTTTTTTAATATAATATGGAGATATGCTAGGTATGCTATTCTTTTCATTTAGCAAACTGATTGATACCACTCTCTTTAACATCTCATTTGATCTAATGAATAGGTATAAAGTACAAACTGAATATGATGTATGGAATGACTAGTTCAAGTAATGGTGTATTATCTACAGAAGGCCATCTATCAAATAACTCATGTGAAAATATTTGTTTTATGACCTCGACAAACTTCCAATGCTATGGACATCTCCTTCCAAGCTTGGGCATAAATTAGAGTTTATACTTCATATGTTCATAACTCGATGCTAGTGGTCCTCTATATTTCATGGATGAATTCATCATTTCATATTAGCATCATGGACTAAGTTAAAACACTCTATCTTGTCAAGTATTTACCTTGTAAACTTATTTTTTCAACTAAAAATCTTAGTGAAAACATGTTATCCCTTTCCTATAGATATCACTCTGCCTTCGTGACTAAGTTGGAAACCATTATGACAAGGCTATATTACGGTGTCACACACCTCTTCTTCTCTCCATACTTAGTAGGGCAACTAACATGCATTCTTCATGTGACTGGCTCAGTGGATCTTCCAACAAAGGATATATAGTCACATTCGAAACCTGTGGAGAATCATAAGAATTTAAAAAAATTATTGGCAAGTGATCTTTGGGTCACCCATTCATGTGACTAGTGCTTGAATTTCTTCATATTGATAGGATTAGACTCAGGAATATGTGGGAATAGCTTGACAACAACATCAAGAGACTCCCTTCCATGTGCATATCTATAGGAGTATGTAGCAACGCCCTTCATAGTGGAAGTTGACCTGTCACTCTCAAGGCCATGTAATGATGTATAGTCAAAGCCATGGGTATATTGGGATGATGATACCTGACTTTTCCCTTTCATCGCCATCTATCTTTATGATCAAGAGATCGGTCTTGCTGGTGAACAATTCTATCTCATTCATTTGAATTCGTACTACACTATGGAGGGGAGTAGCAGGTGTAATTATTGTCTTCACTCATTGACATTGGGCCCATATTATACTTTTTATTTTAATATGTTATGTGATATGACACATTTGAATGCCTCATTAGACTCTACTTTGTATATTTAGATGCCATGTTCTTCTCATAAGCATTCTATCAGGTAGTTTATATGCCTTGTTTGTACCTCTATGCATTAACCTCTATGCCATGATGCTATTGTCATGTGCTGATCCTATAGATGATAGCTTAGATCTAGTATCTAATATCTATTCTCGATAAGGAGCTATTATTTTTCCATTTAATTCTTCTTGATGGATATATGATAGCTTTCTCCCTGGTATAATCATAAATAAACCACTCATAATGTTCTTTAAATTTACTTCAAGAAGGGGAAGTTTTGGCATTGTGGCTTTAGAGCCTCTATTGCTATCATAATTTCATCACATGAGGCATGTTCAATAGAAAATGAATATTCCTTATGTGAAGTTGGTACATGTATCCAAAGATCTATTCCTTTTAGCAATGGGGGATCTCCCTCTAACTTGCTAGATACACTTACTTATCAGGTTCCATGTCTCTCTACACTTGTCATTTTCCTCATTCTTTCGATTGCATCATTTGAATCAATGTTCATTGTAAGATTCAAAGTAGGATCAAATGGTGTACGACAAATGGAGCACAAGAAAACATCTAAGCACAACTGCATATATTCCCTCATTAACTTATTAACCATTGCACATTCTAGACACAATCATCTGAACACATCCATCATGCCATCTTGAAATGCTAACTAAACCTTCAAAAATTTTGAGCCATCAAATCATTAAACCTTGTTCAAAAGGTACAAAGTGGTTTGGGAACACTTTGCACCATTTGAACTTATTTTCTTGATCTCAAGTTTTGGCAAATGTGTCACTTGGTTTTCTTTTATAATAATCAAACTAAAAGTTTTCCTTCTTAAAACAAGATTTTATAAAGTATTGTTCAACATGGATCAAGTGAGACTAAGGGGTAAAATAGGAAAAAGTTATCAAGGGGACCAAGTTACCTAGTTTTAAAATTGGGGTTAAAACACCAACAATAGAAAAGGCTTAAACAAGAAAGAAATAGAGAATTTCAAGTGCTTGAAGATGCAAAGAACATTCTTATAGAGGCACGTAGCATTGAGGTTGACACTTCTCAAACTATTTTGGCACAACTAGCAGAAGTGGTCCAAAACTTCAATGAAGATTTGAATGGACAAGAGAAATTGTTGTAGAGAATAGAGAAGAAATGTGAAAGTAAGGTATTGGAGCTTATTGCACAAAATATTGACATATACCAAGCAGACTTGTCTACTATTCTAGGCTCACTAGAATCCTCTTGCAACAATGTGACCTCTCTATTTAGTAAACTCTGTGACACATCTATTTTCATACAAGATATCAAAAAATCTCTCCAAGATTGATGGAGATTTTAAGGCAAGTGCACACTAGTTGTTACTTGACTTGAGTTACAATTATGCTCCTTATAAAAAGATCAAATTTCTAACTAATATGTACGCAAAATTGCCAAGGGAAGAAGCTAGGATAAAATCTACATTGGTAGACATACATGGCATGATTATTTCAAACATGGATGCATTGTAGAAACATATTGCACACGTTAAAACTCTCATCCATGATAACAACTTCTCAATTGTTGACTACATGATAGAACTATCCATAGAATTGCAAATTGCATTGGATACAAGGAAGGTGTTGCAATAAATTCGAGACAAGACATTGCCATTGATTCTAAAGGTACATTCTAATTTCTTGTCACATTTTGGAATAACCATGTAAAATACACCTTTGGCATTTATGCCAAAAAGGGGGAGAAGATGTATATAGAATCTAATGCATAAGGGGGAGAAGATATAATATATGATGCAATAAAGGGGATAAGATGAAAAGATGTATAATGTATATATATGTATAGGGGAGCATCATAATATCATATTATATACATGTACATATATATAGAGAAACAACTCTTACAAAAGCAATTTTGAAAAATCTCAAAAAAATAGAGCATGCTATCGAGTTGAAGACATAGGATGAAGAATAAATATTGTTTTGAACTTTTTGAGGATTTAGTTTTGATTGATAAATGTTTTTGTCACTAAGTCCACAAGGGGAGATTGTTGACATTCTAGTCAAGTTTGTTTATTAGTGACATAAACAATTATTTAGTCAACCAAAAATTACTAATCTTATTGTATAGTTAACAATATTAACCAAGTAATTCAAACTCTACAAAGTTCTATGGTTGCTACCAAGTACTAGGAACAATATTCAGTGTGTGTCGAGCAGTTTCTACCAAGTTGGTGAATATCAATGTAAACCGAGCTTCATAGTGTTTACCAAGTCACTCAATGCAAACCAAGTTCTACAGTGGTTACTAAGTTTGCAGATTTAGTGATGTGAATCCAATGTCAACTGAGCCATATAGAGTTAACCAGGTAAATCAATTTATATATCAAGTTTCATAGTATTCACCAAGTCACTAGTGTTGATCGAGTTTAGACTACTTGGAAGTGATCAGTATGGACCAAGCTTCTACATCTAACAAATGCATCATAATGTCGAGCATTTACAATGGATTCCAAGTACCAAAACCTCACTAAGTTAGTCTTCAGAACCTAAGTTCCTATAGTTGGGCCAACTTTGCGTATTTTGGTGAAACTTATATTGTAGCTGACTTTGTTGACTTGTAAATTAGATTGGTATATATGTAATGTATTGTATCATATCTAAAGAGGATACATGACATTGGTCTGATGCAAATTTAATAAGAGTAAAAGTGAGAATTAAAAGGCTACAATAGTATAAGGAGTAGGAAAGATTTATCTATCACAACAAGGTGATCATTACATTCAAAGGAATCTCATTCAACAAATCAAGTTACAAATCAGAGATCAACCACTAGTTCATCATAATAGGTGGAATAGTTAAATCATTTCACAAGGTAGACTTAATAGTCTTTTGTAAATCTCTTTATCGAGTGCATACTTCACTGTATGTTTGTAAATTCTTTCACAAGGTGGACCTAGTAGTCCTTATTGCTCCTAACAGGGTAGATCATCATAAGTGATCATTTTAAGCCTTAATAAGCTAACTGTATACTACAATACTAAAGCTTGTGGATCTCATCCCCACCCCAGTTTTACTTTCTATTTGGAAGGTTTCTTTGTCAACATATTGTGTTTCAAAGTGTTACAAATGTTTTAATGCTTTTAGTTTTTCATGCATCCAATTAGATCAAAATACACATGAAGGATTAATTAGTAAATAAGGATTAAGTTTTATTGGTTACTGATTCACCCCTCCCCTCTCATTAACTTAGCCTATCATATATTTCCAACAATAATCATGTGTGAAACTTGGAAATTGGGGAAATTATGACACAATATGACAAATTATGACAATGTGTAATAATTATGTATTGAAACATGTAAGAAAAATGGAAGAATAAAGTCTAGAAGAATGCATAGACAGATGTAAGAGGTGTAAGCTAAAGTTAGGAATGTGAAAGAGTGGGAAATTTTGCATTTTAAATACTCATAATTCTGTCTTAAATGGAAATTAGAAATGATAGAATTAGGAAAGTAGAAAATGGAGAATGGGAAATTAGAATTAGAATTTAGGAAATTATGAATTCCCATAATTTATGAAAATGAAATGAATTAATTAATTGAAAAAGGTTAGTTAAGAGGAATAATTAGTAATAGGGGATGAAATTAAATTTTTAAGAAATAGGAATAGATTATGGGTTATCTAATCCTAAAGGAGAAATTAAAAAATTGATTGGCCAAGATGATTAAATATATGCAAGATAATCCTATTGAAGGATCGTGATGAAAATACAAATCACATGTGATGATAGTATATTCAACCAAAGCAATGATCGAATGAAATAAATGATGCTAGATGAATGGCATGAAATGATGACTTTTCAAGGACACATGACAAGGATTGATGACATATGATATTTAATGAATATTGTAAATGTCATAGGATTGATTGAAAATTGATTGATAGGGTTGATCACAATTACATCAACATGCACAATCAATGCTATCAAATTGTTTAAATAAAGACATGATTAGACATTGAAGGACTCAACAATGTTGAAGATCAAATTGATTAAAAAAATTGATATGCCAAGGACACATAACAAGTATTAATGATTTTTGATAAGTAACTAAAGGACATAATAATACCTAAAGGATCAATGATGATTAGATGATATTGAAATGATTTTGAATTGATACTAAGATGAGTTTAATTTTGAATGAATGATAATGAAGTTAGCCAAAAGATCAAAGTTAATTAAATAATAAAATGGGACAAGTTATGATGTAAAGCTGATGAAAGAGTAGGTACAAACCATTTTTGAGCATCTACAACATGTAATTACAAACTTCACATATCACTTTCTCACATACAATTGAATTCACATTACTTCTATACATTACAAAAAGGACAATATCCCTCCTTTCTACAATATCCTTACAAAAATTCCCTAGTCATCCTTGATGCTTTTCCAATTATTTATAATAGGACCTCATTAAGATATTACAATTCATCACATCTTTTTGCAATTAAAAATTACTTAGGGTTCATAGTAAATACAAATTCTCACTAATGTGACCTCTGACATTTTACACTCTCTAATATAATTATTATATTATCTATTATCACTATCTAACTTATCTAATCATGATTCTATCCTTTTTAAGAGATAAAATCCAAATAGTAGAAGTCACTCATCAGGTACTCTGGCTGCTCACTATCCTCTATAATTCTTGGATAACTTTTGCATGTCTTCGATTCTCTACTTAGAAACTTTTATATTTTATTAGGAAAAAATGTAGATTATGTTCCCAACTAGGCATGACCTCATCATAAATATGTAGTCCATAGGACATCATTCTCTATCTTCTTCTCTATCAGTTGACAAAAACAATACTATGTTGACATCAATGACAAACATAGTCATGAATGCAACATGTTGAAATCATGTTGATAATCTCTCTAATGCTTAGGATAATCCCCCAAAGGAATACCATTAACATTCATGCTAACAATCTCCCCATTTGACATTGATGGCAACATAGATGCAAATCATCTAAGTTCCATGAATGCCTAATCCATTTCTATTATTATTTTTTTATATATCTTCTTTTCAAATCCTATTGATCAATCAAATCTAAAACTCATAGGATTACTATTTTTTCTTTTTTCTCACTCTTAGCATTGACATTAGCTGTTCACATTCAATCTTATAGGATCTCTCCATAAATACATGTTTCATGTACACAATCTCTCCACCATTATGTTACAATCTCTCCCCAATTATTTTAGAGATATTTTCCATGAAATATCTCCCCCATTGACATTAATAAAAAAGGTTTCAAAATTTCAATCATCTACTTCAAGTCTTCAACCAGCTAAATTGTCCAAAGACATTTTCCTAGAATACTCCTCTATATAGGAAGTATCAACATTCAGTCCAATTAAACAATATTGATCTATTGTATCACTAGATGTTTCACTTTCTATATCATCTACTCAAAAGTAGGCAAGGACATAAACCAAAGCATACATCACAAATAATAAAATTTATCTTTATGTAAAGGCTTCATAAAGATATCTACAATTTAAACTTTTGTATTTACATATTCTAATCTGATCTCTTTTTCTACAACTTTCTCTCTCAAAACATGATACTTGATAGATAAATTATTCTTAGGCACACTTACTTTACTTATGCTATCACAAGGTATGATTATAGTTTTTGAATTTCTTTATCCCTATGTTCTTCAACATCTGCTTCATCCACATGATCTAATTACAATTTTTTATTGCTACTACATACTTCATAAGATAAGATCAAGTTTATTACTTATCCAAGAACCCAATCTTCCTCTAAGAAAAAATGCTCCATCATTGATTCTCTTCCTATCATCCATACTTCCTACCCAATCCACATTAGTATATGTACATAAAGTAAAATCACTTGATCTACCAAACCACAAACTAAAATCAAGTGTACTGTTCAAATATATGAATACTTTCTTTACTTTTGCATAATGTGCTTCTCTAGGATATACTTGAAATATTGCTAATATTCCAACCACATTTTCTATATTTGGTCTACTGTAAGTCAGATATTACAAACCTCCATTCATAGATATGTACTTATTCTGTTTACTTATAGGTGTTTCATCTTTGCTAGATAACTTGTGACTAGTTATCATAGGTGTGCCAATAGTCTTACAACTTTCAGAGACAAATATTTTCAAAAAGTCTTTTAAATGCTTGTTTTTGTGATAAGAAAATATCATCATTGTTCTAGATAATCTAGACCTAAGAAATATTTTATCTCACCAATCATACTCATCTCAAATTCATTAGAAAATTTATCACTTGCTAAATCATTTCCTCCAAAGATTATATCATCCAAAAATATTACAATGATAAATAATCCATTTTAAAATTATTTCAAATACAAATTTCTATCTTTTGTACCACTAGAAAATCCCATCTTTTCCAAATACTTGTTGAATCTTACATACTAGGTTCTAGGTGCTTTCTTTAGACCATACAATGTTTTCTTCAATCTGCATACCATATCCTTCTATTATGTCAAAGGGAATCCTTTATGATGCTCAATTTAGACTTCTTCTTCAAGTTCCCCATTTAGAAATTTTGACTTTACATCCATTTTCTATACTTTGAACTTCTTACTTGTTGTATAATCGAAAAACATTCTTATTGCTTTAATTCTGGCAATAGGGGAAAATGTCTCTTCATAATATATATCTTCTTGTTATGAATATTCTTTTCATACTAACCTTGATTTATTCCTCACAACTTCACTTTGTTTATTCATCTTTTTTTTGAAAACCCATTTATTTCCTATAATAAATTCTTATCTTTATGTCTAGAGCCCAATTCCCATGTCTCATTCTTCATAATTCGATCTAGTTATTCATTCATTTCTTGAATCCAATTATTATCCTTCCATTCCTTGTATTTAATTTTTGGTTCAACCTAAGAAATCAAATACAATTCTTCATGTATTCTATTTCTTGTCATAACTCCTTTTTCTTTACTTCCAATAATTTGATCAGCAAGGTGATTCTTTGTAAAAATCTTATTCGGCGTAGGCATTACTATTTCAATTCTTACTATTACTCTAAGTTCAAATCTTAGTTCTTATCTCTATTCAATAGCTTGAACATCATTCTAAAAATAATTGTTAGTCTCAAGTAAAATTTTAGTATTTTCTATAATAGATTCAGGATTACATTTTTCTTCATTTGAATTATAGTCCAACATTCTCTATTTAACTCAAAACTTTTCATTCACTTTCACATTTGTGAACTCAACAATAGTCTTAGTTCTTTGGTTAAACGATATATAAGATTTTATTTTCAATGAATAACCAAGGAATATTAATTCATCACCTATTGCATCAAACTTACCAACATCATCATTTCTCTTTATGTAATACTTACTTCTAAAAATTCTGAAATATTTCACTAAGGCTACATGCCCAAACCATAAATCATAGGGGATTTTTTATGTACTTTTTCCAATTCACACTTTGTTTATTGTGTATAGTGTTGTATTTACTTCTCTCCAAAATGTCTTGGATGCATCATTCTCAAACATCATGGCCCTTGTTGCTTCTATTATAGACATGTTTCCTCTTTCAACAATTCCATTTTTCTCAAGAGTCTTAGGTGTTGATACATGTCTCTTGATGCCAATCTCTTGAGGTAAACTTTCCACCTCTATCTGATTTTGAACATTTTACTTTTACTCATGCCTCATTCTCAACTTTGTTCTTAAAAAACTTAAACTTCTCAAATGCCTCATACTTTTCTTTAAGAAATTCTACCACATCATTCTAGTGAAATCATCAACAAAAATTATAAAGTACCTTTCACTATAGAATCCTATTATTCTGGTACGATCACTCAAAAATGTATGGTGGTGAAATTTTTTCTAAGACATTTTTTTTCTTCTTCTTATCCATAAAACATTCTTTGCACACATTAGTAGGCTTCACAATTTTAGGTAAATATTTAACATAAAATATACTACTAGCCTTCACAATATTATCAAAGTTTATATGAAAAAATATTATATGCCATAACCAACTATTATTCACTTTTGAAACCAAAAATCTCATCTCGATAGGGTTCAATTGAAACATATTACCTCTAGATCTTGTACTAGTGTTGATCAACTTACCATCTTTATCCTTGATAATGGATGTTTGCCTTGGGAATCAAAATTGATAACTTTTGTACACTAAATGTCCAATACTAAATATGTTATACTTTAATCCATGAACAAAATTTACATCATCAACATTAGTCTTTCCATCAATAGTGGTAGATCATATTCCCTTGATATGACAGGATGCATTATTACCAACTCTAACAATTCCTCCATCATGATTGCTAAACTTAACAAAATTATTCATGTCTCCATCCATACAATGTGAATAACCAATATTTATATCTAATTAAATTTCTTTTGAAATTGAAAACATGGGGATTTCTCTCCTCTAAATTCTTTTTCTAGATTCTCTTCTTTTATAGCTTCAAATCCTAACTCATCATCACTCTAAATTCTTTCTTCAAACTCATCATCTTCATTTGCATACAAATAATCTCTAGACTTTCTAGACTTGAGATTCTTGGTATAAATTTTCTCTCTCTTAGGAAATTTAGAAGCATAATGACCAAATTCATTATAAATCCAACATTTAAAGATTCTCTTACCATTTGGTTCTCTCCTTACAAGTAGGGTGATTCCTTCTTCAATTATTTTTTCCTCGTCAGATCTGGATTGGCTAACGCTTAATGCACTATTTTGGTGTTTTGAAATGCTATAGGTTTCAAATTACCACAATGACACATCTAGGGGTAGCTAACTCCCATCCTTAACATGTCCTTTTAGACACTAGGCCAACTATAAGGCTTTGACCCTTCTTCTACATCATGCTATGCAAAACCTAGGTAGGTGTACCTTAGATTCAATTCATATGGTACTAGTGCTAAACATATTCTTGAATCTATTAATAGAAGATTTAGCCCTTATTTCTCCTATTGACTCATGGAATAACATAGATTTGCAATAGCTAAGTACAAGACAATGCAATTTGTAAGCTGAGTGAGGGCAACACTTTGAATAACTTTCAACATGAAAGGGAAATGCATTTGATTAATGATTTTGAATATCAAAACAACCCTAAATATGTGTTGGAAATATTCAAGACTAGCTAGGTTACTAATATGGGAGGGCTAAATTAGTTTCCTCAAAAACTTTACAAAATTTAGATCTTAATTGCAATAATCCAATTACCATTTAATTCATCAAATTAGATCTGATTGCATGCATGAGAAACTGAAAACATACAACATTCATAACACTTGAACACAATAATTTGGTGACCCAAAAACCTTCCAAATAGAAAGTAAAATTGTGACGGGGATGATACCCACAAAACTTCAGTACTGCAGCATAAAGTTGGCATGTTAAGGCTTACAATGATCACTTCTAATGATCTACCTTGTTAGGAGTAATTAGGACAACTAGGTTGACCTTGTTAGAGGTTTTACAAACATAGAATGAAGTATGCACTTGGTAAAGAGATTTGAGAAAATAATGTTAAGTCTACCTTGTTAAAGGATTTGGATTGGTTCACCTGTTAGGATGAAATAGTAGATCTTTGACTTACAACTAATTTTTTGATAGAGATTTTTTGAAGTGCTGATCACCTTTATGTGATAGATATGACTCTACTTCTCCTTTTCTAATATGGCCTTACAATACACTTTGTCTATTGCTGATTCAAATTTGCATGCTTCTTTTTCACATTATTGTGACACTATCTCACACTTGGATATGATACAATACATTACATATATATCAATCCAATTTACATAGTTACAAAGTTGGCCATCATACAAGTTAACACCAATATTACTAAGTCTACGCATATGTAGATATTGGGGTTTTGAAGACTAAGTTGGTGAGGTTCTTATATTCGGCATCCACTATCATTACTTGGCATCATCATGTATTCAGTAGAAGTAGAAGCTTGGTCCATACTAATCACTTCAATGTAGTCTTGAACTCAATCTACACTGGTGACTCCATAAATATTGTGTAACTTGGCATAAACTGAATTGCATGTTTACCATGACTGTACTCGATAAACACTAATCATCATACAACTCAGTTAACACTAACTTCACTTTACATGAATTTCTAGCTTGATAGAAACTACAAAGCTTGGTAACCACTAAAGTGCTTGGGTTGAACTATTAGACTTCACACTGCCTAATTCAAATTGGTTTGAATTGTTGCACTTCACACTAACTGAATTCACTTAGTAACTACTAGAATGCTTGGTAGGAACTGTAGTGCTTGATGGCTACTGAAATACAAGGGAAAAAATGTAGACTATTCAATGAGCTTGGTAGGCATGCATAATCTCAATACTGGTTTTGAGATTTTTCAAAATTTGTCTTTGTGAGTATATATAGTATACTATATTTGCAAATTCTCTGCTATATACACTTTTCTCCCTTTGCATGGTTCTCCCCCATACAATATACATAGCATAACTAGTGTCTATCTCTATATAGCATATTAAGTATGTCTCCCCCTTTTTGACAATAATGCCAAAGATATATTCAAAACTTGTTTACATGGAGAAACTGATATAAGAAAGAAAATTAGAATGTACCTTAAGTATAAGTGCTAGAGTCTTATCCCAGTTCTTTTGAAAAACTTTACACGTATGTAGAGAAAATTGCACTTCTGTAGATAGTTTTATCATGCGATCTACAATGGAGAAGTTGTTGTCATGGATCAATGTTTTTGAATAAACAATATGCTTCTTCATTGTATCCATGATGGGAAGGATCATATTCTAAATATCTATCAGTGTAGACTAGATCCGTGCTTCTTCTCTCAATAAATCTACCTGCATATCTGATAAGAATCTGATTTTCATATGATGTGCAAAGCTTGAACTAGGGTCAACTTGCAACTGTTATGCACTAGCCTTTAGATCTTCATCAATCTTTTCCAGTTTGCTCTTTATCTCCTTTGTAAACTCAGTAACATCGTACAATTTTCCAAAAAGTGATGTTACATTTTTGCAAGAGGTTTCAAGAATTATCAAAATTGATGAAAGCTCAACTTGTTCTCAATTATCATTTTTGCAATTTGCTGAGAAATGTGCTCAAGCACTTTATTATCAAATTTCTTTTCTACTTTCTCAATCAATTTATCTTGACCACTAGAGTCCTCATTAAACTTTTGGACCACCTCTTCTAATTGCAACAAAATGTGTTGGGAAGTATCAACTTCAACACCTATCACCTCAGTCAAAATGTTCTTGGAATCATCTATGATTTTGTATTCTCTATCTCTCTCCTCTCTCAATTTCTTCTTCTTTGCCTTCTTATAGAGGAGTTGACTAGCTATATGTATTTGATCTGTAGTGATATTATCAAAGTCCCATTTGGGAATTTCAACCTCCTCATCTAGTTCTATATCATCATCTATCTCCTTACCTCTACGAAAAAATATTTTACTTGGTTTAGCCTTAGGTTCAACTATCCTTGTACTTAATGCCTTTGAATCCAGAATGGAAACAATACTAGAAATAGTAGGACTAGTAGTGAAAATTGATATAGTTTTGATAGATGGAATACTGACTGGTATTCTTACTAAATAAAAAACTAAAGTACTTACAAAAGTATCCAAAATTGTACTTACTACAAAAGACCTCAAAATTATGGAAGCCACTATGCTCATTGTTGATGATGCTAACTCAAGAGTTGAAGAAGACGGAGGCTACATCTTGGTAGATGAAGTGGTAGACACTTCTATCAATGATGTGCTAACTTGAGAGGAAGCAAAGAGTGATTGGACATTTGATATATATATTGTGGTCACAATCAAACTTTCTTAAGTTGTCTCTAAGCTTGATATGGCTACTAGTTTTCTTGGAGAGTGAGGAAGTGAGGCAATGATTGTGGCTACTATCTTCATAGGATTAGTCTCCTCGTCATATTCTTTTTCTTCCTTGATAGCTTCTTCCTCTTTATCTTCTTCAACTTCTTCATTTTCAAAGTGTGTGGGCTCAATGTAAGCTTGTTCTTCCTCATCATCACCATCATCATCCTTGAATTCTACTAGGAAGTCACTTTGTTTATGAAAATGATAAACATTCTTCCACATACTTGTGGCATTCTTAACCACATGCTCTATATCCTTTTTCAAAAGTAAAAAAGTATTATATCTAAGAGTCATCTTGTCTTCATTTTTCTTTATGGACTCTTTTACCTCAACATCTGTCATGCTAGGTAGCAACTACCTTAGGGTTTGTGCATAGATATATATTTTTGTTTAGATAGAAAAGTCCCATCTTGGCTTTATTTTCTCTAATAATTCATTAGATATTTGAGAGGCTATCTGATTTGGCGAGTACTTCCATTTTCCCATTTTGGTTAACACTAGGTCTTTGACCTATTTCTTCTCAGCTTCTGATCTTGTTTCATACTTTAGGGATTTGATGTTTGTTATGCTAGCACCTTCTTCCAATTGTTTCAATTTTTCTTGGAAGGTGGGAGGAGGTTTGCTAAAGACAACTTCACTACCTTTCTTCCTTGATCTTCTAGTGAACACTGTAGTGGATGACTTGGGTGGCTTGGTGATGATCACCTTTCCTTTCTTCTTCATTGGTTCTTCTTCCTTTTCTAACTCCTCTTCATCCTCTACTTCTTCAACATCTTCTCCTTTACCCTCAGTCAACATAAGAGGTGTGCTTGTTTTCAATTTGTCTATCCTCCTCTTACCTTTGTTAACTACCTATGGAAGCTTCACTTCAAGCTCTATTCTTGCCTTGGCCCCATCATATGTTCTAAAGTGTGGTGCCTCTAGATCAATAGGCTCATTAATCAAGGCTTCAATTATGTCCTTTACTTCATCTATATTCACCTCATAGAGAAGAGGTTTTACCCATACAACTCTGGGTTTCACTACCTGAATGTAGACTCTATCATAGTCTACCATGAAGTAAACATCATCTTTGTAGTCTTCAACCAATTTCTTGGTATCCTAAATCTATTGTTCATTTTCTCCTTAAAGACATCAAAATAATTATCTATTAAGCTAACAAAATTCTCTCCCATTTTTACAATATACTCATTAATTTGATATAACAATGGTACATCCTTTCTCCATACTACCATGCCTTTTAAAGGGAAAAACTTTTGAACATTAAAAAATAAAAAAGTCAACAGAGAACCAAATTTGCAAGAGTTTTTTTTGGAGGTTCTAATACTTTCCATGTTTTTGTTAAACTGCTTCAACAAAAAAACTACAAGATTATATGACATATTGTTCTTCATAACCTTGTAAGCTAGGTCAACAACTTCACATGACACATTGGTGAGATTGCTAGAACTGTAGATCTCGTGAGCTATCACATGTATGCCAAATTTTAGTTCTACATTGGTTACACTACTAATATTCATGCCTCTATCATCCCACTCAGCTAGGATTTTATTTTCCAACTCCACCTGACCTAGGGTTTTAGTGGTTTTGGCCTTGGAGAGCATGGGAAGGCTAGTGATGTGATGAATGACCTTCTTAGTGATCAAAACTGGTTGCTCAAGCCATAACTAACCATTGTGAACTTGGCTAAGGATGTGTCTGATCCATTTGATTTGGAAACTTTGGAGCATGTGAGGAATGTGGGTTAAACCCTTGTCTTCCAAATGCTTATGTTTAGGTTTAAGAATTCTATTCACACACAATATATCTAATTTCCTAAATTTCACACTTAAAATGAGTTCAGATGTCATTAATGAGTAGTACCTTTGGAGGGATCTATGATTGTGCTCTATTTGGGTTGAGGGTTTTTCGCAACCGTTGGCACAAGTTTGAAATGAGGTGCCTTCCATTCTACTCCTTGGACCAACATCTCTAACAATTTCCTTGCTTTTTTCTTGCTTCTTGATACCATGGTAACTTGGTAAGATATGAAAAACTTTTAATAGTTTACCTACAAAATTTGCTCAAAGTCACTTGATCACTCTGCAATTCACTTGTTCATAATAACACTTACAATTCTTGGTGGAAATGAATTTTATTTCCTTCTTTTTGTTAAATCTTTTCCATTAATGCTTGCTCTAAAGGTAGTTATGATGACATCATTGTGTGCAATAGTATGCTTGATAGGTTGTCATCTACTATTCAATTGATTACTCAATGAAGGCTTCATAACTTAGTAATCAAACATGTTCTTGTTACTCCTGACTTTTCTTGGTAGAGTCCATGACCCAACCTTACTTAGTAGAGAGGTTAATTTGGTGATAACTGATACCGATCTCACTTGATGATCCTTTTCTATCTTGAATATTGATTTGAATCTTTATCACCTTTCAATTGGAACTATTTGGATGTGATCATGATAGTGTAGTTCCAATTCTTCCTTAAGAACTTAGTTGGAAATGGTGGAGTCACCCACTTCTTGAGTGACATGACCATCATTTCTTGAACTAGCTTCTTTGGTAGATTTAGGAATCCATTACTACCTCATCTGCTTTTGAATATTGTCCGCTTTTACTTACTTTTCATCTTCAATTCTACCTATGTTCATGCAATTCTTGGCTAGATGACCAAGTTTCTACAAGTGAAACATCTTATGGTGGTATCTCACTTCCTTGTGTGATGTTTAACACAATTCATGCCAATGTGTCCATATTCTCCATAGTAATGACATATGTACCAAGTGTTGTAGTCCCAACTAAATATTGGTTTTACAATTTTCTCTACTAGATTAAATGACTTGGTTCTACAATCTGATGCCTTGTAACCTTGTTTCTTGCATTTATTACACTTGCCTTCAAATTTTGGTTTCACTTTGCATTCATTAGCCCTGTGACCATGCTGATTGCAATTGTAGCATTTTCTATTCAATTTTTCTTTACCATTATTCCAACATTTGTTTGATGTATGACCTTAAAATTTTTGCAATGAAATCAACTAAGAACAAACTGGTATAGAGATTTGAGAGTTTCCACTCACTCATGTGAGAAATAAAATATAAATTTTCACTTGAAAAATCTGAACCAAACCTTTAATGTAGGAGAAACCTGCAAAGGTAATACACTTTATAAATCAATTCTTGACTCTAAACTTTCTCACAGCACTTGCAACAACTGAATTGATTGAAGATAGACTTATAATAGTCATAGAACACAATTTACATCCAATTTTACAACATACTATTGTCCATGAATAAAGCATAATTGGGGAACACAAAACTTCAACAGAGAAATGGAAAACACCTCACAACCCTACTGTTGTAGAAAATTCATCCTATTGTATTGAATCTTCTTCAAATTCTCAAGGTTTATCTATTAGTTAGATTGAATAAAATTCCCCAATAGATTTTCCTATTAGTTGGTGACTTGGTTGGGAAAAGCCATACTAAAAAATAGGACATATTCAATTCACACTAGAGGTTCTTGTCCTTTTAACAAGGTGTATTGGCAGCTTATCTCCCCAACAAAGTTTCAATTTTTTTGGTGTTTTGAAATGCTATAGGTTTCAAATTACCTCAATGAGAACAAGACACATCTAGGGGCAGCTAACTCCCATACTTAACATGTCATTTTAGACATTGAACCAACTATATGGCTTGACCCTTCTTCTAGGCTCTACAAAATCTAGATAGGTGTATCTTAGATTCAATTCATATGGTACCAATGCTAAACATATTCTTGAATCTATTAATAGCATATTTAGCCCTCATTCCTCCTATTAACTCATGGAATAACATAGATTTGCAATAGCTAAATTCAAGACAATTCAATTCATAAGCTAAGTGAGGGAAACACTTTGAATAACTTTCAACATGAAAGGGAAATACAATTGATTAATGATATTGAATATTAGCACAACCCCAAATATGTAGCAGTATGAACAAGTGATCTTGTAGGCGATCAATGCCTTATCTATTAGGAAATTTCATGAATAAAATACATACATCTATGATATCTAAGACATATTTCATACACCCAAACATCAGATCTATCCTATCACTTTGTGAATCAGACATTAGTGTTCATAAGGATCTCATTCTTGTGAAGTATCCTTCTCAAAATAACCATCAATGTTGTCAAACATATCAAGCATTTACTTGTCCCTTTGTTCCAATAGCAAAAACATATTAGACATACAACCTTAAAGGGATGTAAATGAATTTTAGCTCTTTGTTCCTAGATCACATAAGACTACAAATTACTGAGATAGGAGATGAGAATTAGAATGAAACTAAAGAAATTCTTGCTCATTCATATTCATTTCTTTGAAACAATACATTCAAATGCATAAAATAAAAACATATGAACACCTAGTAGATTTGAACTATCTATATTATCTTCATTATTATTGTTCATACAAGAGAATTATGTTAAAGGAAATTGGTGTCATAGTAGTGAGAACACATCAAGACTAGAACCCTAGTTTCACAAATCTAAGAAAACTCTAGATTGGAACACACATGGTATCACAGCAATAAGTCCTTTTTTCTCCAAAAATAGAACTCTAAAAAGAATGAGAAAGAGAATTATATAGAGGAGAGTGATATATAGAGGAAAATATCTCCTAATAGTGAAAATATTCTCTCTAATTGCTCTCTGCAACTAGTAAATCAAATCTTCAATTAGTTTGGCTTCCTACCTGAAAATTGGAACAAAGTTATACTAGAATGGCATAATATCCTCAAAATTAATCCAATGGACCTTTTACCATGTGTTTTTACCAAGCCTATAACTACATTTTCAATTTTCACCGATTTTACTAAGAAGGCCCAAACTTTATATTTCTACCTATAACTTGAACTAGTGACTTCCTATGCAAAAACAAACTCCATAATCAAAAAGTCCATCTTCTCCTAGTTCTGGCAATATATAATATGCCTATATTCACTTATCAAAGACCCCCTAAATCTTGATTTGAAAATTGGGCTCTTGTTAGGCTTCAAGACTACACTTCATTTTAAATTTACGCAAGATTTTTTTTTTTTCCTAAAGTCAAAACATTAGGACTAATTAAAAACTTATTTACAATTAATGCATAGGAGAAAAACAATTAATAATTTGTTATCCATGTTTGAACTTTTTCCCTTTGTTTTTCATCCAGGTTAAACTCGGTTTGACCATCCTCTCCATGTGGCATGTTCTGATTGGCTCTTTTCTTCCATAGTCACTTGACACCCTCCATCATGGATGCCACATGGCACAATCTTATTGGCTACCTATTTTTCCACATCATCACACCATGTCACTATGCCATGTCATCAGTTGCTATGTCGCTATCCTAGTCAATATTCTACCATGTCATAAGTGACATAACGACCTTGTGACACATGTCCTTCTCTACCATGTTAGCACCTTTGGAGGCATGCCACATCTGAAGCCTCTACCATGTGTTAGTTTCTAACTCATCCACAGCACCACCAGCTCAATACCACATGTCAGTTTCTAATTGAGTCATCATGTCACTATGTTAATGTTCAAGTAACTTCACTTTGGTGACATAACGACCATTATTGGGTCTGCCACATGTGACAATCTGGTGAACTCTAATCTTGATCTACCATGTTAGCATTTTATTCATAGTCTAATCACCACATGCTACCACTTGTCAGATTCTAGTTTGTCAACTCTGCCACATCACCACCAAGGACCCACAACTTTACAATCTCTCATCAAATTTTACACTTTATCAAATTTCTCTCATTAGCTTTACACTTTGTTGGATTTTACACTTTTCTAGGAGGTCACCATGCCATTACTGGTGAGATCCTCCCATTTTTTAGTGGTGACATGGCAACCGCCAAAATTCTCAACTTTTCTAGTGATAGTTTTAGTTTTTTTGGCAATAGTTCTTGGTTCAATCAAAATTATTGACTTTACACCAACCATGACAAGCCCCACCACATGAGTTGGCACTTCAAAAGTGCATGTCTTTTTAGAAAGTATGCTTAATGTGTATTTTAGTATTTAACTATCAAAAATACCCTTGTATATGCAATGTGGGATAAAATTTTTAATAGTACCTTCCCCTGCTCTATTTTTCTTCTATGTGTGGCTTTGTATAACCTATTCCCTACTGTGTGTATTCCACTTAGCATTTGTTTCCTCTTTCTCCATGTGCTAGTCATGCCTTCTCTTTTCACATGGATCTCCTCTACTTCATCAAATTCTTAAATGTAAGCTACCTACATGAGTGGCTTGGTGGATTCCTTCCCTTCCCTATGGCTTCATCCTCCTCATGTTGCTTGTGCTCTAGCATTTTTCAAAATAGACTTTAAATCTATTCCTCCTGTGCGCTTCAAAATTTGAGGCCTCCCTGGTGTATGCCACTTCCTTCTATTTAAAATTATTTTGTTTTTTTTTCACAAGTGCGGCTTCCTTGAAGAATGTCACCTCTTCTTTTGTTCATTTGACATACTTCACCAAAGGCATTGGGAAATAATCAAAACAATTGGGGGAAACCAATAACATGGAGAGAGATGGAGACTTCTACTTATTTCCTCATTCTTTGGTGCTCTTTTAATTCAGATATTTTCTTTTGAAGAAGCTTCTCTTAACCCCAGTCCATGGGAGCATATCATCAAGGAGCCACATGCAAATCTGGCTAGGGACCTCATGATGTCCATTACAATAAACATTTTATTTTTATTAGATTTCTATTTCATAATGGTAATAGTCAATCTACATGATGCTCACTTATAATACTAGGTTTTTTTTTTGTTTTGGGGCTTCTACAAATAGACATATCAAGTTTGGTAAAGCATATCCATGATAGTGTCCACTCATGAAGGCATTCCTCATTGGGCTATAAGGCAATTTTTTGAGTTTGGAATGGTGGAATTCTTTGTGCAAATTCTCAAAATCAATGTCTTCAATCCATACAAACTCCCACTCCACAGGCCACAAACCTTTAAAACTCTTCATTCTTGTCACTATCATATGCATCACCACTTTCCTCTTTTGGGATAATTAAGACTAATATTGGACATGTACAAAGATAGTGCTCCTATTTAGTATAATAACATGCCATTGATCTGATTTAGTTTATCTTGAACTTCTAGTTTTATCCATTTGAGACATTTCAATTCCCAATATTTTTCCAGTCTAATGGAATTAGTCAGGCCCCAAAGTGGGTCTAGCTAAAAAAAAAATCATTTTCAAACAAGTAATATTCAAAACTGATCACAGAACCACTTGGCACTAATTTGATCAAAATTCAACCACTGGAAACCAATTTGAAACTCATTTTCAACTATTTCCTACAAATTGTCAACTTCATGACAAGAGGTCCTTTGACTAGCCTTTAAAACTAACCCAAACACTTGACCAGGCTTTGAAATCTGACACATTGATTCTCTATTCTACATGCTTGTACCCTATCAAATCTTGTCTCATGATGAATTGTCAGTCAAAAGATATTGCTCATCAAAGTTGCCCTCTCATAATTGCCTGCATAAAAACATGTTAGAAAACAATAAATCTCATTTGGAATCGACTCTAAAAATAGGGTAGACTAACACTTGGGGGAACAAAAATTGGGGAATTGGTTCATTGCAACAAAAATAGTATAATTCTAGGATTAGAGCTCATGAAAAATAACAGGTTGTAAATGGTGAGTGGTCAAAATAGGCTACTTAGAATTTGTATCTTGGAAATAATTACAGAAAAGTGGTTTTGCAAATGGAATCATCTTGGGAAAGTGTGTAGACAGATTTTTCATGATTTGAAAATTGGCACACTTAAGGTATTTTTAGAGTACATCATAGTGGTATAATTCATTTGATCTCACCTTTCATGGATTTCAAGTTATGACATCATGAATAGGGGTACTAACAAATCTGCACTTCTTGACACTAGTAAAACTTTACAAATTGCATTTGGAATCGCATTTCAAAATAGATCAACAGATTCATCATAAGCTCAAAATTGAAACATGGCAAGTCTTTGACCTCTAAAATGCAACACATAATTAATTTTAGGATTTTGGTCAACTGGGTCAAAGTTATGAGAAGTCAAACAGGGCTTCCCAAAATTTAGGGCAAATTGCATCAGCATGACATCAATAAATGACCAACTTTGAGGGATTCAAAACCTAATCAAACAAATTCAAAATGAATAGAAATCTGAAACACAGGTTCTTTTCTATGGACACTAAAAAATCCTAATGTGGTGAGTCATTAAACATTACTGGGTGTGAGATATTAAATTGCAAACATAGGCTCTTGTCATTGTTTAACAGTTATACAAAAAATGCAGAATTAAAAATTGCTCAAAATGGGACTTCATGAAATGGTTCCAAATGACAATTTGTCTTCATGGGATGCATAGATGTACTAAATTCATGGTGTTAGAAATATTATACACCTCTTAAGCCTCAAAAGGATATCCAAGTACACGTGCATCAAAAAGAACATATAGGGCTTAATTTTTCAATGGTACTCAAAATCGAGGCTTTGATTTTGAGTCCCAACACACTATAGGTTGTTTCCACTTTGGGAAAATCTATAGATTTCTTTAAGATTACTTCTATTTCCCCCAACCTTCCAAGTAGTTTTTCTCTGGTAAACTTCTTAGTGCAGAGTATCACTAGCTCAATCATTTGTGATGTTTGCTTGAATGGTTGTTTCAAAGTTTTCAGGATCTTCAAGATAACCTCATTTTTAGTTTTAGATCCATTGCAAGTCTTAATTCTTGCAACAAATTTTATTATTCTACTAATATAGCCTCTTACAGATTCATCTTGAAATAAGTATATCTAATTTTATAGTCTAATTTTTTTTAGCAAGCACATCTCCTTAAAATGTAGTTTCTAAAGCTTTTCAAATTGTATAAGATGTTTTTAACGATTTTACTTGACTGTACTCATTCTCAAGAAGAGCAGATAATTATTCTTCTTTGGTAATCATATTGAACATAAACATATCTCTTTTGGGTTTAGTGTATTCTTCAAGTTTTCTTTCTTCCATAATCATCTTTCCATTCTTTATCATCAGCCAATACCTAGAACCAATGAATAGAACGTGCATATTCATCTTCTCTTTTTGGCTATAATAGTTAACTCCATCAAATTTAGGACTTCCTTTCCTACAGTGACCTACTAGTGATCACCTTGATCGATTAAGATTTTTATTCAAGGACCTGATGCTCTAATACCAATTGTTAGAAAGTAAAGTCCACCAAGATAACTGAGAGGGGAGGAGGGGGGGTGGGGGGGTGGTAAAATAGTTATCCAACTATTAAAACACATATAAAAATTATTAATCCTTAAGGATGAGAATGATATAATCAATAACCATAAGAAGATACACATACATAATAAGAACAAATATGTTAACTAGGGAAGCACTTGTTCAGAGGGAAAAGCTCAATTTGGGATGCTACCCATAAATGATGTACTAATATAAATGTTCATTGTAAGAGGATGGACTTTGTTAAGAGTTAATGAAATACATTCAATACATATCACTCCTTATTAGGAGACTTTGAACCCCTGTTAGGAGTTGTGTTAACCCTATTCAGAGTTGTAGAAGGAAGAAGGACCCACTATGCAAAGAGCTTCAGGGGAAAAACCACCAAACTCACTATCCAATTGGTCTCTATATTATTCCTTTCAAAAAAAATAGAAATAAATAATCTCAAATTCATCTATCATCTGACCCGACCAATCCTCTTCTGATGTCAATACTAGATCACCAATTTTGTATCCAAATAGTCTCTTGGATCTCTTACATTATTTACCATGTTTGCATATCACTTGCTTGCATATAATATAATTCACAAAATTTCTATACATTAACACAAGGAAAGTAGCATTCCTTTATACCATATCCTTAGAATAATTCTTGAGTCATCCTTGAGGCTTTCCCAATTAATTATAATAGGACCTCATTAAGATATTACAACTCATTACATCTTTTCACAATTACAAATTAGTGTTGGTTCACAATAAATGCAACTTCTCACTTGTGTGACCTCTAACCTTGTACACTTGCTGATGTTACCATCATGATATCTTCTATCACTATCTAACTTGTCTCATCACAATTCTATTCTTATTAAGAGATACAATCGAAGCATCAAAAACTACTCATTAATTACTCTGCCTAAAATGTAGATAGACCCAATTATTTAACAATGTTGAAAGAACAACTATTTAGCTAAAAACTATTATATATGAGCACATGTTTGATTCAACTATGATGGATTTGAACCTCAATATGGAGTGCAAGGTTGTTGTGGGTGATTACATTTTTTATCATCTTCTTCAAAAATATTTAGGTAGTGTGGAGTAGAGATATGGTTGACCATAGCTTGGAGCTTATCCACATCAATGTCAATGGAAATACTAGCTATACATAACACTTTTTTTAGGATCTCTTTGTGCATAGAGAAAAACTCTAGCAACTCAAAATAGAGGTTTTTGCAAGGGTAAATTGCAATTGATCCATAAGTTTATAAGTAGACTTGGTAGTAGTATATGTTTTTTTAGAATACGAATACCTTTATTCTTAGGATTAGACTATTTGGAGGTATTTGTATCTTAAATAACAAATTTAGGTTGAATCCTAGTAATGGAATTTAGTCTTTCACCATGAGAGGAAGAGGTTTCACTTATAAGTATGACCATAGGTTACTGTTCACTAGAAGTTTGTGTTTGTGAGGAACCAAGACCCCTCCAAATTACCTTAGGTCTCTCATCACCTATGTCATAGGTAGCCTCATTGTACTTGGGTCTCATTATGTCAATGTTCTAATCAATGGGTTTAAGCATATGAATAATGTTATAAGTCGCTAGAATTATATTAGCCAAGTTGAAGATGGGCTCTTTGGTTTTAGGAATGTCAAATACCCCATCATTGACAACATACTTATTCTATTTCCAAGGTTTACCTTTGTCTTTCCTATTTCCATTGTCATTAGTCTTGACTTTGTTCAAGAATATCTCTCCCTTTTTAAATGCAAGATCCTCTATATAATATGCACTCTCAATCATATCATTAAAATTAAGGAATATTTGTTTCCTTGGAATCAAGGAAAAGAGTGCAAAACAAGATGTCAATCTTTTCAATTTTTAGGAATTTGTCACGAGTATCTAGAATGTAGCTTAATCCATCTTTGAAAATAGGTGACAAAATGATCAACCTATTTTTGTATGATGTTGCACAAGTTGTGAAGAGTGAATAGATTTTGTATGTTGTAGGAATAGTGTTGTATAAACCTTTGTGCAAGCTCATCAAAATATTTGAGGGGAGGTGTAAGCTTTGTGAATAATTTCATAGTGTGTCCATTAAAACTCCTTGGGAAGAGTTTCATGATGTAAGTATCATCATGCATGAAATCCATACTAAGAGTATATAATTTCCTTATGTGATCATGTGGATCAGAATTTCCATCATATTTTTCATATTTGGGAATCTCAACATCTCATGGAAAAGGCATCATATAGAGACTCTTGTCAAATGAGAGTGCACATATAGATCCTATGGAGAATGAATTCTTAGTATTTTAATTTTCCTTTTCCATGCATTTAAATTTGTTTTGTAAGTCTTGGTCTTGTTTCCTAAAAATCTCAATTTCAATAGGATATTTATTTTGTATGAGCCTTTAAACATTAAAATCACATGTTAGTCTCCATCCCCTAAAGGTTAGGTGCATAAATTATTGGTTTTCATTTTGTTCCAAAGTTAGCATGAGCTTTTGAAAGTAGTCATCTTGTTGAAATTTCATGAGATCTTCCCTAGTAACATCATTGTCTATCTCACTCCCATGTTGTGATCTATGTAAAGGTTGTCTATGATGGAAATTTATAGGTGGAGACAAATAACCTTTGAGATGGGATCTTGGACTCCTTGGAGGTGTGTTATTTCCATTGTTTTGAAAGTTTGCAAAGAGAATGTTGTAATTTTGATTGTTGTTATGATATCCAAAGACATTAACATTAGCATGTTGGTTTTTAAAGGCATTAGTATTATCATGTCTCTAGACTTTAGAGAATCATTTTCCCCAAACACATTAGCATTTACTAACAAATTATCATTAATTCTCATCTAAAAGTTATTCTTGTTCAAGTATTGAATGTTTGAGTCTAGCTTGTTCATCTAGGTAATATTTCTTTCCTCTTTCTAATTTCTCCAAAAATTTAGCAAAGAGGTATCCAAGAATATGTTTCTCTCTTCCCTATTCATGGTGGTAGACACATCATTTTCAGTCCTAGAGGTTTCAATTGGAGTATCCAAGGTGCTACCAAAGTGAATAAGAGGATTATGCCAGTGGCAAATTTTTCCTCCTCTACTCTATGAAATATAGGATCAAATACAACATGTTGTCTACTTGGACACCTTGTTGGAGAAGGTAGTTCTTCAAAGCTTATAGAAAGACAAATTCCTTGACCAACTTGAAATCTAGTTGTAATTGGCATGTAAGAGATGGTTTTCACCATAATAAGATCATAGAGACAACTTGGTGTCCAAAAATAGAAAAGAAAGGTTTTCACTTGTCAAAGGGAGATAATAATGAAGTTATGAGAGTGACTTTTCAAGACAAGTGTCCAAGAAATTTACAATGCGATCAACTTAAGTCAAGATATAGGCAAGAAGCCAAATATCCAAGTAGATAGAGCAAGAAAGATAATAAGTTAACAAAATTTTGAGTCAAGTGTATAACCAAGGTGCCAAGGTGATCATTTTCAAGCTAAATGATCCTAAATATGTTGAGTTTAGATTAGAGAAACAACATGATTGAGTATAGACATCCTTAAATTAGCCAAGAGTGGAAGAAAAGTCAAACCAACTAGGTATATGAACCATGCAATACATTTAGAAAAGAAGATGATAGATGGACAACAAGATGTTTCATACAACACATTCCAAAAGGAAATATGAAAGTTTCAGGTGATACAACAATTTATAAATGGTAGAATGATAATTTTTAGAATAGTAGTATGAAAAAGTTTATAAGGAAATATGATAGTTTGTAGAAACTTGAAGTATTGTACAATATTTATCATAGTACTAGTACGATAGTTTACCAACAAAGGTAATTTGTGACTTTTTGTGTTGGAAATTTGATTGAAAAGCTCATTGTTGTTGAAGACCAAAGAGGGAGATTGTTGTAAAAGAATGTTTTCAATCATTATTTTGTCATTGATGTCAAACTTACTATTTTTAGGGATGATATTTGCTTATAAGATCCAAGCACTATTACTTAGTTGATTGATGAAGAGGATTTGATCAACAAGATGTAACAAGAGAACCTAAGGGAAAGGTTGAGTTATGATGTTGTAATGAAGTGCAAGGATCAATTAAGACAATGGTTAAGTAATGTATTGATGACATACTCAAAGATACAAAGGATGGTCACACTTAAAATTATTGGAGGAAGAAGTTGTAACAAGGTTGACTATAAAGCTTGAACTAAGATCATTAGTGGGTACCGAGCAAGTTAGTTGAAGCTGAGTAGTAGAAATTTCTAGTGTGTGCTGACTGATCTTCATGTGTCGAGTGAAGATCAAGTACTGAGCATAAAAAAATTTTAGTTGGTGCCAAGTGATCTTCAGGTGTCAAGCATCAGGAAAAACACAGTTGATGCCGAGTAACATAGTATGTGTCGAGCACAAGTATTTCAATAGTGCCAAGCTGCTACATTATTTTGAAAGATGAAAACTCACCAAATCTAAGTTGACATAGTGGTTACATTGAATTTTTTGAATGAGTTGGAAGATAAGGATGACGAGTTGATGGCACAAAATCCTATGTAAACAATTTTTGGGTGAATTCTAAAGGATTATTCAAGAAGTTTCTAGAGAAAATAGAATATGGGTTAGATGCAATGAATCCTACCTAATCCATGCAAATTAAAATTGAAAAATGGAAGAATCAAGAAAAAAAAAGTACTCCAAGAGTTCTATCTAAGAAGTCATAGACAAAGAAGCAAAGAGCTACTAATACTATTGCTGCTGAAGAGCCAAATCTATGAAGTGGTTAGAAGGATGTCAAGGAGGAGATATCTAGGAAAAGGAAGAGCACAAAGGCTCTACTTCTATGAGTGGTCATCAAGAGATGATTGTACTAGTACATTGAGTGTGGAGACTCAAGGAGATAAAGCTTGAAAGAAGAGAAAGTCATCAAGAGTTGCATAGATTGAAGGCTAGGAAAGGGTATGAGCTAAGAAGTGATTTGAGATCTACAAGATAAGTTGTATGTTGTAGTCAGGTCAAGATTTTCTAATACTCTCTAGCAATTGTATTAGATCTAAAAATCCTATGGACTTAGGTTGGCCTAACAGCCATTTGTAAATCCTTTAATAGGGTGGCATTCAAAGTGAATGTTCTAGAGTCCTCTAACTAGGCCCACTTCTAATAGGGTGGTTAAATCCCTTAACAAGGTCACATTTAACAGTGTGTTGTAAGCCTTTAACTAGGTAGGTCTTTCATAGGGCATCACTTCAGAAGAGTGAGAACTGAGTGGCATGTTACTAGTAGTTTTTCCCAAATTGGGTTTCCATGTAAATCAATGTGTCATGTATTGATTTCTTATGTATTATGCTTGCATGTTGATTTACAGTAACTTGCTAATTAGATAAGTTAAAGCTTGGATGAATGAATGGATGAATGGATCCACTATACCTAGTGAAAATTTTGAATAGGACATTTGGACCTTGAATAAATGATTCACCCCCCCTCTTAGTTATTCTAAAACATTTCTAACAATTGATAGTAGAGCCATCTGTTGATTTAGTTTCAAGGTACTAGAAGAAAAAAGATCAAGATGTCCAAGAGAGAAGTTCCCAAGCTCAACAAAGACAACTTTTCTGCATGGTAGAGTTTGATGAAATTGCACTTTGGATCAATAGGCGACCATGCACACACCTCAATTGGAATAGAACATGTAACTCTAGCAGGACCTCTCAATGTAGATGATTTGAACAAAAAGGAGCATAACCAAGAAATGTTGGAGATTGCCTCTGTACTTAACTATGCAAAATATGATGACATCAAAGACTGTGACACTGCATTCAAAATGTAGAAAACCTTGTTAGAAATTTATGGAGGAGATCAAAATGTCCAGAGAGCAAAGAAAGAAAGCTTAAGAGGAAAGTTTGATGACATGGAGATGAAGGAAGGTGAAAAATCTATTGAGTACACTGCAAGAATGAAAGAAGTGTTGAGTGTAGTAAGAAGTCTAGGTGTAAAATTGGAAGAAGAAACAACTATCAAAAAATACTTAAAAACTCTGCTCCCTATCTATGATATAAGAGTTTTAGCCATCCAAGAGTTGAGGTGTGTACAAGGGAACATGCTAACCTTTGAAGGAATAGTGGGAAGACTTACTACATTTGAGCTATCCAATTTTGACAATTTCAAACCTAAGAACCTTGAATCTTCTTTCAAGGCCAAGATGACAATTAAAGATAATGAGAAGGACACATCAAGCAAGAAAAGAAGAAAAGGAAAACATGCATCCAGTGATAGTAGCACAAATGAGGAAGATGTGGAATAGTTAGAAGCACTACTAGCTAGGAGATTCCATAGATGTAAAAGAAAATTCAAAGGTAAGCTCCCTATCATATGTTTCAATTGCAATGAAGTAGGTCATATAGCTGCAAGATGTCCACAGAAGAAGAACTACAAAGAAGGAAACAAGTTTAGGAACAAAAGAGAAGATGACAATAAAGAGAAAGGCAAGAGATGCTACATTGTTGAAGAAGATTCTGATGAGAATGATGATGAATTAGTCTATGTAGCCATGAAGGATGAATCAGACAAAGATGAAGATGAAGCAACAACATTGGTTACCTATGTGAACAAGAATGAGAAGTGGATCATAGATAGTGGATGCTCACATCACATGATAGGAGATAAAAATAAGTTAATTAAATTTACTCAATATGATGGAAATAGTGATAAATTTGGTAATGATGCCCAATGTCAAATCAAAGAAAAAGGCTCTATTAAACTTACATAGAAAATTTCATGTGATAATGCATACTAAGTTGAAGGATTAAACTGCAACTTGTTGAGTGTATCACAGTTAGCAAATGTAGGATGCAAAGTTGAATTTGGGAACAAAACTGCCAAGATCTATGATACTGATGGAAATTTGATAGGAATGGGTGAACAAACTAGGAGTAATCTATTTTACCTAGATATGAAAGATGCAACATGTCTTGTTGTTAGACTTGATAATGTGTGGTTATGGCATAAAAGGCTATGTCATGTTAACTTTGATAATCTGATTAGCATCAGTAAGAAAAAGAAAGTCAAAGGATTGCCCAAGTTGAAGAAACCTGAAAACACAATGTGCAAACAATGTCAACTAGGGAAGATGACTAAGTCTAGTTTCAAAAGAAAAGCATACACTTCCAATGAAGTACTAGAGTTAGTCTATATAGACTTATGTGGCCCAATAGAAGTGCAAAGCTACCTAGGAGATAGATACATAATGTTATTTGTAGATGATTATTCTAGGATGATGACTGCTATATTCTTAAATAAAAAATTTGATGCATTCCAAATGTTCAAGTGGTATTTTTCTAGAGTTGAGAAGGAAATAGGAAAGAACATGAAATGCCTAAGGTCAGATAGAGGAGGTGAGTTCACATCAAGAGAGTTTGAAAGATTTTGCAATGACAAAGGTATCAAAAGGAAAACATTAGCACCAAGAACTCTACCACAAAATCATATTTCTTAAAGGAGGAATAGGTCAGTAATTGACTATGCTACAACCTTGATGATGGAGAAAAATGTTGCACTAAAGTACTAGAGAGAAGTTGTAAGTATTGTAGTCTACACACTAAATAGAGTTCAAGTCAAGAAAGGTACAAATGCAACCCCTTTTGAATTATGGTATGGTCATTCACCTAATGTTAAACATTTCAAAGTATTTGGTTGTAAATGCTATATTCTAAAAGATACAAGAAATGACAAGTTTGATGCAAAAAGTGATGAAGGCATATTTCTTAGATGCTCCACTAGAAGTAAGGCATATAAGTGTTTGAATACTCACACTAACAAAGTTATCGAGAGTGAAAATGTAAATTTTGATGAGAATTTAGAAGTTAGGGTTGATGAGTCAAAGAAAATAGAGGATTATAGATCCTTCATATAGTTCTATAAAGGAATGAAAGTTGAAGACAATGCTGCAAATCAAGTTGGTAATCAACAACAAATTTTAGTATCTGTCGAGTCTTAGCCTGTGAATGTCGAGCTACATTTATAAGCTGAGCTATAGAATGTAGAAAATTCACATTCTGATTTTGAAAATAGTATGCAAGAAAGGAATGATGAAATTCTAGACATCACCCTATAGATCAAATCATTGGTGAAAAGGATGCAAGACCAATGACAAGGAATAGGCTTAGGAATGAATCATGTCTACTAAGAAAGGTTGAACCTAAAATACTAAAATATGCACTACAAGATGATGATTGGTATAAAGCCATAGAAAAAGAGATAAATCAAATTGAGAAGAACAAAACATTGTCTCTAGTTCCTAGACCAACTGATAAGAATGTGATTGATACCAAATGGGTGTTTAGAAAAAAGCTTGATGAGAATGGTGAGATAACAAGAAATAAAGCTAGATTAGTTTGCAAAGGCTATGTACAAGAAGGACTAGATTATCGAGAGACATTTTCCCCTTTTGCAAGAATGGAAGGAGTAAGAATAGTACTTGCATATGCTGCATATAAACATTTCAAAGTCTACTAGATGGATGCGAAGTCTACTTTTCTGAAGTGTATACTGGAAGAGGAAGTTTACATAGAACAACCAGAGGGATTTGTTGATGAGAAGAACAGGGACATGGTCTGTAAGCTACACAAAGTGCTTTATGGATTGAAGCAAGCACCTAGAGCATGGTATGAGAGGTTGTACAAATATATTTTGAAGATAGGATTTGAGAGAACAAATGAAAACAACAACTTGTACACCAAAGCTAAAGAAAGTAAAGACATTTTGATGTCAAAAATATTTGTTGATGATAAATATTTGGAGGAAAAGATGTTTTATGCAAAGATTTTGCTAATCAAATGAAGCATGAATTTAAGATGTCAATGTTTAGAAGAAATCAAATTCTTTGTTAGATTACAAGTACATCAGTTGAAGCATGGCATATTTGTAACCCAATCCAAATAAATCAAGGAAGTACTCAAAACATTTGGGTTAGAAGACTCAAAACTAGTCTGCACACCAATGGCAACAGGTCATAAGCTATCCAAGAATGATGAATCTGCTAAAGTAAATCATACATTTTATAGGTCAATGATTGGAAAACTACAATATGTTGTACATAGTAGAATAGATATTGCATTAGCTGTTGGAATAGTAGCAAGATTTTTTGCCAATCCTAGAGAAAATCATTTAATGGTAGTGAAGAGAATACTAAGATACCTAAAAGGAACTAATGACTTTGGTTTATACTACAAGAGAAATGAGAAGTTTGAACTAAAAGCTTACATTGATGTAGATTGGGGAGGTAACATTGATGATAGAAAAAGCATCAGTGGAGGAATACTTTTCTTAGGAAAAAGGTTGATTACTTGGACCAGCAAAAGGCAAAGCTACACCTCACAGTCTACTGCTAAAGCTAAATATATGGTAGCTACTATAAACTACACCAATGTTGTATGGATCAAACATTTTTGCAAGGTATGAAGGAAGAGGAAATTGAGCTTGTGATAATTTATTGTGATAATACAAGTGCTATCAATATATCAAAGAATCAAGTAATGCATGCTAAAACTAAGCATATTGCAATCAAATATCACTATGTAAGAGAGCTGGTGGAAGACAAACAAGTGAAGATAGAATATGTCAGCTCAAAGGAACAAATTGTTGATATCTTCACAAAAGCACTACCAAAAGATGATTTTAAGTATCTTAGAGGTAAGTTAGGGGTGATACCCCTAGCCAATGCCACCTAAAACAAAAGAAAGTATGCCTTGCATCAAATAAGGTAAATGTTGAAGATTTTATACATTGATTTAGAGGATGTTTACTTTGGGATCCATGCCTAAAGTAGTAGAAGTGCTGAAATTTCAAATTAGTCACAAGCAAGAAGATAGAGGGAGACATTGAATAAACCTGTAAAAGTTACACTTGCATATTAAAGATGCTAATGTGTCTTTGGCATTGTTTTCAAAGAGGGAGAAGTAGACAACTGATCAACAATTGTTGAAGATAAAGAATCAAAAAAGAGGGAGAAGATGTTTGAAACTGATCAATAGAAGAATCAAGAGAAGGGTTAGGAATCAGAGATAGCAAAAAACTGATCAAATAAAGATAGAGGGAGATTTCAAAGGTTGATTAGAACAATAGAAGATGAGCAATAAAGAGGGATAAAGGATACAATAGCAAAGAGGGAGAAGCTAAAATGAAGCAATCAAAATAGTAGAAGGAGATGTGATGTTACAATTTACTTTTTGGCATTTGACTCACTGTTCTAACCTAGCTAGCATTTGGTTGAATAGTTTAGTCTGATTGTTGTTTAGTTTGGTTTGCCACCAATGCCAAAGAGGGAAATTGTTGGAAATCTGATTGAAAAGCTTATTTTTGTTGCAGATCAAAGAGGGAGATTGTTGTCAAACAATGTTTTCAATCATTGTTTTGTCATTGATGTCAAATCTGCTAGTTGTAGGGATGATATTTTCTTATAAGATCCAAGTACTATCACTTAGTTGATTGATGAAGAGGATTTGATCAACAAGATGTAACATGAGCACCTAAGGGAAATATTGAGTTATGATGTTGTAATGAAGTGCAAGGATCGGTTAAGAAAATCGTTAAGTAATGTATTGATGAAATACTAAAAGATACAGAGGTTTGTCACACTTAGAATTATTGGAGGAAGAAGTTGTAACAAGATTGATTGCAAAAGATTGAACTAAGATCATTAGTGGGTGTTGAGCAAGTTAGTTGAAGTCAAGTAACAAAAATTTCTAGTGTGTGCCAAGTGATCTTCATGTGTCGAGTGAAGATTAAGTGCCGAGCATTAGAAAAATTTTAGTTGGTGCTAAGTGATCTTCAGGTGCCGAGCATCAGGAAAAATAGAGTTGATGCCGAGTAACATAGTATGTGCCGAGCACCAATATTTCAATAGTGTCAAGCTGCTACATTATTTCAAAAGATGAAAATTCACCAAAACTAAGCCAACATAGTGGTTACATTTAATTTTGTGAATGAGTTGGAAGATAAAGATGATGAGTTGGTGGCACAAAATCCTATGTAAACTATTTATGGGCAAATTCTAAAGGATTAATCAAGAAGCATCTAGAGAAAATAGAATATGGGTTAGATGCAATGAATCCTATCTAATTCATGTGAATTGAAATTTAAAAATGGAAGAATCAAGTGGGAAAAGGTACTCCAAGACTTTTATTTAAGAAGTCATAGACCAAGAAGCAAGGAGCTACTGATACTGTTGATGATGAAGAGCCAAATTTGTAAAGTGGTTAGAAGGACATCAAGGAGACATCTAGGAGAAGGAAGAGCATAGAGGCTCTACTTCTATGAGTGGTCATGAAGAGATGATTGCATTGGTACATTAACCATGGAGACCCAAGAAGACAATGCTTGAAAGAAGGGCAAGCTATCAAGAGTTACAAAAATTGAAGCCCAGGAACGTGTATGAGCTGAGAAGTGATCTGAGATCTACAAGATAAGTTGTATGTTGTAGTCAAGTTAGGATTTTCTAATACTCTCTAGCAATTATATTAGATCTAAAAATCCTATGGACTTAGGTTGGCCTAACAACCATTTGTAAATCCTTTAACAGGGCGACATTCCAAGTGAATGTTCTAAAGTCCTCTAACTAGGCCCACTTCTAATAGGGTGGTTAAATCCTCTAACAAGGTGACATTTAACAATGTTTTTTAATCCTTTAACAAGTGAGGCCTTTCATAGGGCATCACTTTAGAAGAGTGAGAATTGAGTAGCATGCTACTAGTGGTTTTTCCCAAATTGAGTTTCCACATAAATCACTGTGTCATGTGTTGATTTCTTATGTGTTATGATTGCATGTTGATTTATAGTAACTTGCTAATTAGATAAGTTAAAGCTTGGATGAATGAATGGTTGAATGGATCCACTATACCTTGTGAAAAGTTTGAATAGGACATCAAGACCTTGAATAACTAATTCATCCCCCCTCTTAGTTATTCTAACGCATTTCTAACATTTTGTGCTTAAAAGATTTAATTTTGACCAAGCTTTTCAACCAAATATTGTAGAGTGATTCTGGTAGCATTGTTTATATTTTGTTTTGATAGAAAAATAGATTTTTTTCATAGAAATGGTGAAAAAAAATAAGCATCTTCAAATAATTGGACAAGGGACAAAGAAACATTGCCAATACAAGAACTTGGGAAGTTTTGAAAGATAAAATCCCTATGAGACTACCAATTGTGTCCTCTCAAATTATTTTCATAGGTCTGGCACATTCAAAAATACATCAAAGAAAGATTTATAGTCTACCTAAAGGACACAACTCAATACTCAATACTATGGCTGACACTGAATGCTACATCACCTCACACAAAGTGGTTTCCCACAATAGATATTGTCTTTTTCATAGATGCATTATCCACATCTAAAGGAAAACATATGGCAAGTGTAAAATCTAAGGGTGATCCAAGAATTCATGTAATGCCCCACTTGAAGATCCTTGGAACAAGGATAAATATAAACTAAAACATTTTTTTTTAACAAGTATGTATGCACACAACACTCAACATATGAGGATCATAAAGATCACAATGAAAGACTTAGACACAATCCTATAAACCAACGAATCTCCAAATGCCACTACCAAAATGACATGACCAAAGTAAAGAGTGAAAACCAAGAAGACAAGAGAATGTAGAGTCTTTGATATGTCTAAGCATGGAAACACTAGAATTCCTAAAGGGCACTCAGAAGTCCAAATTGTGTTCTCTAAAAAATAATAGGGATGACCTTATTTTTTGCATGAGAGAATTTAAAACTATTAGTCTCGCATGAGGAAGTACCTCCTTGCATGAGAAAATGTACTGAGCCATGCAAGAAAACACCATCTCACATGAGGAAATGCCTTCAACAAAAAATAAAAGCACTATGTTGGTGCTAATATTTGCATGAAGAAGTGCAATAAGACACATGAGGAAATGTAAATAGCCACATGAAACTTGCACACTCTCGTGTAAGAGGGTACAATCTCACATGAGAAACCATAATAACACACTTTAAAAACATAAGATAAAATCTGGAAAAGATAATACCTCCACACTAGGGAGTACTAGATCCACAATCGAGGCATAGACACTCGAACAATAACTAGAAGATACAAACTAAAGCTAAACATCTACACATAATAGTGAAGGAAAGGTACTAAAAGAAACAATGCAAAAAATGAACATAATAAAACTCATGTGTGGTTCCTCCCAACCATAATAGCATCATGAGACCTTGAAGGCCTTAGCCATCCCTCATATGTAACATCCCAAACTACTAACTAGATAGTCATAGCTATTTTATGAGGACATTACTAGTAAAGTGTAATGACATCATAAGAGAAAGGAAACCTAACATGCTAACAAGTAAAGCAATAGATATTCAACTAATCAAATCACATCATCTAATCACATGCTAAACATCATAATAAGGGAATGTTTCAAATAAACTAACATCATCTAAACATGATATCCAAGAATTCCAATGAAAGCATAAATCATAAGAAAGAATACTCTAAAACCTAAAGTATCAAGTGAAGGTATCAAGCAACAATTGCATTGGAATAATAAACCATCTCTGTACACTAGTCCCTAGTAGTGGTATAGGTAGCTACCCCTCCCAACCATATCAAACTCATAGGTCCACTCCTAATGTGTTGATGGAAGTAATGATCCAACCAAAAACACACATAGAGAAAATGTCCATGGCTAACACTCACACTAGATAGTAAAGATGAATGAAACCAAGATCATGAGTCAATGCAAGTACTATAGGCCCTGGTTAGACATTCAATGGGTGACTATGTAGGGGATGACAACATGGAGAGTCACCTGGCATCAGATAGCCCAAGCTAGTATTAGCAGCTCACAATTCCTAATCGAAGGAGCACAATCTAGAAACATTTTATTATCTTAGTTTTATTACCACCCAATATTTTATTTAGTTATCACTTGATTAAAACTTCCTCTGCCAACTTTTTGGGCAAAATGATCACTAGGTTGTGAGATAGAATCCCCCTCTATGGTGCTACCCTATTTTACCCATGCTCATCCAATAATGAGTTCCCATAGGCATGCATATTCCCAACCCAAACCCATATGATCATAACTCCTAGAAATACCATGGAAGATTAGGCCTCACAAGTCACTCAAAAAATGCATGCACACATGATCATGTGTGGTGCACTGCCATCATGAAGATCATATCACAAGGACTAGATGAGAACACAAGAAAAAATAAAATTCAATTGAAAATAATCTTGGGAGGATGGATATAACATGCATCCCAATGCAATAAAAATGTGCAGCAGTGGTCTGATTGACATCCTATGAATGATCCAAGTCCATGACCAACATCATGCAAAGAAAACCTAAGAAAACATGGTGGCAAACAAATTGAGGTAAAAACCCTAAAACTATTCAAAACTTCAAAACTAAAACCCATTTGGTCTTTGGGCAAATAAATAATGAAAATCTAGTAAACTTTAGGTTTGAACACTATATGGAAAAGTGATCAGCATAACAGTGTGAAACCCCAAACCATCATCTTGAAAACTGGGAAAATGTTCATATCCAACCCGTCAGGCAGAACTAGAAAATAGAGAGAGAGGGGAAGACTAGTTCTATGTAAAAACACTCAATTGGTCACATATACATTTATCAAACAAAGTTGTTCCATTCCTTCTTAAACTAGAATAGTTTTCCTACAAAATTATTCACTCATTCAACAATTCAACTACAATGCTCCAAAACTAATGAATCAAATAATTTGATAAATTATTGAAAAGTGTTTCTTAATTTCTAACTATCACTCCTCCAAAATATGTCTTTTCTCCATCACACATTATTTTTCTCCTTTGTTTCAGAATTCTTTCATTATACTTATTAGCTTTTATTTTGAAAATTACTTTCAACATGTCAATGGTTCCCTTGCATTTATTATCTGTTTGTTTAATTTATGACCACTCTCAGCTTGAAATCTTCTCAACTCCAAGTTGCCCAAAGACTAAAGGAAAAAATCAACTTCATCTTTTCTTGTAGGGCCCCTTTGGTTGCTGGAATATGATTTAGGAATTGGAATCTAAAATCCTTGATTTAGGATTCTAGAACTTGAAATCAATATTATGGTTTTGGAATTTATCTAGGGACTATTTGGTTCAATCAAAAAATTATTTGATATTCAAAATACAAATATAAAAGTTATAGTGAAAAAGGAGATTCATATATCCAATTTTTTCAAGGACCTTTTCATGGTGCTTTGAACTCCACACATGCCAAAAATGTTAATGTTCATTGCAAAATAAAAAATCAAGAAAAACTTAAAAGAAAGGCGAAAGAAATTATATATGTACAGTACTCATTATTTTATTTAATCCAAACATATGAGCAAGTACAATAATAGACAAAAATTTTCCCCCAATTTATGAAAACTATATTCATATGAATTTCTACAATAGTCTTTCTAATTTCTTCAAGAGACACCTACTATTTTTTACAAAATGGCATTCAAAGGGTGCATAGGGTAGATGCAAAGGGTACCATTTATGGAAACACCTCACTCTCTTAATCCAACCATATGAGTAGGTGCAACAATAGCCAAATTTTTTCCCCCAAATTATAAATATTATATTTGTATGAATTTCTATAATAATTTTTCTAATTTCTTCAAGAAAAACCTACCAATTATTACAAAATGGCATTCAAAGGGTGCCCAAACTAGATGCAAAGGGTATCATTTATTGAAACATCTCACTCTTCTTAATCCAGACATATGATCAAGTGCAACAATAGCCAAAAATTTTCCCCCAATTTATAAAAATTGTATTCGTATGAATTTCTACAATAATATTTCTAATTTCTTCAAGCCACACCTACTACTTTTTAGAAAATGGTGTTCAAAGGGTGCCTAAAGTAGATGCAAAGGGTATCATTTATTGAAATGCCTCACTCTCTCAGTTACAACTCAATTAAATTTCAAAAATATGTGCAAAAATAGGTGCTCCAAAATGGGCATCCATATGTCAAACCCAACTAAATTTCACTTTAGTTGAAATCCTCATTTTCAAAAAATAGGATTTAAAATGGGAATTAAAACAAGAATTCCAAATAACAAGTATTTTGAGGGGAGATAGAATTTTTGTTTTGGGTTCAAATTAGGATACCAAATCCACATTTCCCCAAATTCCAATTCCTATTTTACTATCCCAAATAGTTGATTAGGATTTTTTTAAGAATTTTGAATTCTAATTCCAGCTTAAATCTATGATCCAAGTGGAACCTTAAAGCCAACTACTTCATCATGAAATACATTCCCAAGTGTAAAAAAATGGTATAAGTTAGATTTTTAATTAATTAATTTTAGATTAGATTACTGAAGCTAATTATACTATTTCTAATTTTTACTATAATTCATTATTTTAGTTATTGAATTTAATTTTAAAAGAATAAAGATATGTTTAGCATTGGAACATTTCTAATGAGTATTGAAAACTTTATATAAAATAAAATAAAATTATGTTCTATTTTCTTTCTAATCAAATTAAATATCTTTTACATGCACACATTCACACATACTAATTCAAGCCAAGAATGTTGATGTTTGATAACTTGAGTTGGATAAACTATTAGACTAAAGCGCTACACACACACACACAGACACACACACACATATGTATATAATTAAAAATTATTTATTTTTCTTGATAAGAAAAATAGGTTTTACAAGGATCCTAAAACCCAAATGTTAAAAAAAAAAACAAGGTTGATAATAAGCATATAAAGCCCAGCCAAACATAAATAGGTCAGACAACTGATAATAAGCATGAAAGCCCAACCAAACACAAAGGCCAAAGAAAAGGCTAGTTCAACTTACATCAAAAAAGCTACAACAAGAAAAAGCCAACTTGACAAAAAAAAATAGTAAACTAATAGCTGAAGACAAGAATAAATAAAACATGATTACTCTTATGTCTTTCGCTTGAGCTCCTACATAGTCTAAGCGGCATTATAGACTTTTTGATTGTCCTAAGCAATCTACTCTTGACTCTTTTGGGCTTCCTATTCGAGGTTGGTAAAAGTAATTTTGATTGTTGTATCCTCTTCCCCCCCCCCCTCCCCCCCCCTAGTTCTTTCCCTGTCCTTGTCCTCATTCTCATCTAGGAAGCCTCTTGCTTTTAACATTCCAGTAAGAGACAAAATGTTATCATTGATAGAATTGAGGATGGAAATCATCTAGTTTGCCAAATTGTGATTATAGTTTTCTAGGTTTAGGATTCTCTTCTCAGCTAAACTGATTCTATCTGCCTTATTCTTCTAATTTCCTAGACCTGGCTCCTTCTTACTATTTTTCATTTGGCCAATTTTTTCCATGACCTCTTCTAGTTTGTGGTAAAGCCATTTGATTGACTTGAAGTTGTAAATCATGCTCTTACAAGCATTATTCAATAGATTCATCCCCATTTCTCTACCATTATCCATATTTGCCACCATAGCTAGATCGATAAGTTCTTCAAACTAGAGCTGCCTGTATTTTTCTTCTAGAATTTGGGGATTCATTATCTCCCTGACAATCCCCATCTTGGATGTTCTAACATTAAAATTTCTCCATGCATTTTGCCTATCCTTAATAATCATTTCTCCACCCTCTCCTCCAATATTCTCCTTCTCCTGCTCTTGGGGATGAATAGGGGAAAGAGGAATGGCAAAGATATTTAGCCCTAACCCTAAAACCCTATTAACATCCATCCATTTTCCCCTTTTCCTTTTCTTTGCAATTGGTTCCTCCCTCTTAATTTTTGTCTCCTCCTCCTCCTCCTCCTCATCATATTCTGAATCCTCCCCTTCATCATTGTTATCTTCATCACCCTAGCCTATAATTTTTGGCCCATGTCCTCTAGGACTATTCCTCCTTGGGATAATAGGTGAGGGCAATTTTTTCTCTGACTCTTTAGCCTTCTTTCCAAAGGAAAATTTTTCCTCCCCTTCCCAAGTGATACTTTCAATATCCTTGGAATCAAAGCAAAAAATAGAGCTTCTTGAGTCCTCAAAGGCATCTACACCAGGTTGAGGGGAATATTAATTAGATAATAATAGATGTGCATGTCTCATGAGGAGAAATTTCTCTCCATACCTCTTTTTAATATAAATAAGAGTGATATCTCTACTATTGGAAAATATATACTAAAAATGGAAATGCAAATACATTTGTAGAGGTTTACATAAAATCAACATGGTATCAGAGCCATGTTGTTACAAATGTAGAAAATGATTAAAACCATGATAGAAATATTCACTGAGAAAATAAAGAACTATAAAATATCATCCCTAGTCAAAGATAAGTAAAAATACAAATGCACAGTGTAGAAAATATTTTAAATAGAAGGTAATACTCCCATTGGCTTGAGCCCATTGAAAAAAATGAAGAGGAATGCATAAATTGCAAACAAGAGACTTAAATCTACATTAGTTTTTGAACATGTCAGAGGAGACCAAATTAACTAGGCATGTGAAAGAGCTTTGTACTACC